>VWZD01008869.1:600000-1169151 GCA_013396695.1 Sakesphorus luctuosus | reverse complement strand
GAAATAGTCTACCTTGGAAGAAAATTGCAAGGTCAGAATTTCACTACTAATTTCACCTGTTTATAGCAGAGGAAGTACTGAAGCTGGTGCTGATATGTGTATCAGTACTGCTGTTAATGATTAAAAAGAAATACTTGCATTGTGTATGTTAGACTCATTCTAAAGATGCTGTCTAATTGTGAGGGAGTTTGTTCAGCTGAAGAACTGACAGAATTCTTGTAAATACATTTCTGTGATGAAAGAAGCTCAATGCACTACAGATTACGGCTCAGGCATGTGATTGTTGTGGTTTTTCTTGGTGTTTTCTCCTTTCCCTGTCTTTAAATTGTAATGTCTCTTTCTTGGATGATGTTTTTGTGCATTGCATCTCACTTTACTGCTGTTGAGTTTTGGACTGATTTCTTTGGTACAGATTCTCTGTTTGACAGTGCTATAGAGTTTCCATTTGATTGCATCTCTTTGGACTAGAGATCATTTCTTGACATACTTATGCTTTCATCCAGCTGTTTGTCTGGTTCCAGGTTTGTAAATGTCTGAAGTGGGAGCTCTTGCTTTATATATTTGCACTGCTCTAAGAACTTGTAATGACATTGCATTCCTGCACCCTGTACTCCTCAGATATGTGTTGCTTGTCTGCTGAAGGGCGACTGTCAGTGAGCTTGTTTCTTTTGAAAAATATCACAAAAACTTGAAAAAGAGAGGGCAGAAATCTCTTACTAATGCATGTGGAATCATGCCAAAAAAACCCTCTTTAGACTTTGAAAGATTCAGTAATAAGCCCCTGGATAATGCGAGTTTATGGAAATCCTGAAAGACCATTAGCCACTGTAATTATGTGACATGGAGGCATTGCCAGTCAGAGCAAATGGTACATACATAAATCAAAGTTTTGCAAAATGTTTCCCTTCTGCTTGCAGGGTTTTACAAACTGGAATAAAAGAGATTTTAACCAGTTTATTAAAGCTAATGAGAAATATGGTCGTGATGATATAGACAATATTGCCCGTGAGGTGGAAGGAAAGTCACCTGAGGAGGTCATTGAGTATTCAGGTTTGTGATATTTTGAAATTTATTTCTTAATCACACAGTATTACCATCATTTTTATTACATGCTCTTCTAAAATTCAGAATTCGGATATGTATAATTTTTTTTTTCAAAGTATACAATGAGTTTTATTTCCAAAGACTTAATTCTGTTAAAGTGGTTGATTTTGCAGCATATAAAAAACACCTGCAGCTGTCTTAATCCCTCCTTAGTCAAAATTTAGAGTCTGACATTTAATTTGTACAAATTTCTTCTTCTTTCATCCTTGGATGGAATTTTACTAAACACTTTCATAAAATTTAACTTTGCAATGTTCTTCCTATAGTTAAAAATGAATTGCTCCAGAAGAATTCCCTTCAAAGTGTTGAATTTATTCTGGTTTGGCTAAAAGTCACTGGAGAAACCACTGCTAGACTAGTGGCTCTAACCTGTTTCACCACTGTTATGGAAAGCAATCCTTAAAAGTATTTTTTCCAGAGTTCTATATGGCTACAATTAATTATGTTGAATGTAAAATTCATTAGAATTTTTACTAAACCTTTACTTATATTTAACTTTCAAGGATATTGAACAAAGTGTCTGTGCAAGTTTATTTTTTGTCTAGCACAGTAAAATGGGAGAACATTAGCACATCTTTTAAGATTTAATGGAACCGTGAGCCACATTCTTGTTATGCCAGAGTGCCTTAACTGAGTAAAGTAGTAAGAGCAGAGGAAAAGATTATGTTCAGCAATTTTGTTTTGTGTTTTTAGCTGTTTTCTGGGAACGTTGTAATGAACTACAGGACATTGAGAGGATTATGGCTCAAATTGAACGAGGAGAGGCGAGAATCCAACGGAGGATCAGTATCAAGAAAGCTCTCGATGCCAAAGTAATCACTCCAGGTTTTTTTGTTTTCTGCAGCTGATCTTTCAAATTCCTTAAGAAAAGGAATAGTTGGGAATGGGAGTTCTGTCTTTTTATGTATCATATGTAGTTGTGCCATCTATCAATGATCTATGCAAATGTGTATTATTGATGTAACAGTGTATGTTTATTATACCTTATTTTCGTTTTGCATTCAGATTGCAAGGTATAAAGCACCTTTTCATCAGCTGCGTATTCAGTATGGAACAAACAAAGGGAAAAATTACACAGAAGAAGAGGACAGATTTTTGATCTGTATGTTACACAAGATGGGCTTTGACAAAGAGAACGTGTACGAGGAGCTGCGGCAGTGCGTGCGCAACGCCCCCCAGTTCAGGTTCGACTGGTTCATCAAGTCCAGGACTGCAATGGTGGGTATCCCTCACATGGACTAAGGCATTATATCAACTATCTTGTTCCTTTGGTTTTTAAACACCATCCCGTAAAATTTGGATTTGTGCTGGAATGTTGGTGTCTAGAAAACAAGTGCTGAAAGAATAACTTTGGGGTTTCTTTCCTTTTCTTCTTTTTTAAAGTAACTTTTCCCCTTAATGCAGCAAACAAAATAAAACTGAAGCAAACAGATTAGAAAACCTGCCAAGCTGAAGTCCCATGTTACTCAAAGGGATTAATGCAGAGGTAGACTAGACTTAAAAATATCCTTATTACTTTTACTGAAGACTGAGTGTTTTACTGAACAATGTCTCTTAAAATATGACTTTTTTAGAATTGCTGAACAATATTAAAGACTGAAAACATCTGAATTATATACTTGGAGGAAAGAACAGCTTTTCTAATATAGTATTTAATTTCTAAAAGTGTGAGTAAAGTTAGTGATTCACACAGAAATTAATCATTGAAGTAATGGGTTTAAAATGCACTTTGTAGTTGTGAATGTAGATTATCACATGAAAGTGCTTAAATTTCTTTAGGTATACTTTTCTGGAGATTTTGTTCATACTTACAAATTAAATAGCAAATAGACTCGTACTCTGAATTTTACATTTTTTCCCCTTTGTCTGAAGAGCAGAGCCATTAATTTTTAATTTAGTCATTAAGTGGGAATTGATAACACTAATAGAAACTTTGGTGGTTGCAAATAATAAGGGACCAACATCAGGATATGGGACTTTTTCAATGATAAAAAGCTGTTAGCTCTGCCCTGGAATTTTTGCTCAGCTCTCCCCTGCTTCAGTTCCTTTTTCTTATGAGTAAAATTTATAAGTCAGTGCACCTTCTGTAAGATACACCAACGTGTTTTCATGCAAATGTATTTAAATAGGAAAAATATGCTTTTATATTTTTCCATAACACTTGAAATAACTTCATCTGACTTGAGTGAGACCTGTAACACTTTTTTGGTCTGCTTGAATACAAAAGGATGTTGATCATGGCTAATATGAAAGACTGGAGCTCCCTGTCCTTTATACAGCAGTCATCGATTCTCCCCATTGTCTTGTAAACAAATTTTCAATTAAATGCTATGCTGCAGTCGTATAAGTTAAATGTCACTTTGTATAGAAATTTGGATTTTCTAGTAGTTTATTCTAGCATCTACAGAGCCACTATGCATTGTTGTTTACTGTCTTAATTTCCTGGCCTCAGGATTTGTTTATAAAATGTTCTTTCAGAGTTCTGGGTACTGTACTAAGAATAAATAAAACATAAGATAAAATATTTAAAATGTATATTTGAACAGGTGGGTATATTTGCTTTTCCCAGTACTACTTATAATTATGCAATATGATTTCTACTTGATATTTCAGCAATTAAAGTGTTTCTGGATAGTGCAGCAGTGAGCCCTTAATTAAAAAGAATTACAAGTGTTACTTACTAAAATGTCTGTTTGAAGAAATACTGGATGTTAAAATTATGTCCATAAAGAGAGAAGCTTCCAATATTTAGTCCATTAAGAGGTTTCTTTCAAGTTTTCTATGCAGGAAGCCTTGAAGTAAATCATAGAAATGGGTACTAGAAATTAAAAATGTAGCTCAGCTTTTAATATTAGTTGATATATAGTTGTCAGGGGTAGAGTTAAATATTCGATTTAAATCTTCTTGTAGATCCTTATGTTCAGTATACTTTTGAAAGGAGATAGAAATCATTTGCTAAAGTACAGAGATATTTTCTGTGGTGTCTAATGCTGAAATTGAGGCATGGGAATATAGTGAATCTTTTGTCCTCGGTTTTCTCTAAAATTCTATCCATTAATATTTTTACTATTTCTGCTATTACGCAGTTGAAAAAGATCATTATGAAAATACAAAGCTAAAGTAATCTTTCAGTGTGCATTTAATTTTCTTAAATGCTTTAAATTGTCATGCTATGTATGGTTTAGTAGTTTATAACTGCAAATTGCTGATATATTCTACATATTCTAATATCCTGACATTTGTGAGTATATTAATTTCTATGAGTCCATTTTGCACTAGTTCAGTGATTTTGTTTTCTAAAGAAATGTGCTGGAAAATCATGATACCAAGAATAATAAACCAAATATAAATGCAAATATTTGTAGAGGAGTAAATAAGTTTAGTGACAGTGGAAAAGACTTACAATGCTGAAATTCACATGTGATCATTTTAAACTGATATGAAACAGCATAGAAGGGGCAGCATAATTCTGAAAAGGACTTAGCAGGCTCTTTGAGAAAACTTTATGTTACAACCACTAGATGTCTCTTGAATTCCATGCAAATAGCTAATTTATCTTCCATCTTATTATTTTTGTTTCTTCTCCTGAAGATTTCTCTTTGAAAAGCAAATTCTCCTTCATTTATTTATTCCGAAATGAGATGGTTTACCCAAAACATAAGT
Source organism: Sakesphorus luctuosus (assembly GCA_013396695.1). Lineage (NCBI taxonomy): Eukaryota > Metazoa > Chordata > Aves > Passeriformes > Thamnophilidae > Sakesphorus > Sakesphorus luctuosus. Next base: position 1,164,384 of record VWZD01008869.1, on the reverse strand, counting down.
TTTCAAAGAGATCACGAGTGCCTAAGATTGTAGGTTTCTTTTCTTTTTAAACTGAGCACAGTTCTTTTGTTCTTATTTCTGTCCGTGCAGGAAGAATGCAAAGTATCATGGCAACAGCGAAGCTTCTATCTGTTCTCTGAAGTCATAAATTATGCATATTCTTTTTTACCTTTGTGCAAACCCTACCCAGCATAAGACAAATGACTCCTTTGTAAATACAGGAACAGACAGGCCTGTGGACAGAGCTTTGCTTTTGCTCCCAAGTCAGCATCTCTGCCTTCAGTCATGCGGAAGGCGACGGTTCGGTGCTCCCATCTTATTTATTGCAATACTGGTCTTTATAGCTATGAAGGGGTGAGCAAAGTACATCTTATCTCTTTCCATCCTAAAGAGAAAAGTATCAGGCCACACAGAATAAAAGTGCATCATCTCTGAAAGTGCAAGGCATTTTAAATGCGTGTATTTTTATAGTAATAAAATGGAATGGAGCGGTCCATATTGAAATTTTAGGAGCTCAATGCAGGATTCTTTCTGATGGTAGGTGGACAAGAAACCTGTGTGTGTGTCACATCTTACTGTCAACTGCTTCTGTGAATCTCCTGAGAAAATTATTCTTCAGCCCATCCTCTGTCCACAGCAGATGTTTTGCAGTAGTGGTCCATCTGGAAATTCTAACCATGAACCTGTACACTTTAATAAATGTATGTATTTATGCAAAAATTTTCCCCAGGATAGAGGAGGATTTTTCTGACTGCTGTGGGCAAATGGATCAAGGTTATTTCTTAGTCCTTTCTGAGTAGTTGCTTGTCTTAAATTTAACACAAACTAGCTTCTTGTACACTAGTAAAAATCTAGCTGATTGTCATTAAGAACTAGCTTGGCATCACTCTTTACCTCAGCTCTTAAATGTGAGTGCAAGGTACACAAATTTAAATGATGTAAAATACTTCTGGCATATTGACAATCATCTTTCTATTTTCATCTTTTTATCATCTCTGTTCACCTGTAGAGTGTAGATTTTTGGGGCACAGGCTCCCTTTTGTTCTGTCTTTGGGTATGCAGCGTATGTTGGGATGGTTTGCACTCAAGTTTACTCCGACTTGTTGCTTTATTATCTGAAAGCTGTTGTGTGGGTGGAATTTGAGGGGTTTCGCTGCTTGAAGTGAGAGTTTTGGCTCCAGCAGGACTGTCACGTTCCAGGGCACAAGCGTGGCACCCTAATTGATGGGTTTGCCTGTACTGGTGTGTGGTGGGTTACTGTTACATGGCTGTGATAGAAGTGACTTATTAGAATACTATGTTTGTGAAGCTACATGCATGACGCTGAAACATTTCTAGTAGGGACTTGTAAAGAAAAATGTCCTGAAGACTTTTTGTGTATCTGTGTGGTAAAAAGAATTCTTGTGGTGGCAGGATTCTCTGTGTCCATTCTGAATTACACAGCTTTTGCCCAAGGCCATGGAGCATCCTTTGTAGAGGAATCTGTGGAAACTGCAGAACTTAAGGAATGTGATTAAGCTTGAGGGTTTTAAAGTCTCAAGGATGAGTCATATGCTTGATTGTTTCAGGACATTCAGGATCAAGAAAGCGTTCAGGCTGCATCGTTATCCATCAGGGAACATGATGGCTGAGGCAATATACAGGTTTCAGATGCTGAGAAAATAGAGACTAATTTCTGGGCAAAAAGGTCACCTGTTCACTTCATTGCAAATGGACCCATTGTAGGTTAAGATTTATGCTCCTAGGTAATTCCAGGGTAACTTGTGGTTCAGAAATGGCTTCGTTGAATTTAATAGAGATAAGACATATTTTTCCAGGTTGTTTTTTTTTTTCCTTAGAGGAAAGCTTCTTGCTTTGAGTTGGAAAGAAAAGTCCATGGAATCAATGTTCTTAATGTGCATAGAATATACTGAATAATTGTAATAAAAATGATGCTGTTAGGTATTTGCTAAGAGACCTTTTGGCTTTGAGATGGGATACAAGAAGCTGCCTGCGTCAACTGAGTTCTACAAAGCAAGCCAACTGTTAGTAACTCTAATGCAGATCCTTTGAGTTGTTTGAGTCCTGATCACTTTCAGATGGCAGGTCTTGATGCTAAAAGCACTTTGGGCCCACACCCTCCAGGGTGCTGTTGGAGTAAAAATACAACTGAGTTCACAGTTTAGGACTCAATAGATTTTTGCCAATTTGGAGCTTAACAGTGTCTTGCCACAATAAAAACCTAATCTGTTTGTTATAGAAAAGTATTGTTTAAGATAACTTTGATTCCTTTTCTCTCTGCTTTAAAGATACACTTGAAGACTTTCTTTTCCTAAAATCTACCATTCTTTGCTGGCAGGTTATAATTTGCTTCATCTAACCAAGATGAAAGATCAGATCAGTCTTTTGGGGTGTCAGTTTGGAAAATACAATCCTGAAAACTCCTTGTCAGGAATTTGAATTTTCTGGCAAATTCTTCTTCTTTTTAAAAGTTTCACTAAGGGAAAGACAGTTGAATAGTAACTATGCTGAGCTTGTAAGTACATGAATATTGAATGTTTTAGGAAAATGTAAGTGCTTTAAAATTCAAGAATTTTGAACATATTTATGTAAGCAAGAGAATTTGTATAATTTATTTTTAAAAATTGATGTTTTCTGTTTCCTTAGGAGTTTCAGAGACGCTGCAATACTCTCATATCATTAATAGAAAAAGAAAATATGGAAATTGAGGAAAAAGAAAGAGCTGAAAAGAAGAAAAGAGGAGCAAAAGTTACAGCAGTATGTTTAGCAGCATTTCTTTACTTCTAGTGGGGCAGAATTCAATTATATTTTGTTAGAAAATGTGAAAGACAATTGTAGGCCCTGATTTACTTTAGTAAAAGCCATTAGGTGAGAGATTAAATGGAAATATTTGTCTATTCACAGCTCTACTTGATTTTTTAGATAGGTATTCCCACATACAGTATTTTGGGGCTTCTTTTTCTTTTTTTTGGAGAAGTCTTTTGTTTAGGAAGACTCTTCTTAAGAAAAAGCCACACTGCCTACTTTCTGCCTACTTATATACATCAGATGTTTGCTTTAATTTGTCCTCAGATTGATATTCCTCCCCTACACAGTAGTTGCTGGAAGAAGAAATGAAAGTGCTTCCTTTATTTTGAAGNCCAGTTCATGGTATGTGTGCCACCTGCACCACTGAGACCATGTAATGATTTGAAGAAGATAGAAAAGGTGGCAGAATTAAGTGTTTGCATCAGGGATTTATGTTTGCCTTTCCATTATATCCTGCAAAGCTGAACTGAACTCCAGAATACAATAGGGTCACATATCTGCCTTTTGAATAGTCAGTCATGTACTTAAAAATACATATTTTTTTTCATAATTTTTATTTTTTCTCTTTAGTCACAGAAGAGAAAAGCAGATTTGGCTGCTGAGAACTCTGGAAAAAAAGATGCCAAGAAAGTGAAGTCCTGAACCTGAAAGCTGAATGCTAAATATTAAACTGCCACTTTCTTCACTCCATCTATGTGTGTTAATTGCCAACTTCTTTGTATTCATGGTACTCTCCCCCAAGTCCCATGGTTTAATTTTGCAAATTTTATATACTTTTCAATGCCTTTCCTTACCTAAAATGTGTAGCTTTATATCTTATGCATTCCAGTATTTTTGTGTACTGTATTTTGTGAGTTTCATGTCTTCGGCAAAATTCACTCAGTCCTTCTTTTTTTGAAGCTTGTGCTGAGGTTTTAGCTTTTATATGTTTTATATGCTGCTGCTTTGAAAGAAAACCTAGATTCTATAGCTGTATTATTGTTGTTTCATATTTTAAATTTATATGGCTGTTGGAAAATAAACTGACTTAAAGGAGAAATATACTTCACCTTTGTTTTCCCTACCCTCTCTACCCTTTTTGCATAGCTACATTTAGAAAGAATGTTAAGGTTTGTATAATTGTGCCTTCATCATCAATCAGATTTTTTTCAGAGAAGTGCTTAGACAGGATTAGGAGCATGACAGAACAAAATCTAATTAGACTGACAACCTTGTTTGCTGTCAACATTAAATGGACATTTTTCTCTGAAATGTTCAGAAGGAAAGCCAGCAAATATGTAGACATTTTTTTAAAATAACTGATTCTGCTGGGCTTTCTATGTTCTTTAACACAGGGTGAGGTGTTTCTCAGAATGACCTCTAGATGAAGACTTTTCTATGCCTAATAAAAAGTAGTAGTCAACTCCCAGCTTCTGGTTGTTTAGGAGGCAAACAAATTAATTAATTTCTTGGTAACTGCTCAGCTATGCTGCCTTGTTGCTCTGATTATCTCTGCTAAAGTTCTGATTTTATCTTTGATTCAACATGTCAGTCAGAAGCAATGGGGATATGTTATGGAGTGCTCCATTTTTGTATTTATGTTTTAATGAAGGGATGAAAGTGTTGGATGTATGATTTTTTGACTTTGCAAGAATGGCCTTTACTAAGCAGGTTCATAGTTTCTGCTCACCTTGAAATCTCTGCCTTTTCCCAGATCAGTAGAACAGTGACTGTGACATCTAATGTTTTACCTTAACGTTCTGTCTCTGATCTGGTGTTTAGTATGGACCTTGTTACAGTGACAAGTCCTCATAATGTCAAGTCTAGATTAATGCAGTGTGCTTTACATGGTACGTTCCTTGAGGACTACTTGGACATTTCTTCTAGTGCAGTTCGCTTCCTTGGTGGTTTGAGGTGTTTTGAGATGAAGACACCCATTTAAACTCTTTGCATTTCATGCTTTGCATTGGTTATCTTCTGTATTTGTAAAATTCAGGACTTTATAAAATAAAGTTCTTGAGTTCTGCCCATGTTCTTTTATGTAATTTAAAATATATTTGTGCGTCTTTGAAGTTTTCTGGGATTAGTATCTTAGTATGTCTGAGTTTGATGAGAAATTTCCAGCTTTTCTTGATAGTCTTTGTTTAAAGTTCAGGGTAAAATGGGTGAGCATTTTAAAAGATTAATAATTTTATTAATTTGAATATATTTTTGAATGGAGCTTTTGTTTGGGGACCAAGTTATTAATAAGCTTTTATTTGCTTTGGTATTCATCTGTTAAGTTCATCTGACAAGTGGAGAGGCACATCTGATAATGATGGGGCACAACTTCCAGGCAGAAGGTCAGGCGTGGATGTCAGTGCATGCTTTAAATGAGTATGTAACCCAGATGGGATAGGTCTGCTCAGAAAAGAAGCTTGTCTTTTCAGGTGCTGTTTTTGGTATTGGAGTAGTTGACATCCTTCTTTATCCTTGGGTGAAGGACTGGAAAATAGCTGTGCAGCTACATACATGTATAATTATATAACCCTGGAGCATTGCTATTAATAGAGAGAGGAAGATGCCTTATTTACATTTGCTTTTCAGCTCATGTGCCACTCACTATGTTTATGGCCTGAAATTATAAAAACAAGTTAAAAGAGGAGGCTGAAAGAGCCATTTGAAATTTACATGGAATTACATGGCTAGGTCTAGAGCTTATTCCATTGCTTCTTTTTAGCACTGGATGAATATTTTAATGTTTTGAGTCTTGAAATAAGCGTACTCTGGTTTTGTTTATTGTAGACTAGCTTTGTTTGACTTGCATGTTTTTGTGTATCCAGTTTCTCTCTGTCGCAAAGTGTATGGAAAGTCTTAAAATGGTAATATCTGAATGTGGTTTTTTATGCAGATTTCTTGGTTTGAGTTACCACTTGAGTTAATGTTCACTCTTCTTCTCTTTAGTGACAGGATATACAAGCTGTGTAGCAAAAGATCATGCAGTTGTTCTTCCAGGTATTTTCCTCTTGACCAGACAGCTTCTCTGAAGAGTGATAAATGCTCCCAGGAACTACCTGTTATCTTTTACAGTTTGTAGTCCCCAGTTAAGCTGAATGTGCTGTTGAACAACAGTCCTTGAGAGCACTTCTAAACTATAGTCTGGTTCCTCAGCGTAGTGAGTCTTCCCATCCATCATGTCCTACAGTGGTAACTAAAGAAAATTGCTAACAGCTGCTGGTCAGGATCTAAGTAAAATGTATCTTTCTTTTCCCTTTTTTTTACCTCTGGTTGCAGATACACACACTGTATTTCCCTAGCAGTATCTTAAATGATGTGCTGCTGTGACTCAAAATTAGATGGTGGAAATGAAACAATCTTCCTGCTTTTAACTATGCTTTTCTTAGGTGAGGAATACTGTTTGTAGGAAATTAGTAAGCACTGAATATAACATGATACAAAATTTCTGAAAAGTCTGTGCTGGTAGGCAATTTGAGAGTTGCCAAAAATGTTACAGGATGTAAAATTTTGAAAATAACTTAGGAGTTCCTGTTCAGTGGACAACTAAAATTTGGTTGTGTTTAGCATTAGGCTTGAAGAAAGAAAAAGTTATCTGGCACCTTTCACATGTGAGACAGTGCACATAACATCCTGGGATCCTGGGAGAGGTCAGGACAATTGTGATGGCTATTTTTTTCCACATATTCATTACTTCCAAGTTATCAGTCCTTTCATTTTAATGTTAGTGATGACACCAAAAAAGTTATGCTGCCGACTATCTTCATTGTATTTAATTTCAGTTTATGATGACTAAGAGAAGGAATGAACTTTCTTCTTGCTGGTAATGTTAGACCATCTTTAGATATTGTTTGCACAAATAGATTTACTATACTTAAATATTAAGTAAAATTTTTTTTCTTGTAGATTAGTATTGCTTGTTTGATTTAGTGCTAGTGCTGGTTATGGTTTAAAAAAAATGCACCTTTCACTCTTTGAGATCATAAGCAAGAGGTACAGTATACAAAAATTAATCAGAAACTTTATAAATGCCTGTTAGAAATAAGTTGGTTGTGCAGTGCCTGCAGTTCCTGCTGTGCACTGCTGTGTTACAGGCGCTCTCTTGTGCATGCCTCTTCCCCATGTCAGTGGAGGGATTAAGTCCTTTTAGTGATCATAAATAAATGCCAAAGCCTTACAGGTTGAAAAAACATAGAATTTTGCAGTTAGTACTAGTTTATGTGAATGTAAAATGACAAGGTTGGTGCAGACATTGGCACTTGTGTTGCTGGAAAGGATTGATCACTGATTGTGCTTCTGATCAGATTAAGAGAGTTTGACAGTTGTTATATTTTACTTAAGTTTATCTAGTCCTTGTACTTAGCTTCAAGCATGTATGTAAATGCTTCAGTGGGTCACAGTTCTAATGTTTGTTATGTTCTTTTTCTGAAAGCATCAAAGTTGAACTTCGTTTGCATATTTTGAAATGTAATGTACCCTTTTAATTGCATTTGCATGATATACATTCTTTCATAAGAGCCTTAATAGAAGTAATATTTGCTGCCTCAAAGGTATGTCTACATTGTGTTGTTGAAAGGTAACTTCTGAACTTTTTCAAATTGAGATTTGTTTCCTAAGTTGTACATATATGAAAATAAAAATTAATATGGACCTGATTTCTTCTGGTAATTATACTTCTGGTATACATGGACCCATTCACTTGAATACTGTTCAAGATAGTTTGATTTGTTTTTGTTGCTCTTGTGTCTCTCATAACTTTCAGGCTATGGTGGCTGAATGTGTTGGGGGTGAACAGTTGTTCCATGTCTGCTTTCAAACTAATTTCCTGTCATCCAAAATGATATACTAGTAGTGCCTATATTTTTGTGACAGCCTTGCCTATGTTGTCTTTTAGTACAGTACTGTACAATGTATGTTGATCCTGTATTAAAGTATATTGGTTATTTCATACCTCTGGTGTGTTCTAAAATGAAATACTTTGGAGCTTAAGTCTTGGTGACATGGTAGAACCATGAATTATGTTGTTGCAGCTGTTTATCACTAGTAGATGTGCTAGATACTCTGCTTGGAGAGGGGCATGCCCTAAATGAATGCTCAGTTTTCTACCGTTTTTTTCCTCAAGATGAAAAAAAAAAGGCAGTAAGGTGCTCTGGAAGACCTATTTATCCTGGCATTGGCTGGTAGCAATTCTGTCTGCTTCACAGTGACTTTTGTAGATGTCACTGTCTTTCAGGTGAGACACTTAGACCAGGATGAAGGAGGCGAGAATAGAGATGTGGTTCCACCTTATCTTGTCCTCAACAGCAGCCAAAATAATTGTGGGTTCACCACAAGAACTGTAGTTCTTCCAGACAGCCTTGCTTATGGCCAGGCTGAGCAGGGTCCCATAGCTCATTTCTACTACTTGGATGTTCTCAGGGGCATTCTGCCAGCACTAAAGTCTACTGTTTTCTAGATTTGCATGGAAGCAATGCTTGCCAACTCTCCTGGAGGAGATGGTCTGTTCAAATAACAGAACATCTGGATGGGTACAGTGATCCTGGCTGTGGAGTTCAGTATTGTCACATGATGGTCATTCTCAGATGCACTCAGTGTTTTGGGGAAGGTTGGTCTATAGACACCTTTTTGGTGAACAGACTTTCATTTCTACATGGCAGTTTCTTGCCATAAAAAAACAGGTTGAAAAGTCGTCTGTCTTCTCATTTGTTCATTAGGTGGACACTGCTGAAGACCACACAATCTCAAATTCCACTCAGCAGTTTGATAAATAGCCTTCATCATGTGTCTTCTTTTTTTAGCTTAACAGCTGGATATTCCTCAGATGCCTTCACAGTGAAGGTTTAAGAGTCTAGTGAGACTTCTCTTATTTCCTTTGAACTGCTGTTTTAACATTTTCTTAAAATGACCTTATGATTTTCTAGATACTTTGATTTTTGCATGTCTTTATTCCTTGAGGGTTGTTGGTCATAGATTTTTGTTTGTTGGGCTTTTTTGTGGTGTGGGGTCTTTGGTTGTTTGTTTGTTTTTTTAACTTAGAAGGCTATTTCAGATGGGTGGGGTGTAACCTGGGCAAAGGTGTGGGAGGATGTCCACTTCAAGAGCCCTGATGCTGCAGGGACATTTTAGCTTGGGTTGTTGGTATGAGCATGCACCACCCCGCCCTTGCTTTCAGTCAGCTCCTTGCAAAAAACCCAAACTGGTGTGGCTTTGTGCTTGCCTAGTTTCTCCACTGGGTGGCAGGAGAAGTCCTCTGGGCCTCTCTGTCTTGAGGTAACATTTCTGGTCCTTGAGCTGAACAAGACTTGGAAGCCTTGAGTGCCCTGTAGGATTGCAAACATGTGGATTAATATTTTTGTTCAGTGCCCTGTGCCCCGGCACAAAGGAGGCTGTTGCTTGTCTGGTCTTCCCTTCTGCCCCGTGCTCCATTGAGGCTGCCATCGCTCCTGTGGAGCTCCCTTGTGTGGAGTCTGTGTGACCTCTCTGGACACAGTAATTGGACCAGTCCTGGTGCCCAATGCCAAGTTGTACTGCCCCATGCTGAGTGATGCGTATGAGGCTGGAAAATGGAGGAGACACAAGAAGTTGCAAGTTATTACTGTAACCTGCTTTAAATCCTGGCTGGTATTGGGATGGAAGCATGGTCGAGTCTCTGTGAGGAGCACGAAAATGCACAGGTATGTGATGTGCTCTTGATTGGGACTAAGCCTTTGCATCTAGGCCTTATTTCAAATCCTGCTGGGTCAGTTGACATCGTGGATATTTTCGTTCAGAGACTCCTTGGAAAGCTGTTCAAATTAACAGACGGGGCGTCTTGGCACAGTTCCCAGTCCCTGTGCAAGCGCTGCTCTCACAGCAGGCTCCTTTTCTGACATTTGAAATGTGGAGGGAAAAGGTTGAATCCTGGAAAAAATTGTCTGGGCTGGGCTGGGAATATCTGTGTGTAATTAAAGGGAGATTTGATGGCTAAATCTATCTATTTTTATTGGTAATAAAAGGAAATGTGAAGTAAAGCCACTGTAACTTACTGTTGAGTGAATGGAGTTATGAAGGCGCTGAAGCTGTGTGTGTGCCTTGGGATGGAGCACAGCTTTGTGTGAGGGCAGTCCTGGGCTTTTCTCCTCTCTGGCTTTCCTGCTTGCAGTGCTCTCATTTACCCCTTCAGACCCCAGTGGGTGGTGTTGAATCTGAAAGGAGGAAAAATAAAGATGGAGAAACTCCCTTCACTGTGAACAAGGCTGGTGATGTGGCAATACTGAGGTGCTCTGTGGAATCACTTAGATTTCTGTCTTGACAGGGCTATAATCCAGCTGTCCCCTCAGAGCTGCCACTCCTTCACAAACATACTTGCAAACATCTTGGCTGGTGGCTAACTGCCATGTGAGAGGTGAGTTGAGTAGGTCTTCCCATCCAAAAGTTGCATTGGCTGATGTGGCACAGGGTGCAATGCTCGGCGCAGCTCAGAGCCAGCCTGTGAGATCTGTACTGGCTTTGTGTTCCTGCACATTCAATGCCTGCCTGAAGGGAGGCTCTCTGCACCCTAAAAAGCAACATTGCTTTATGCCACAGGATTTTTCTTCAGGGATTTACCATTAAAATTATATTGCTGTAATTAAAAAAAACCAGAAAAAACTACCCTTTCAAAATGTTTCAGCAATATTTTATGGCTTCTGCAGGAATATATCCCTAAAATAACGTCACTTATTTATGTTACAAAGGAATGATTAACATTACTTGAATGTGTGGAAGTTGTACAAGAAATTTCTTTTGCTTAAACATCAGCCCTGGAGACTCAACATTTTCTTTCAATATTCAAAAAGGAATTTAATTTTAGCTTTTTGTGATGCTCATTGATAATTAACTGCTCCATGTATTGCATCTTGTTATGCTACGGGCCTGAAGATTTTCTGTTGGAAATGAAAATCGATTCCAACAAATTCAGTTGTTGCCGCCTTATTAGGTTATGGTACTCAATGTAAATTAAAGTTTGGAATTTATGTCATTGATCAATAGATGCAATTATTGATTTGGGATGTATGAGGTAAAAAGTGAATAAGTAAGTTTTTGTCTTTGTTTTTATAACAGGAAAACACATCAAAGTTTATTGAGCTGCAAGTAACTTTGCAGTGAACCTCAGGCAGAATCAGAAGCACAAGAGTAATGTTGGTCTGTTTTATTTTTTGAGTGCTAGTAGGCTTTTCTTCAGTTACTGACTAACAGGCATCCTGGTTTAGAAGTTTATTTAGAAACCTGGGGTGTAAGGATTGGCTGATAACAGGTCCTGAAGCCCATCCATGAATATTGTGCATTGGCCAACACATCACTTTTCAGAAATCAACATCTTTTCTGCACAGAAGACTCTTTGCAGTGTTGAATGTAGTCTATCTGAACATGGTCAGAAAGTCTCCATCACTGGAGGAAACTAAAAGTAATATGGAAATATTAACATACCACATACAAATCAGCACTGTCTTTTTTCTAGATTGAAATTAAACCATTGATTGCACTCTAAATTATTCCAGGAGTTTTGAATGGATGTACTATTTCTTCCTCAAAACTAGATATTCATAGTCTGGACTAGATGAAGCAACATGGAAAACTTGTCACTCAGAGCCTACCTGTATGTGCCAAGGTGTGGGAGAGCTGAGAAGAATCTCCTTTGTAATTAGTGCAGCAGGAGGAGTTTGTGTTCAAGTACAGCATTGCTAAGGCTGTGTGAGTGGATTATATACCTATTTTTTCTGTGTTGCTTTTGGATGAACAAAGATGCCTACAACCCGAGATCAGCAGCATTGCCAGTTTGTTGCATAAATAATTGGTTTTTTATTTAAAGATTTTTGAGATCTTTGATTGAGGGTTACCACAGAAATGTGTATTCTCATTGGGAATTAGTTATAGTAAAGTTGAGAAAATGCAATATGTTTTACTGCTTTTACGGACCTGGGCCATTGCTTTTAAAAATTGAGAGGAAAAAATCAAGAAGAGCTGATTGAGTTTATTTGATCAAATGGATGCAGAGCCCAGCTGGCAGGAAACCTATCAAAATAAAATAGAAAATAGGTAGTTTTGGCAGATGAGGACCACACTCCTGTGGGAGATCAGAGGATTTGTGTCAATCACAGCAGCAGTAACTGCAGGTTATACTTAGTAGGGCCTGTGCAAAGACTATAGTTTTTGTCTCTGTCTTACATAGCTGTTGAAGCAAAGTTGAGGAGGTATCTCTGAGGTTTGCTGTTATTTTCCAAATGGAAAAATGAGGACAACATCCTCTTCCAGTTTCTTAGCTACCTGGCAGCCCCACCCCGCAATTTGACTGAATTAAAACTACAAAATTTGTCAGTCCACTTAAAGCCATTTGATAGTCTTTCTGAAGGGACTGTTGGCTTCTGGAAGAGTTTTGGTACTTCTTGATCTCCTTCCTTTCCTTCCCTATACTGTTTGTGGGGCTGAGGCTTTCTTTTCCTTCTTCAGTCCAGTGTCTACTGCCTTGGCTAACATCCATACTGATTCCTTGACCATATTTCAGAAAGCAACAAAAGCTAAACTCCAGTACTGCTCCATTAATGGACGTGTTCTGTCTGCCTCTTGTATTTGTTGAACATGGAATTTTGTACTCTGGGTACCGCTCCACTCCAACATTTTTTTTGCAGTTAAAAGTAGAATAAAATGAAGCAGAGTTTGTAAAGGGGCATCACAGCTGTTCCAGGATACCTTAGTTGCATATTCATATAACTCGGACTATGCAAAGAGGCTAATGTTTTTGCCTGTGTAGCTCTTTGATATGTGTGTTTTGCAGAATTTCCTCTGCCAGCCCACAGCAATTGAATTACTGTAGCCCGCAGCACACAAGTTTGGCTCTCTAATTTCAAGCAGTAGCTGCTTATGTTCCTGGTTATGGGGCAGTCAGATTTCTGGTTCAAATCCTTGTGTTGTGCAAAAATCAGATATCACCTCTGCTCCTCAATAGGAATGGCTGACCAAAATTTCCTGTTGATTTCACTAGAATTAAATAAAAACAGTGTTTTGGAATGGAAGTGATTCTCAAAACCCAGGACCCGTTGGGGAAGCTCTTGGCTGCTGTGTCAGGTCTTTATTATGTTACTGCTGCCAGTGGTGGTTGCATCCAGTTTCCTGCCACTGGAGAGGCTTTTCACTTGTGTGTGTTGAGTAGAACTTCACAGTGAACCCAAGATTAAATTTTACTTTTAAATGTGATGACACAGTCCAGCCTACTTTGCCTATGCTCACTGCTGGTGGACTTGTTCTAAGTTCCTTGAAAGTGTGGACACAGACAAATGCCAAGAGTGGCTTGGATTTTCTGTTCTTTCCAATGTTTCTGTGGTTAAACTCAGCAGTATTTCTGTAGTGTCGCTGCAGAGAATTGAGCTTATTGTGTCTACATGTTACATCAAGTTGAACGTAGGACTGACAGTTCACCTGAGTTGGGAAAGAACATACAGAAACAGCAGAGAACATCTGTGCTCATGCACAATAGACTTGTGCAGTCATGGCAGTGGCAAGAAACTTGGTGAGACTGGAATGGTGTAATTGCATCTGAGGTTATCTGGTTGCTCCTGCAGGACTTGGGTCCAGGTGAGGCAGGAGAGCAGAAGGAGGGGCCCTTGAGTGGCAGCTCACGACTGTGAGCTGGGACACTCATAGGTATTTCTGTGTCTCCTCTGGGACTGCAGCAAGCTCCTTTATCTGCAGACTCTCCGCTCTTTCCCTCCTCTGCTAAGATCTGTTTATGCTGTGTATTTCCTTCAGAGTTAGGATGGATATCCACCTCTGTGTTCTGGCAGCACTAATGATGTGGGCTGTGATCATGGGTGGGGTCTTAAGGTGCTGCTGTAATATTAATAAAAGCCTTGTAATAAGATTCAGTGTTTACAGTTCTTTCCAAATTATGGCTGTTCTGAGTAGCTCACAGTATCATGGCCTTAGCTACATATAAAAATAAGTAATTGATTTGCTTTCCATTGAATAAATGACATGCCGGTGGAATGATTAATGAATAAGAAATCATGAGTGTCACTGGCACACAAATGGGAATCATCGTTCCCCTAACCAATTTTTTTTCTAGTTGGGTTTAACTTTCCATTGGGAATTACAGTTTCACTAATTTAACAAAACCACCCAATAAATAACTCATCATTTTTTATAGAGGTCCGTTAAATAAATCTATATTGAAGTACTGAGAAATGACACTTGTAGAAGAAACATTGCTGCAAATAATGAGAAAATTGCAGATGTATTTTATACCTCTTCTGAAAATCAAAAGGTCTCATAAATACAGTCTGTAAAAATGTCTGTGGAAGAGTTAACATAACTGTACAAGCAATAAGCCTGACCTTTCAGTGTAATTTATTTTAGATTTGCTCAATCCTTTTTTATTAAAACTAGCACATCTGAAGCAGAATTAAATCCTATTATACCGGCTCTGTGATTGTATCAATTTTTCTCTGCCATGGCACACTTTATTAAAAATTACTTTGTTTCATATTGGTTAACACAATCAGGGGAGTAAATGAAGTTTTGTGGTCCTTGGTAAAGAAAGAAGCATGTGGTTTCTATCCTTGAGAGCAGTGCAAATTGCTATGAGGATCAGCTGAGTTCCAGCCCTGAAGAATCAGTACAAGTATTTCCTCTTTAGGAGTAAGACACAGGTCCCCATCCTGTCCCAGCCTCTGCACTGTGTTACACAGGGCCAGCTGCATTACACCTTTGTACCTTCCTAGCAAAAATATTCCTATAAACTAGATATCAAATCCTTAGGGAAGCTATATATATCAGATGGGGAGTCTTAAAATGAAAAATAACTTCCCAGCTCCTTGTGGCAGGTTCACCATACATCTCAACTTGACAAAATGAAAGGTGTGCTTTAGTCAAGCTCAAATAGCTCAGGAGTAGTATTGCTCGATTAGTCAGGTCATGGTCATTCTCATAGACTGGAACTTAAGCCTATTAATTAAAAATCCAAGTAAACTAGCTTTTCACTTGTTATGCAGGAATTAAAAGCAGTGCATACGTCAGCAAAGTATTAGGTTCTCTATTGTCCTTATGCATTTTGGATTGATGAGGAGAGTTGCTCTTGGTCTGGCAACATGGGTTGCAACTAACTGCAGAGAGGTATGGGAGGGATCAGCAACCTTGTTTACATTCATGGCAGGTTTGCAGTTCTGCAGCTATCCTGAACACAATACCTCTAAGGCACTTGCAGTCTTCTTACTGCTTTTGATAGCCAAAGACATAGGGGTTTTAGGGGTTTATATCCATTTAAATGGGAAACAGGTGGTGGGACAAGAAACGCAGAGCTTTGTAGTGCTGTGTTGTCTGGCAGCTCAGGAGCTCTCAAAAAATCTCTTGCTCTCTTTCTGGCTCTTTACTAGGGAGAATCTGACGATATTTCTGTATATATTGGTCTTTCTTTCACTTTTCCTACTATCTCATTGGAGTGTCTTTGTTTCTGCCTCCTGCAAGATCCCCAGTTACCACCCGTGGAGCCTGTTTCTTACTGTTTCTATTACCTGGGCTGACTCTGTAGATACACCTTTGTTCTGAACAACAATGTATGCTCAAAGGTATCCCCTGCCTGTGTTTCATCCCTCTCTTGTGTTTTAGTGGAGCCTGTTTGTCATGCTGGGTGTTGGTGTTTGCTCTAGGAGTCAGTAGCTATGAAAGTGCTGGTGTATTTGCTGTCCTTGTGTAAATTTTATCTGGTTGTTTTTCACCTCAGTTTCTTGCAGTGCAGAAATTGCAGTTAGGTTGGACTGCAAGAAGGGGTTTTAGATGCAGCCAAGTGGTTTTTGGGGTATAAAGTCTGTCCAGTGTTTTTTAACTGACCAAGATCTACAGCACTTTAGAGTACTTACTGCTTCTACTTAATGGGCTGTTTAGGATTTCAAGGCCAGCCTCAGTAGCCTTGCTGAGCATTTTTCCATGCTGATGACATGGTTACAATGAATAATAAGAACTGACACATTCTGTGTGCACAGGTCAATGCCTCCAAATCAGGTGCTATAAATTGTTACCGGTGGGTAGTTGGGGCAAGAACCTGTTTTTCTTTTATACGGTGTTATGGCAAGATCTGGAAAACATGTGAGTTTATTTCTTGCTTACTCTACTCATTGCAGGCAAGGTGCAATGTTGCCTCGTTCTTCCCCTCTCCCACCTTGTGTGCACAGATTGGAAAAAGAGGTATGGCTAGAGCTATCCTCAGCACACAGAGCAGCTCTTGGCTCTTTCCGGATCACACTGGTATCTGCAATTGGGTTTAGAAGGCCCCAAGGACAGGAGGATGCAGCAGCCTCTGCACTCTCGTTCCAGGGTTTTCCCTCCCTCCAGAGCACTGTGTTCAGCACAGCTGCTCTCTGTGGCTGCAATGCTTTTATTGCTGCTGTGATTTTGCTAAGATCCTCAGAGCAGCCTTCACAAGAGCAGTAGTCTTCTCTCTAAGACAAAGTATCTCAAGTTCTGGCCTTAAAAACACTGTTCCAATTTGGAAAATCTCAAGTAGCCTTTTGCCTTTAAAATACATTAAATATTTTATCTCAGAGGAGTAAAAGTTACTCAATATGCATATCAGGTAGGGAATGAGGCCTCTGGGTAGTGTTATTGGTGGTGTGGGACCACATAAAGGAAAAATGGCTTATTGCTTATTTCCATCTGCCCGCAGCTGACCTTTCCAGGTGCAATGTGTTTCATCTGGTGCATCTGGAAATGCTCCAAAACTGCAGTCTCCTAGGCTTTGGGACTGTACATGTTTCTTTAGAGAAACCCATGTATCTGCAAATAGGAAAAAAAGAGAAACTTCTAGAGGGGAATAGCCTACTCATCACTGAATCAGATCTGAGTTTGAACAGGTTCTGTTGGGTTATAAGTGAACATTCACTTAGAACAAATTTAGTTCTGGTGGCAAGTAATTAGCTAATAAGACCTGATGCTAAGAAATCCTTTGTTTTCTTACTGAACAACTGTATTACAGCCAGCTCAAGAATAGATTTTCCTTTATGGAAAGGGAACTCTCAGGTAACATGAGTGTTCATTGCTCACTACTCTTGCCCAGTCAGCCTCACCACTAAGACATGCAGGTGCTGCTACTTGAAGTGAAGGCACAACAAAAATTCCTCATTTCATGTAGACCATCAAATATTAGACTTTAAAAAATTTTCCATCCCTATGCCCAGATGAAACCTGTACCAGTGACCTGGAGGTGGATGGGCTGCTGTGCTCCTCTGGAGTGTGCACTGTTTGTGGTCATCCCTCAGAGCACTTTTCCTGTATCAAAGAGCAAATTAATCTGTCACACAGACTAATCCTGTTTGTCTAAGCAGTAAACACAATTTTCAATTGTAGAGGGGCTATTTTAGATGATTTTTACATTCCAAATCAGAATGTCAGAAAACATTTTGGCATCTATTTTGCTATGACTTTTGCTATGAAAATTGAGCAATGACTTTTGACCTGGATGACTTTTATATGACAAAAGAAGTGGACAGCATAATAATATACGTGATAATATAGAAGCTTTTCACTTCTAATAGGCAACTTTCTTTTTTTCTGATTTGGAAGTGGAATAGGCAGAAAACATTATAGTTATGCCAGCAGGTGGACCCATCTGTTATCCCAAACACTGTGGACTTTGCTTCTCTTTCAGAACTGAGCAACCGCTTTCAGGCCAGGGAAGACTTGGAGAAGTGGACAATTAGAGATACAGCTACAGAAGTAGCAAAGTCTTTTTATCATTCCAAAGCTCCTGGAAGTTTTCAGCTCTTTTGGACTCTTGTCTCTTCAGTAAGGTAAATGTAGACACATCAGTAGATTTGATCTTACACTGATAAGACTCCAAGAATGATCTATTTGGACCCTTGTCTGGTAGAGGGTCTGTGACTGAGAAAGCTGATTTTGTGAACACAGCGTGCTATCAGTGCATTTTCTGAGTAGAGTATTAGGCAGTGGCTCACTACTGAGGGAGTCCATCTTCTGATGTCTCTGGCCAACACAGGAGGGGGAAGCTGTTTGTATTCCTGCAATTTATATCAAATGCCAGTGATGACATGTGCATAAAAATAATTAGTGAAATAAATACTCAGGTGTCAATGCTCTGGCAGGAGGTAGCCAAGGGAATTATCTGTGTGAAAAAGGATAATTTGAGAGCATCTACAGGGATGATTGATGCCAAATCTACCATTACCATTGATTTAGGCATAATTAGTTTGGATGAAAACAAAAGAGTGTCATCAAAAATAATAAACTGAAGCACAGCAACTAATTCAGAAGTCAGAAGCCTTCATCAAAGATGTTTGAGGAAAGTGTTTTGATCCTCCTGCACTGATTATGTGACTTGATGCATTGGCTTTGGCTGCTTTGCACTGTGGTTGGGCACAAAACTGTCTTGACTCTCCCAGGGTAGCATTAGTCTGCTTGCTTGTTGTGTTGTATTTGGAGAGCTCTACACTGAAACAACCTTTCTGACCTGTTACTATATTAGGGATTTCACGTGTTTCCTTTTCAGCTCACTTTAAGATTGCCTTTGATTTCTGGATCTCCTATTTGTTTTTAAAGTCTGATACAGCCACTCCTCATTCTGAGGTTTTGTAGCTGACTCTGAACTAACCTCAATTTCTTGGTATTGCCCTTTCACTGGCACAGTTTGAACCTCTTCCCCCTTACCCAATGGACCAGGCTTTCTTTGAACTCTGTTCCCCACTTGCCCTGCAGCCTTTTTGTCATCTGTAAAGAGAAGCCAAATGTAGTCATGTGGTCCCCTAATCCTCTGGAGAGCGCGTGTGGTTCACAGATGATGTGTGTTATTGACTCAGCTACAGTGAAATCACAGATTTTGTTCTTTCTCATGCTGTAGCAGCTTATGTATTTAGTAACAGAGATCTCCACAGCTTCTGCATTAGCCACTGTGCTGGTTCACCCAACTAATGTTTTGGTTGTCTGTTGAGCATCCAGTGTATGTACCCCAGCAACCTTAGAGCTGGTAAATTAACACCTGCTCTTTTATTTTTTGGGGTGGAGGGGGATAAAATTACCATAGTTAAAGGGTACAAGTGTTAACTACGGACTGACATGTTGAGGAGGGCAGAGGCTTCCCATCTCCCTGCAGAGATGGGTGTAGTGAATTGTTGGCATCATGGCAATCTCCTCCATCACCTGGTGGACACTGCTGCAAACTGTGAGCAGTCCAAGGAAGCCATGTAGAGGAGCTACACCTGTGTGAAACTTGTGGGCAAGATGTGTGTTCACAGGGGAGAAAGAAACTAACAATATGCTGGAAAACTGAACGGGATGAAAAAGAGTTTGAGAATTGGAAGGAAGAATTGGTTGAAAACAAATGTGTTTAAACATAAGTGTGGTCTTCACTCTAATCATCTTCACTGTACTTGAGCCTGTGTTTTTTACCTCATTTTACCAGCATTTTCTTTGTTTTTCCCACAATGAGTTGCTGATCTTTCACTTGATAGCAAACATCCTGAGCAAATGGCCCAGCACCTTCTGCTGAGCTGTGTCAGCTTGTCCTGGTCAAAGACCTGTGCTCAGTTCAGGGGACAGGCCAAATCTCTGCCAGCTGGCTGACTTGGGAGGTTCAAGAGCCCTGTTCTAGGGGCAGATCCAGTATTTCAGAATAATAAGGGGAGGGGATGCACTGTGTGGATGATCCTCACTTTCACCATCAGTCTACAATGTGTCAGATGAGTAACAGTGTCTTGAAGAAGTGTCCTTGAATACACTGGCAGGATGACCTTCTCCTACAGTCCTCCAGGAACAGGCTGAAACCAGCACAGGCATGATGGTTAATGGGGCTGGAATGTGGCAAGAGGTGTGATGGACAACCTTAGCTCTTCAAACCATCCAGCTCTTTGTAGAACGGAAATAAGTTTCCACCCCTTCTACTGAGGTTACTTCTTCACATAATAGGAGGTCACCAATTATTTCTGACTGATCTGCAGAACCACTTCCAGGATGCATAAATTTAATCTGGCCTTTTATTCTTCTGTGTGGCTACTTCTTCCAAGGGGCATCTCTTCATTGCTGGAGACAGCACTGCTCCAAACAAAGGGGAGGAGGAGTACTTGTACAGATAATCTGTTTGGGGTTTAGATAGCAAGAGACCGGGAGAGGTTGTTTATAGTCTAGCCCAGTAAATGAATTTAATCTCTATAAACTCTTGATAAGGAGCTGGTTCCTCAGACACCAAGCGTCAGTGTGATTCACTGGTACCAGGATGGATTTATGCTGATAGAGGAGCTGGCTCATATATATTTCCTTTTTAATTTACATTTTGCTGTTTTCCATTTCTGGGAAATGAATTAAGCCGAACTAAGGCCACTTAAGGAAAGTGTCTATGTGAGGCTGGAGGAAAATCTAGCTGGAGAAATCTGCTAGTTCAAATTTCATAGCTGTACTGAATTTGAATTAGGCTTTTCAAATGTTTTGGTTTAAGCAAGCTGAGAAGGTGGTCTAGAGGAGTGGGACAGGGGAAAACTGGCTTTGTTCTCTCTGCTGACATCCTCTTTTGTACGGTGCACATGGCCACAACCAGAGACTGGATGATAGCCCTGGATTTACTGAGGAATCATTGCTCCCAAGAGAAAAAGAAATAAGGGTTTAATGCTGTCCTCATTTACTCATAGGTCAGCAGGTTTTAAATCAGTATTAAAAGAAGACCAGTGGTGGCTGTGAGGGGAAGACACAACACATGAGTTTGAATTTGCTTCCCAAA
Source organism: Sakesphorus luctuosus (assembly GCA_013396695.1). Lineage (NCBI taxonomy): Eukaryota > Metazoa > Chordata > Aves > Passeriformes > Thamnophilidae > Sakesphorus > Sakesphorus luctuosus. Next base: position 1,143,875 of record VWZD01008869.1, on the reverse strand, counting down.
GCCTGGAAGGCATTTTTATTCCTGTCGAGCAAGAATTCTGAGGAGGGCTGTGCACTGGCTGCTGCTCTGCCTGTTCCTTATGCATTGCAGCTGGGCCCATCGTCCCATAATGCCATTATTTCTGAGAGGGACTAGGAGTTAAAGATTTCAAAAGCCAAGACTTGTGAAATGCAAACAATGTGGTTTATAATAAGAAAGGATAAATTAGGAGAAGAAAATAGCATGTTGAAAACAGATTAGTAAGGAGTGTGCCTGTGGATGCCTGGGTAGCTTTACCAACGAGTCAATTAGAGTCAATTATCACCCTTAAACTCCTATCCCCGTGTTTAGTATGCTCGCAGTGTGTCCAATTTAGCTGCTGCTGTTTCGTAGGTTCACAATTTTCTCTCTGTGTCTGAAATGATCTAGCTGGAGACACCAGGAAAGTGCCAAGCATTAAGTATGTAACAATTGTAATTCTTTTGACTGAAACCTGATTTGATTCAGTTGAAAACGACTTTAGTGTATTGGATTTACGGTTCATTTAACAAGTGCTGTAGATGTCAATACATTAGTGTAAACCTGATGCAGGTAGTAATTTGGTTTCTAATGAGGTTCCCCAGCAGTATCCAACTATGAAAAATGGGACATTCTTCAGTGGAGCACAAAGTGCACCTGCCTGATGGCAGATGTTGTCTGAGGCCCTGCCACTTCACTTCCTGGGAACAGTGTGGTGTTATATCTTGCTATGGGCTTTAAAAATACCTCAAACTGATAAAATGTTAGAAGAACAGATTGGGAAGAGTAAAAGATTGCTCTTTATAAGTTTTGTTTTAATTATAGATTTAAATTACAACTTCATCTCTTGCAGTCTTAATTGTGCAGTTGTTGCAGATGCAAAATTTAAGCCAGATTTAATGGAACTTAGAGAAACCTTTTATTTTTATCGGGCTGCATGATCAGATCATCTCCTTATGTCCCCGCTGCCTTCAAACTGTTTAACTGAAGGATGGAAACAGGTGGAGTGCAGTGAGGCAGGGACAGAGAGGGCAGTGATGTCTTCCTGTCCCTTGACCCTCCTCTTCCCTCTCTGGACATGAGACAAGTTCCAGAAAAGCAGCTCTGAAAAATATTGTCCCCTTTCAAGGCAATATGTATGGTCAAAATTGTGTTGGGTCCCACAGTAGCTCTCAGTAGCCTTTTCCCTGGGGGAAAGACCCTTCTAGGCTGCTGGGCAGCCCATGGGCCCACCTCCCTTCAGCACTTGTGCTCACAAAATACTTTTAATTTTTTTATATGCTGCATGTAGCTTTTGTTTCAGGATTTAGCTGATTTCCACAGGTTGAGACATCACTGATGAATCTGAGGGTATATGAGAGCCTGACCCTGGCAGCCTGTGTTGGTGTGTTAAGGGTGCAGAAGATATGTTCAGTCCTACACAGAGCAGATTTTCACTGTCTCTTGATTCTCTTCACGTCTCAGCTGGAAATACAACTCCTTTCGCTCCTCTATACTTCCTAATTTCCTTCCTTTGCTGTTATTTAGCTGCTAAGTGCTGCGTGCTGCAGTAGCTAATGGAAGAAGCTGTTCAGAATGAAATGGCATGGCATTCTATGCCCTTTTGTAAACTATATAAAATAAAGATGAACTTTTCTGCCCATTCCAGCCAAGGCACACCTTGCTGTGGAGTGTTGGTTCCTATATTTTCCCCTGGATCAAGGCTGACTCCAGACAGTAGTGTGTTAGGAGCACTGCTGACAGCCTCTACCAGTGTCTGTGGGGTTGCAAGTGTCTCTTTGGGGTATATCATCTCCAGAGGAAGGAAAAACATTGTAAAGGGAATTCCCTTGCTGCACAGAGGTGACTCTGGGGTGATGTGAGTGCTCAGTACTGCAGTATCTGTCTGCAAATGCTGCTCTAGATGGGAGCCCTCAGAAAAATCATTCCAAAGCTCCTCTTAAACCAAATTATCAAATTCTGGCTAAACTTGTTACTTCAGAGTTTAAATTAAAAATGGCATAATAAGCTTAGTTTTCCCTTGGAAATTAATAAGCCTCAATTGAATCAATGGTACTTTACTTCTGGATGAGAGGTCTGTACAAGGACTTAAGGCAGTTTAACCAAGCCTTTTGATTTCTGTGTTTTAGATCTGCTTAATTTCCTTAACAGTACACTGGTCCAGGCAAGTGCCTAGTTTTGTGTTCCTCTGCTTCAGAGAGAGTTTATCTTCTGTGGTACCAACTTGGAGGGTGGCAGACAACAGCTGCCAATGCTTCTCTTGAGCTCAACCTCCAGGTTTGTTGGGTGAGTAAGGTGCTGGACAGTGTTTTAAGCAATTGTTCAGTCTTAAGTGTAGAGTGCACGAAAGCACAGAACTGCTTTGACAGTGTATTAATATATTAGAATTGCACACCAAACTTAGCTACTATGAAATGATGTACATTACAGATCTCCCAAGCCAGCTGAAGCCAACAGTTTGTTTTCACTCTGGTGTCCCAGTTGAACAATTGTGCTATCTAGATCTGCTCCCAAATGAATCAATTAAATTCTCTCACAGAAGGAGTGCAAATGTCAGTGGGAGACCACAATCAACATCACTGGGAGGGGATGCACCACTTATTTCTATGTAAATTCTGTTCTGTGCCCAATGCCATTGACAGCTACTGGTGACATTTAAAACCAGAACGTGGTTTATCTCAGTTAAGCAAGGAGCTCTGTCTGTCTACATTCGTTTGAAAATTATATCCTAGCTGGTGGAAACCACTGTAAGCTTCTAGAAGGGACTTTTTACTCCGTTGTGCTGGGAGAAGGTACAGGCCAGGTTCTGAGTTCTGACCTGCAGTGTGCTTGTGTGAATGCAGGTCATCTCTTGGTCATGTTGCAGAAAAATAACATTTGGCTGTTAGTGGGCAGGATTTGGGTAGATAATTTTAGGTGGCTTAGACTTCTGTTTTTGTAGTTATCTCTTTTTTCTTCTTTTTTTTTGTGTATGTTAATTTTATTGTCTCATTTTGTATATTCATGTTCAATGATTTCAGATGTAATTAATACTATGGACATACCCAACTTCTAATCTAAAATACGAGAAAACATACCTGTTGGAGGCTCAAAAGGTGGAGTTCACAACCTTAGCACTTTTTTCATCTCACCTCTCCTGCCTGGGACTGAAGAGCCACAACCCTGTGACAGAAGACTGCTGCCTGCCTGGGTAATGGTTTCCTTCAGGATTTGCAGCAAACAGCACCTTCCTTCTGCCACTGTGAGATATTGGTATGGCCACCAGGTAACAGTAACACCTGCACAATGTTCTGTAGCAGCCAGGACCTCTGCCTTTGATGATTTTGTGTCATGCCTTTTTTTCTAGGTCTGACGTTGTAGTACTGTGAAGACATGACAGAGCAGAAGTACCAGTGCCATCATCTCCTAATGGTCTAAAATCAAGAGGGAGGTCAAAACAGTCATAGAATTACAATGCAAAAATTCAGGTGAAGTTATTTTTCATGTCTTCCTCTTTCTGCTTTCTTATTCTTATTCCCTAGGCTTTTAGAGAGTTACAAATGAGGTGGCAGGTTTCTTCGGTCAGTCTGCTTTAATGACAGTGTGGGTCTGACACAACCTCAGGTTTCTAAGCAGTGGAAATCTGGAATAAAGAGCCTTGTTTTTCATGTCTGAGAGCTGGCAATACTGCTTCTTCCCTCCTGGCCCCTTTTATCATGCAGCTTGACAGAAATATTTTGTTTGTTATTTAAAAAAATGTGTTTGTTAAAAGTTAATATTTTTTTCTTGTAAAGGCTCATCCATCCTGGTATTACATTAGCAATTCTACTTTGTTCTTCTGTGAAGCAAGTTTCAGTTTACAGGTACATCTGCTTTCCATTGCACAGCTTAAAAAAAGTCGTCAGAAAAATCTTAAAACCTACTTAATGAAGCCTTTTAAATGCTCATCCTGCACTTTTGAGTGAAGAGCAATTTATATTTCATAAAAGTAGAAGCTGAGCTGCAAGCTGTAAGTAATTATCATATAATTAAATGTCTACTATGAAAGAAATGAAAACTCAGGCTTCTTGGGAGGCTTCCGTGACTGGTTTATACAATCACAAATTAAATTACATTTCTTTACCATATGAATGTTCTGGAGGTACATTAATCTAGTTTGGAGGTGCACCTTGGAGACTGCTAAGCTGCCTTAAAAGGGGAAGGGAGTTTATCAAACCAGTAAATTCAGTGGGCCAAAAAGCAGCATGCATAAATGTCTGTGATGGGCTCTGCAAATGTGACTGTGCTTTTCTTGTCTGGAAACATTAGCAGCTAATAATGAAGAAATCAATCCCCATGTGAGCAATAGCTTAAGTGAAATGTGTCTTAGTTTGCTGACCCAGGCCTGGATTCCAGTGGACATGGTCTTCTCTCTGCAAGAGAGAAAAAGATTACCTGTTTGTTGGGTATGGGGTGGGAAATGTTGGATATCAGGAAATTTGGACAGAAGATTGACTCTTCATTGGTTTAGACTTCCTTAGGAATCCCCTAAAGGGCAGTGAATTTGTGGGTGGCACATCTGCTGAAACTTGTGTGAGAGAACATCGTCTCTGGATGTGAACACTCCCTTTCATTTCACAGGGACTAACTCTACTTCTGTTAGTACTTATTGAAATTATGGTATTCACTGAAGAAAATTTCATGGCAAGGAAAGTGGTTTAGTAGCAGCACATCCACATATGAACTTTATATTCTTGCTACTTGTGCTATTGGCATTTTAGGACGTTGCACATGGTTCAGTTTTACCTGAATGTGGGAAAGGCTGAATTAATTAAGGACAGGAAGTCCTGACTTGGAGCTGTTCTGATTTAAGGAGCTGCTGCAATAACAGTCTGTTATGGCTTTATGCAAAGAATAAATAAAATATTTTCATGCCCTGATGGAATTAAAGAGCAGTTTCTGTATGACTTAGCTTAAAGAACGGGAAGAGTGAATGTTTCATCATATTTTTGCAATGTGCATGAAATTCTTTCTAACAAAAAGGACCGTTCTGGCCATGGCTCTCTGAGAAGCTCTGGTACTGTGCTGCTAAAGGGGCTTCTCTTAGGTCAAGTGTCTCTAGACCATGAGAACATCATTTTTATCTCCTCAAATGAAGATAAATCTCCTGATGCCTTCAGCGTACAGTACAGTGATAGTTAATAATCTCAATTCACAACTATATGTAGTGGGGTGATGACAATGTAATGGTATCCTTTATATAGGTCAAGGGGATATGTTATTGGTGTTGGCTTTTCTTTTCCCTCTTACTTTTTTCCTAAAGTTAACTACTTAACCTTGACTTCGGGCTGTATTTTTTTTTCATTCCATTTCTCCATTATACTTTATTTGGTTTGGTTACAGTCACTAGACTTTAACTGCTTTGACATATTAATTTTTTAAGGGCACAAATGACTTCATTAAAATAATGTCCTTCAGATAAGTGCACTTGGCACTGTGATTGGAACTGGACAAAAAGAAATATGAAGCATCAACTCCTTTACATTAAGAATATATTATAGGAACCAAACCCAGTAAAACACACATTTGAAATGCTTCTTAGCTAACTTTTAGAAACTCAGTGTGTAGCCTATATCCATGAATCAGTTAGGAGCTTCTTTTCAAATGTTTCTAGTCAAAGATTTGGTTTATGTTTCAAGTCTTCATTTATTTGCAACACTGTTTTCTTAGTGTCATAGAATGGTTGGGGTTGAAAGGGACCTTCAAGATCATCCAGTTCCAATCCCCCTGCTGTGGGCAGGGACATCTTCCACTAGGCCAAATTGCTCAAAGCCTCATCCAACCTGACCCGGAGCACTTCCAGGGATGGGGCAGCCACAGCTTCCCTATGCCAGTGCCTCACCATCCTCACAGTGAAGAACTTCTTCCTGAGATCTAATTTAAACCTGCCCTTTGGAAGTCTAAAGCCATTCCCCCTTGTCCTGTTACTACATGCCCTTGTCAAAACTCCCTCCCCAGCTCTCTTGTAGCCCCTTTAGGTACTAGAATGTGCTCTAAGGTCTCCCTGGAGCTTTCTCTTCTCCAGGCTGAACAACTCCAGCTGTCTCAGCCTGTCTTTGCAGCTGAGGTGCTCCAGCCCTCTGTGCATCTTCATCACTTTTTCTCCAACAGGCCCACATGCTTCTTATGTTGGAGGTCCCAGAGCTGGATGCAGGACTCCAGGTGGAGTCTCATAAGAGCAGAGTAGGGGGGGAGAATGACCTTCCTCAACCTGCTGGTCACCCTGCTCAAGATGCAGCCCAGCTTTGTCAGCTGCAAGTGCACATTGCTGGGTTGTGTTGAGGTTCTTGTCAACCTCCACCCCTGAGTCCTTCTCGGCAGGGCTAGGCTTAATCCATCTCCATCCAGCCTGTGTTTGTGCTTGGGATTGCCCTGACCCATATACATGTCCTTGCACTTGGCTTCTTATTCTGTGTCAGTATCTCTGCTTATTCTGCATTAAGTCTTTGCGATGAAAACCTACCTGATATGAATACAAATCTAAGAGGAGCACTGTCTGTTGGATCCTGAGAGGGATTGCTTATTCAAGGTATATTTTAGGGAACTGCAGCTGCTCTCCTGTTTCCACTTCTGGACTCCTTCCTCCTCTGTCTCTGGCACAGAGCAAACCATATTAAATACATTGTGCTAAAAGGTGGATGAAGTCTCTCTGGTGTGTTGTGCTAAGGGGAGTGGGAACAGCAGGTAACTACTTCAAATCAAGCATTACTCTTTCTGTAACGATCCCACTGTATCCCTTCCAAGAAAAGTACTGTAAATACTAATGCATCTTACAGCAAACCTTGAGTAAGATAATGGGCTGGCATGAGCAGAACTTACAGTGACCTGAAACTTCAGTCCAGATCTCCTCCAGTTTTGCTTTCTGGTTTCCCTTCTGCCAGACCATTCTCTTTTTCCTGTGCTGCCTGTGAGTGCCCCAGAGCCCTGCTGTCACCTCACCTGAGGCTTGAGGACTATCATGTAAAGCTGCCTCATGGACTGCCTGCTCACCCAAGACTCCCGTGGCATCTTGTCAGCTCCTTTCGAGGTGACCTGAATTGAATAAGGTATTTCAGATGTGTACTAATGCAACCGAAAACTTTTAGCTGAGTGATGATTTCTGCTTACCTTTCTCCAGGGCTGTCCTTAGCTCTTGGAAGGGCTTTGATTTCTTCACTAATCAGCAGGTTTGTAGAAGTAAAATGCTTTTAGATAGTTACTGGTCCAGTGGGCTTAGGGACTCACACACGCTGGAGAGCACGTCCTGACATCCAGCATTACCAAGCAGTCTTTTTACCTTGTGCTGGAGACTGAGGAGGGCCTCAGCTGAAATTACAGCCTATTTTTCCTGTCACACTCAGAGCATCACAGCATGTTCAATGAACATAGCAGGCTGCTTTGGGGTGATGAGACCTCGGCCACTTCCTTCATTTCTTCAAGACCAGCATTGTAAAATGAGGTATATAAATGCTGAGCTGTTGCAGATTAAAAACATTTCCTAAAAAATAAAGTTAAAATTGAAACTGACCCAAGTTAAAAAGCAATTTCCTGAGAATGTAAAGGCATAAAGGAAAGTGCCTGAACATGATTTTAAGTGGGGCTCTGAATGTGGAAAATAGACTGCAGGAATAAAAGGACGCTCGCGTTGGTGGGGTGCTGCAGATGGGGAGAGCCCTAGAGTAACATGCTAGGAGCAAATTTCAATTAAATGAGCATACTTCATGCAACTACTAAATTCTGTCTAGATAAATGGATTTTAGAAGAATATATGTATTTTTTTAAACTATGAAGTCACTTGATAAGGTAATAATAAATCTGCCAGAATTTCTACTTTGACCAAAGCTTAAGCTGTAATACAGGATTCATTTCAATACCTAAAGCCATTTTGGGGTTGGAAGAGACTTTCCCGGCTCTAGAATTAGATTTCTCTGCAATGGATATTATGTTCTTGACCCCATATCATTGCCTTTGAGGAGCAGCAGTATTTAAAATCCTCTGTAATGCAGTAAGCCTGAGCTCCAGCTAAGTGTGTGCTGTGCTGTTATAATGCAGCACCGGTGGTGGCCGTTGTTAAGGCACTGAACGTGTGTGAGGTAAACACAGGGCTTTCTTCAGGATAATTAATAATTTAATCTCTGTGAAGTAGAGGTTGCTCTTCATTTATCCCAACTACTCTTTGATTTTCCTCTCCAGCCCATTTGAGCTGGCATCTTTCCCTTTCTGCCTCCCTCACCCACACAGGTTGCCTTTTATAATAAGCTCTTTCACCAAAGACCAGCTTTTATTTCTTTCAGATTGCACTAAGCTTTTATTTCTTGTAAAAAATAATTGCGGCTTATTGTAAAAGACATTCTCAGATTGAACAGACCACCTTGAAGAAAATGGCATGATGAAGGGCTGCAGTCCCTGCTGTGGCTGGTATGAAGTGGTACCTGTTTTGCTAAAAACATCATTCCCAGGCCAGGCTGTGGTGTCTTGGTCTAACATGTCAGTACTTTTATGTGTGTATGCAAAGCTGCAGGGAATCCTGTGACAGTAATCCAGGGTAACACTGGGGAGTCAGGGTAGGGAGACCTGTCCCTGGTTTACGTTTATCCTGTTACATGCAAACAATTTAACAGTTTCAGCAGATGCTGATTTCAGAGTGACTGACAAATATTTTGAATATCTGTTTTCTTCCACAAATTTAAATTGAGCTAACAATTCTTTTAGCACTCCAAACTAAATTGGCTGTGGCATCGTTGGTTGGCTTTAAGTGTTGCCTTTCCCAGTCCTGGTAGCTGGAACAGTTGTGCTTTTGTTTTACAATTAATATTTCGATGAAAACTTGTAAGGTACTGTAGTCATAAATATTTAATATCTTCCCTCCATGTTTCTTTATTGCTGAGCTTGGTGATAAGTTAGTAATTCAAACTGAAATGCAGATAAAACAGTAATGTGAACAGTTTAAATCTGCATTTTTCCAAAGCTCCTGTGGTCAAGATGACTGCGTTCTAGCAATAATATTGCTATTTAAAATTGTTTACCTCTACACTTCAGCTGAATGCTGCTGTATATGATAAATGAGGTAAATAAAGGTGCCTTTTGGGTCCCAATAACTGCACAAGAAACCTAATCATTCTCACTAACATAAAATAATTTAACAAATGGAACAGTGCCATAGCAGTCTAATAAGAAATTTCTGAATACGGCACCACATATGGCCAAAGCCTCTTCAGGCATAATTCAAATTTTCTTTTTTATTTCCCTGTTTTTAGTAGGTTTGTTTCATGTTTAATGTGGAATGAAACTTTGCGTTTTCAGAGTTTACTTTTACATTTTAGAATTTACATGATTTTTGGTCTGGACATGAAACGTTATGATTTATCTTTCTCCCGTAATAACTGGTACAACTTCATCTTATGGCTAAGAAATGTTGGAATTTGTGGAACTGTTTCTCAGGGAAAGGCAGACTGACAACAGGCTCAGAATTTTATCTCTTTAGAAACCCAAATATGTCAGTTATACCTAACAGAACAATGTCTTTAAAGGCAGATGTGAAAGCCTCCACCCCACTCTCTCTTCCTCCTCCTCCTTTCCTTCCTTCTCTGTCTCCTGCAGAAGCAGGTAAATTCTGAACAGATGGAGATATTACTATTTAATAAAGGTAATCTTTGCACAACACTGATGGGCTTTTTCTAGCCAAGGCAGTGTCACTTGGCTTTGTATTTTTAACAGCATTACCATTTGAGGGAAAAGAAGTTAATCCATCGCTTTGTTAGTGTAATCTGAGTTATCTGCTGTGGAAATGTGCTTGCAAGACTTTGGTCTGATAGAATTTGTCTGGAATTTAACTACCCTTACTGCTTGCTTAAGCAGGATAAAAATCTTGGGTTTCTGTCTAGAGTACACACTGTCAGAGAGCACCAAACAGATTTAATAAAATTGAAAATTCCTCTTCAAAGCACAGTTCAGTTGCAAGTTTTTTATATTTATCTGAAGAGTCAACTTGTGTCCTAATCCTACACTTTGATCCACTTTGTAAACCTTTTTGTCTTGTCTTGCAGATGCCAAGGTACCTCCTTTAGCAATGCAAATAAAAGTAGATCTGAGGAGAAATGAAACTTTATTAGAGCCTTGGGATCCCAAAGAAACACTTAGCTCAAAGTCTACTGGTTAAACCACAACAAGATAAGGACCATCTGTGAGTATGTCTTGATTCCAGCTGTCTGAATCCAACCATTACTTGAAATCTATGGATACTAAAATCTCCTTGGCCTCATTACGTCTTAATTGTAAAAGAGGCTGGATGTTGCTGGTGGCTTTTGCACAGCCTTCTTCAGAAAGCTGCTGGCAGCTGTGGGGATTAGGTTTTCCAGGTGGAAGGGTGTCAGTTGAAAATGCAGTCACCTCACACTGCTCCAGCTTCCCGTGAATGTACAGTCACAGCTACAATTTCTGCGTTCAGATTCCTGGCTATGGGTGCATTTAAAATCACTTTTGTGCATTAAAAGAACCAATAACAGTGTTTCATTAACGCATCGTGGTGGAAGCACAGATGGTGCATTTCAAAAACAAACCAGGAAACAGTTTAAAATAAATGAGGAGCTGTTAATCTCTCCTTTGGTGGCTCTTTTAACCAAATGTTAATGGGGTTGGGCAGAGGCTGTGTATGGGCTAGATATTTCTGTCTTTGCTGTAATGGAAGTAAATGAAGACAAAGAAGGAATTAATCTAACTATATCTATCCATCCCAAGTGCAAATATTCCCATCTTTACAGAGAAGAAGTCTGAGCTTTCCTGCTAAGAGGGCAGAACTAGGGAGTGACTATAAATCGTGATGGATCAACACCAACAAACTGACCACCCTGTGGAAAAAGGCTGTCTGGGAGGGCCTGGGTGGTGGGGGCACTACGGAGATGTTTTCAGAAGGCCAGATTAGGAAGATCCTCTCATTAGGGGCCACACAGTTCAGATGGCTGCTTTTGTTGTCCTACTGTCTTTCCTATCCTTCTATAAGGGATCTTAACTTCAAGGTAATTGCTTTTCATGTGGATCTCTTGCTGTTCATCAGTGCATTGGCATCATGCCTTCTGTGCACTCCTTTCCCTGAGAAGTTCCATATAACCTGCTGAAGTTAAACTGGTGGGATTTACCCTGGACTGCAAACAGTTCCTTTTACTCCTATTAGTTTGTTTGGAAAGTTGGAAAGCTGGAGTAAGAACAAATAGTCATTGGTGTCAAACTATTACAAATCATTAGAAAGAGCACAGCAATGGGAGCTACAGATAATTCCTCATTCTGAAAATGAGCACGTCTTATGTTATTGCTGCAGTAATTACCTAAAAATACTTAATACTTAATTACTTCCAGGGTGTCAATCTTCATAACAGTTTATTAGAAGATTCTAATGGATGTAGCATCTGCTTCCACAAGCAAATCTATTTGTGGCTGAACCTGACATTCTGTTCTAAATATTTTTCCACCTTGATCAACATTATTTCTCCACATATATCGTTACAGCTGTAACAGATTGGGAAGGGAGGGTTTACCCAGCTGCAGTGGGAATTGCTCTGCTCACTCATGACTTCCAAATTCTACTGCTAAAACTAGTAGAAATGTTTGCAAACAGTTTATCATGAGAAAGATGTTGGAATGGTTTTCATGACCCTGGTCTTGGCTTCTTGGTATTCCAGCCATACAAATGGCTGGCTGATAATTCAAAGGCTCCTCTTTCAGGAATTGTCAACTGGATAAGACAGTTGGTGTGAGAGAACAATATCCACCTGTTTCTGATGCGGAGTGGGAGCCTTAGGGAAAGGGGTATGGGCAGGACTGCTCTGTGTTGTGCTGCTACCGGTGGCAGAGCTGTCCCCTGGGGCTCTCGGGCAGGAGGATGCAAGTTGGAAGCACATAATGTCCTTTAGCTACAAATGCAGAATTCTTTTTTGTGCATTATTATTGGTCTTGGTTGCCAAAAAGCATCCTTGGCATTGTGAACAGACAGCTTCAGTTTGGAGCACTCAGAAGTTTAGCCTGTATGTAGCTCAGTGCAAGCAAGAAAGTATAATCCAGAAATCTAAAATCAATCTAATTCTTTTTCTATCTTTTTTTTTGTGTGTACAGAAAATGTTTAAAACCACAGACATTAATAAATACCCCAAAAGAAGCAACTTGAAAGCAATAGTCTCTAATAACAAGCTCTACCTTAACTTGATTAATATCGAATTCTCTAAATCCCTGACTTCAAACGCTGTTTTGTTTCCACAATGGTGTTTTCTGTGCTTTTCTGTCTTTTCACAAATGTGCTGGATCAGGTATTGCTAAGAACTGCAGGACTGTCCCTTCTTCATTTCAGCAGCAGGAGTTTCATGCCTTTGAAGCACAAGTGTTTGAGTACTCCTACTTCTGCAATTTCTTTGGAGACCAAGACTGCTTTATAATTTACTCCTTTACACCCTTGCACTGTCCTACTTAGTGTGTCACATCAGTGGCTGAGATGCTTAATGTCCTTTTTCAGCTTCTGAGCTGTCCTTCAAACATCCCTACACCTTGAGCAAGTTGAGATTGGATCCAGGTTTTGCTTTAATGCTTGGCTTTCTCCCACTGACAGAGTTTGGGACAGTAACAGTCTTGGCACAGCCAGAGTGGTCGGGTGTGCTGACAGTGCAAAACAGAGTAGTAAATTAAAAACAACCTAATGAGAAGGCCTATTCTTATTTCTAGTAGGTTTCCATTAATTCTGTGAGTAAATAACAGGTGTCTTGAGGCATGAAGTTTGTATTTTGAAAACCTGTACTTTTCATTTATCACTGTGGAAGCTGCTCTGTACAGCCTCACTAAATCTCCAGAGCTGCCACACTGCATTATGCATGTGTCGCACTGTAGTTTGCAGATACTAATTTAACCAAGTGTTCTTCTAAAAAATGCATTGCAAATCTTGTTATAGCAGGTGCCTGGGAAGAACAACAACTGAGTGGTGTCAGCAAACTGAGCTGACTTTGCATGAGTTTTTCTGTGTTGGGTAGCCCTTGTCTCTGCACAATGTGAGTAACCCAGCACAGTGGTATCTCTTTGGAGAGAAGCTGAGTTTTTGTTAAATACGTGTGTGAAGTTCAGGGTGGGTCACCCTGAGACAGAAGCTGATATCAAATAGTGGTAGACAGCTTTAATTCAGCAGTAGTGGGGGAACATCAACAGTTCCATTGACTCTCATGGGATGAGTAGTATCAGTCACTATTCCAAATATTCAGGCTATGGGTGGATGTGAAAGGAAAATAAGAATAGTCATCAACATTTATGTCCATGAAATTGGTAACCCAGGGGTACAGCTAAAGTTCTCTCTGGCTATTGACCACTAAGTTGTTTTGGTTTCTTCTCCCTTGAATGCCTTTGGCTGAATTAGGCTCTAGGATTGGTATCAGAATTACATTTTTGACCTTCTCATGGATTTTTCAGATGTTATATAGACTGTGGCTGCTCTTCAGAGCAGTCTAGGCAGGAGGAAAAAATATCTCGCCAGAAAATGCTCCCTCTTAGACTGTAAAAGTGATTAAAAATTGAGATATGCCCTTTTTAATGAGTTCCTGTTCCAGGGGATAAATCAACAACAGAATTACCTCTTGGCAGCCTCATCTGCATTAAAAAGGTTTGACTTTGGTGGGATTTTTTTTTAATTTAGAAAATACTAAATAAGGCAGAAAAAGAATTCAAAGCAAAGGAATATAAACAGAGAAGCTTACAGCTTAGTTACAGCTTCCTAAAAATTAAAATAAAGAAAATGTGTTGTGATGGTTCACTGGCTTGTATCTTATCTTGCAGGGGGTAGCTACCACAACCAGAGAAGTATATTCTGCAGAAGATCCAGTTTATTCTCTCTGTTACCCTGGATAATGAATATTCTTCAGAAGAGAATGCAAATGTTTTTTCTTATTTCCTGTCTCTAAAATTGGGGGAGAGAGTTTGTTTAAATGGTAACAAAAGGATTAAAATGGGATAGAAAGCCTGCAATTATCTGTGATAAACAATGCATTATATTTTGGTTTGTGGGCTGCGAGGCTGTCACTGAAATGTTCCTCATCTCATGTAATATTTTGTGCTACTGCATTGCTTTTCAATTATACAGCTCAAAGGGAAGTTTCCACTGACAAAAGCAGTGAAAGCACATTGCTTTTAGTATTGGTTTTTGGTGTTTTTTTCCTTCTTTTATAGGTCTCAAGTGTCTCTTCAAATCCAAGTCCAAATGACAGGAGTCCAGGAGTTTGAAAGTTATTAGAGAGATATGGATATATGCAGCTAATGAAATACGCTCGCTTACAATATATCAAGACATGCAGAACTTTGAGGAAAACTCAGCAATCTCAATATTTAATATAAGCTGGAGTTAAAGTATTATTTTTTTTGCAAATGCAGCATATGCTAATCTATTGCTGAGCATTCGTCTAGCAGATTCAATTTCCACTCATAATTTTTCATTTATTAGTTTCTCTTTCACATAAACACAGCTGTGTATTCTGATCTCCGCTGTTGAGATCTGATGTGGTGCAGTAAATGGGGAGCCCAAGTGATTTATTGCAGAGAGTGAGGGAGTAGATGGAAGGGACTGCAGAGCAATCTTGGAATAAATATTGGTTCTGATTTAAATTCGTCTTTGCAACGTTTTTACCCCAAACTTTCCACCAGTTGCTCATATTAAAGATGGACCAATAGATGTTTCATAGAGAGATGGGTTTGAGCCATGTTGCATCTCAGGAAGAAGGAGCGCTTTCTGCTGTTTTTGGCCCCAAATGTCTCTGGTATGCAAATTCATTTGCAGTGCTGATATGTTGATGAGGATCATATAGTTTGATAATGATCCTGCTGCTGCTGTTCTCTGGCTACCACCTCCTAATCTGAAGTTTTCTGAGACAGATTCAAGCTTCTTGTAATCAAGAAGCTTATACTTTTGAAGGTACAACAAGAAACAAATGTTTTATTTAAAATGTAATACTGAGTCTACCAGTTGCTATGTGGCAGCTTGTTTTGGAATGGTGTTTTTGTAAAATTATTTTTAAAACCCCCAAACAACCCCCCTAAAAAACAAAACAAGGCTCTTCATCATCTCCAATGGTTTTCTTGCTGTAACATGTCTGAAAATCAATAGGTATTTTATTTAAAATTTCACACTAGGCTACCTTCTTCAGGTACAACAGCTGATTTGCAAAGAGCTACAGCCCAGCTGAGCTGGAAGGGCTTTTGGGAGCTTGTGCCATAACCTGTGTAAGTTAGTCAATAACTTATCTTTGACTTGAGCACCCTGCAGTTCAACCCCCTGCAGATGGCTATGTCTGTGCTGTCAGGAATGTGCAGTGCAGAGTAGAAGTGTCTGTTGTAGGTGTAAAGGAAATGCGTTCAGCCTTATCCCCTTGATTTTTACGTCTCCCTACAGAGGACCTGTGCTCAGTTCTCATCTCACTAGTGATTCCACCTACTGTTGTCACTACGCTGTTTCCACTCTATTTTCTGAATCATGTTAAGGTAGTTTCATTTAATACATTGCACTGTAACTCGAGACCTCCTTTTCCCACCAAGGGAATATTTTTCCCATTGCTGGTAAATGAGCTCTCATTCCTGGGTCTTGCTTGGCATGTGAGCCCATCCTTTCTGTGGCTGCTGCAGGTGGGGAGCAGGGGCGATGGCCTTTCAGGAGACACTGAGCCCACCTGCTCCCTGCTGTTCTTGCACCGAGCACTGCTCAGTAAGGGAAGGTCTCTGGGGAGAGATGATACAGTTTATAGAAGAGCTGATAGAACTGGGAAGGGGACTCGTGTCTTGATAAGCTTGTCTTGTCTTTATTTTTAATCTCTGTTGGTTGGTTTTAATGAAATCCAATGCTTATCTACAAGCCTTCTCTTGATTGCATCCTTTGGTTATCACAGCCCAGTGCTGCACCGACGGTATTTTTTAAGGCTATGGAAAATAATTAGAGTATACTATATTTATGACCTGGCTGTTGTCTCACTTGTGAGTCCTTTTTTTCAGCCAACTGTCCACGCTCAGCACTTGGCTAATGGAGTGCTCCAGCTCTGTGCTGCTTTGAGCTCATGCAGTAATGCTAAGAGAAGAGCTGTATCTGAAATAAGTAAAGAAATAGTGCTGCAGGCAGTACTGGCCTGTACCCTTTGGAGTGTGGCCTTTGAGGCACAGGCACCGATGTGCTGCAGAGCAAAAGGAGTTTGTGGGTGCTGCTGGGTGCCAGCTGCTCTGATGCACAACCCTGACAGGAGTATCAGGAGATTCCTGAGCTGTGAGTCACTGGAGGTTGGAAGGGTATTCAGGGAAAGCATTGCTTGATGCCTGCCTTGCTCTTTTGAACTTATTTCTGGGCATTTGCTGCAGGCAGTTGTTGGAAACGGGACAGTGGGTTAGCTAAGTCTTTGGGCTGATCCCACACATCACTTCAGTGTTCATAAAGAATTGGCACGCTAACCACAGCTGTTAATTGCAATGGAGCTTGCAATGATTAATTCTAATTGCTATTCATTATTTCTCTAGTGTGTCAAATGTACTAGAAACAAAATCTGGTAGGTGCTGAGCATTAAGATCTGGTTACAGTAAGAGATAACTCCTGATTTTTGTCTGTTCTTTTCAGTGCTGGATAGCTTAGCCTGTGTGTGCTGGGATGTTTGCAACATGATGCAAAGCTTGCTGGATGCAGAGCTTGAGTCCTCATCCGCTTGTAAATCATTGTATTTTCTGACTGGTGGAGCTTTGCAGGTTTAATCTCAGTTTAAATCTGACCTCTGTGTTTTGGGTGGCTGCTCATAGCACTGTTATTACCATGTTTGATGACAAGTTATCCTGCTTTGTAGCAGCGGGCTGAGGTAGGGATTCCACCCCTTCGGAGAGATGGCTGGTAGATGGAGGAAGTTCTGCAGTTGTCTCAGTAGCTCAAAGGTGTATGTTTGGCTAAATGGACAGACCATACTTCATTCTTTTTCACTACTTCTGCAATCATTTGCTTGGGAAACACAAATGTCAGCCTCAAAATGGGAATTGCACATTGACATGCTTGGTAAATTTTACCTATTATAGTATCACTTAGTTCACCTTTTTTACAGGTGAGAGTACTGGAAAGATGAGGTGTGGAGTTTTGAACAAGCTGTGGTGGGGAAAGCATGGCTGTATCAGCTGCATTATGGTAAACATGGGGTAAATTACTGCTTCATTGCTTTCAATTACTTTCATTTTACTCCAGGATTAGCATATGCATGACAACTCCTGCAGAGAACCTGATGTGCTGGAAGGATGGTTTTTGCAGTAGCAAACAATGACTTACTTGTGTACCTACTCTTGATGATTTTCTTTTGTAAAGATCATTTTTAATGAGTCTCTGACAACACATGTAGGGGCTCCTGACTTACTCCCAGGATGTGCACGAGTCAGAGATGGAAGTTTCCTGGGGCATTGCAGGTGGTTTCTGGGACAGCACCTGAATTCAGCCACAGCAACAGGCTGAGGATGGGGCTTTACAGTAGAATAAACAGGAAAGGGAGTTGATTAGGCAGAAACAACTTTTAGACAGCTTATTTCAGCTGATAATTCTAAAGCCTTTAACAGGCAATCCATAAGTAAAACTTTAGTCCTTACAGAGATGTTTTATTTCTCTTTTTGCTTCCTCTGGCAATCTTGTCTGAATTAATATATAGCTGATTAGCTACTGACTGTGGCCCCATAGACATTGCTTACAATATAATATTTGGCCTTTGGGTAGACCTGCAGCAATTTTTAAACATTAGTTTAGTGATAGGGTAGTGATACACATAGTTACAACTCTTCACTTACAGGGAACATCTGATTTAAGCAGAATTAAAAGGGTGGATGGGGTAAGAAATGTTTTCTAATCCAGTCTTGCTGAACAGACAATTAGCAAGATCATTAAACTGCCTCATTATAACCATGATAATTACAGGATTAACACACTTCACTTCAATATCTCTAATTTGTTTTGTAGTATAAGCAAGATGAGGAGATGATTCCTCTCTATGTGAGACTTCTGGACAGCTACTGTCAGAAATTAGGTCTTCTTGGTAGTTACAGAACAAGTGAGGGTGAGATGGCAGAAGGAGGTGGGTGTGGGGGGCAGCAAGAGCTGTCAGCCTGCAAGTGATGTCACAGGCAGTCCTTAGGTTTGGTATTAAACCTAGTTGGTGCTCTTAGTGCTGTTTTTCGTCTGGTAGAAGCATTCAGATTAATTCCCTGTGGGCAAATCACTGTGTCAAGGGAAACATCACCCTGTGTAGCAGGTTTTGATACCTCCAGTGACAAAGCTGAGGAGATGTATGGCCTGGAATAACTAAGTAAAACTGTCCAAGTCAGGTCACTTGGACAGTGACCTCCCACTTCAAAATTCAGTAGTTACAGCTGTTCCAGCATCTGTGGGAGCAGTCACCTGCCCCAGTGACCCACTTGCTGAGGTTGTTGCTGAGGGATGGGGGCTACAGGCTGTAGGGCTGGTGCCCTTTGACACTCCTGGATGTGCTTGTTAAATAAACCTGACCCACTTCCACCTTTCCTTACATATGCAACAAAAGTGATGGGAGATGTCAGGATGAGTTCAGGTGTCCTGGAGAGGGAAGAAAGTTGTTACACCTGACGCCAATGGCACCTGCTAGAATTGGTAATACCCTTGTGGCAGTATTTGTTGACAGTGTTTTCCTTGAAGAACTCCTCTCATATGTTCCATCAGGAACATGCTGCAGGCAGGTGCAGGCAGGTTCCCAGCTAGGCATTTGCAGCTGGGCCAGTGCGTGCTTCAGGTCACCACAGTGAGATTGTGGGGCCAGACAGGTATAATTTCAAACCACAAGGAAGTTATTGTGGAATTAGTATGGAGTTGGGATAAAAACCTCAAAGGTAAGAGCCTTCCATGCACTTTCAGGAGCCTGATACTTCTTCTGCTGCACAGGAGATGTGAGCTATGGACAGTGCAGACAACTGTGTTTGGGAGTGGATTGTACATCACCATAACCATGTTGGTATCCACTGGGAAATTCATTTTTAAGAGAGAGAAGTTGGCCTGAGGCTCGTTATCCAAATATAAGAACTTGCTGTGGTATGTGGATGATCTGTTAATGAATTTAAAGAAAAACTTTATGTTCAAGAATTTATTTTTCAGAAGGGGAAAAGGAAAGTAGCCCGTCTGTGTGGCTGTGTAGCAGAAGTCACCCAATTCTTTGATAGATTGATGAGCTGTTCAAACTAACAGCTGTGGCTCTGTAAAGTGCAGAAAAGTGCCATTCTTGAGGCCAGCCTAGTGAGAATTTTCCTGAGAATCCCCCTGGATATCAGAATAGGCCAAGGAATAGGTAGCTGTGTATCCATATACACATAAACAGAATCATACATATCAAATAGATATTTTAAAAAAGCTGCATATGCTAATACCTGATGTGTATGTGAGCTCCAAAGATCATTTACTCTAGACATAAAGTAGTAGGTGCCGAGTTTGATCAGGATATCAAAGATAGTCTAGGACCTGTCAAGTGTTACTCCTCCATGTTCTTCTGAAAATTTTAACATGAAAAGACAAGGCAGAAAAGGGTCTGACATTATTAACGATGACAAGATCCTTCCTCAGCACTCCTTGCTTATTTTTCCCTAATGAGCTTTGGTGGGACAGATTCTCTGACGAGGTGCTGTCGCTGCTGCAGCAGCTTGGCGTGATGCTGAGATGTGAGCATGGTCCCTGCCTGTTCCATACACCCTCTGGCTCATGAGTGGTGGGACAGAACCTGGACAGCTGTTTGCTGGGGGCATGGAAACCCAAGTGCAGTCTTCAGTTTGTCAGCAAACAAACAATGCCTGTCAGTATGGAAAGGAATTGAAGCCTGTTAATGGGAGTTCAGGCAGTCTGGCAGAACTGGAAATGCTGGGAGGAATTTTGAGTGCAGGAAAGCAGGTGAACATTTAAAATGGTTTCTCTTTAGATGAAACTATTCACAACAATGGCTACATGTCAGGACAATAATCCTATCGGACATAACCCTGCCTTTATTTGGGCCAAAATGTCAATGTTCTGTGCCATGTGATAATTTCTACATTGCAGGTGTCACACTTTTAAGCCATATGATCAAAGCTAAATTGCAGCATGAGGAGGTCAGAACCTCTCACAAAATGTGTGTCAAAACAGAGCACCATGAGTATGGTGTGTGAGGGGCTGACTATGACAGAAACAGCCTCGGTTTGATGAGGAAAAATACTGTTATCAGCTGTGGATATGAAGGTTGATTTATTATATCTGTAGAATGAAAAGGAGAGTGGTCAGAAAGAGCTGGTGGTTTGCTAGGATCATTGCTCTTTGGGAAATCTCTCTTGCAAAAAACATTATTCCTCTCACTAGGCAGATGAGGTGGTGAGTGCACCTTCCTGGCAGCCTCCCTCTCTGATGCTGTTTGGTTTGCCTGCAGGCTGTATGAGCTGTAATGCTATCATTATAACTCAGTCTTGACAGCAGTGACAGCAACTAATGTGTCATTTGACTGGGAGAAGGGGCATCTTGCTTGTTTTTTCAGACGAGGCAGGACTAGAAGTTCAGCTGCTTGATGGCACAGTGGAGTGCTTTTGTCCTGAGTGCCATGTCAGTATGAAACTGCAGCGCATTTACTAAGCACTGAATAAAACATTTTTCCCTCCCTTTCCCCAGTGTTGCCGGCTAAGAAATGCAAAGCTATCAAAATCAGCAATTAGTAGTGAGAGAGAGTGGTAACAAACCCATGGCTTTTCTCTTCTTGCTTATTCTGACATAGTTTTAGTTATGTATTCATTATTTTCTAAACCATTATGCCACTTTGACAGTACTGCCAAATGAAGAGGAGGCAAAGCCCTGCTGCATCAACTTCCATCTTCTATTGTGTGTTGTAACTTTGGAGTTTTGCTGTTTCATTGCTCTCTTTGTGCTCACAGCTAAGGATTCCTGCATGATTATTAACTGGAGCTGCAATTCCAAAGTTTATCTGCAAACAGAACAAAGCAGTCAATCACACCCGTTTGTTTCTCCACAGCTGCTAGATCTTTTACCTCTATAGTTTATAAATCTGGAGCTTGACTTGAATCCCCATTTTCTTCTCTTGCTATCATTTATTACAGTGATTTATTGTCTGATATCCATTTATGTCTGGCTTCATACAAGAGTTCAGTTATTTTTAGCCTGGTCAGGGGAGAATTGTTGGGTGCATGGGTCCAGTTTTGTGGAGACATGTCCACAGATTTCAGTGTAAGGTGGATCAGGCCAGAGATACATGAGGCTGTGATGATTTTTATAGCCTTTCATGAAGGAGAAGCATTTGTACCCAAAGCCACTAAAATTCCTGTGCCCAAAAGTACTAAAATTCGTCTGTATTCTAGGATCTTGTTAACAAAAAAAGTGGTAAATGCATGGAACTGCTTCTTCCTCTAAATACAAAAGCAAAGCAATTATAAATTATTTAAGTTTTTTTAAGGAAGAATAAAGTTGGCTTGCACAAAAACCTGTGAACTAAAAGTTCAGGAATCTGTGGCTTCTGTGGTCACATTCTGGAAAGGAAAAGGCAAATCTCTTTTGTCCCATTCTCCTCCCACTTAATTTCCTGAATCAAGACAGAAAATAAATATGTCCAAACTGGAGAAAAAAAAATCCTTATAAAATGTAATCTAGCATAGAATTAAAGAACTCTGGAAAAAATGGGAGGTGGATAAGGAAATATTCCCAAGATTCCAAGTAAAATTTTTAGAACTGTCACAAATATTTCATTCTAATGAAATTGTATTTCCATGAGATGACTTGCTGCTACATGATTTGGGTGCCTGAAATCTTCACTCTGTCATGGGCTGAGCCCCTGTGAGACTGCAGTACAACCCATGGGTGCCATGTGTCCATCCAGGGGGATACCCTGCTTGGCCATGGATGTGGAGCCCAGGGCTTGTCCTATAGGCTGTTTCAGCAAGCAGATGTGCTTCTATTTGGGGTAAAATGTGAAACAAAATATGTTAGCCTGCCTGATAGAGGATAAAAAAAAGTATTAGCAAAATATCAGTATTGTGTTAAATGTACTTTTCATGGGACATGACTGAGCAGCAGGTCTTGGCTGGTTCCATCACCCCTTTGCTGGAAGCTCACTTCCCCATTCCCAGACCCAAGTTCTTCCTGCTCCTGTTGTCACCAGAGACCTTAAATCTAAAACAAACTTCTTTTGAGGGAGGTTCCCTTCTCTGGTGCTGCCACACAGACTGGTGTCTTACTGATTTTAATGTAAGACAGTTCTACAGGATAGTGCAAAGGATAAAGGGTTTAGGAAATAGCATGAAGTCGTGTTCCCCTTGAGAGCAACCACCCCAGCACAGGTGCTGATGTGGGGACACCATACCCTGTGATCCCAAACAGGAAATGTTTCTCCTGTCTCATAAAGAATTTTAATTTTTTTGGTTTGTTTTGGTTTTTTTCCTCCCATTTTATTTCTTTGTCCAAATGCAAGTGAAGCAAAATCTCAAGTACCTGCAATCCCCTCCAAAGCATCTTGCTTTTTTTTTCAAACTCATAATGCAAGAGAGCTCTGCAGTAGCAGCATCCCCTAACCAACATTTTTGCTGTAGTCCAGGTCCTCTGCCTTCTTTCACATTTAATATTTGAGCAGCAGATGGAGCAAAGGACCTGGCAAATACTTTCTGGATCATTGTGCTTAAAGGAAGTGAAAGGACAGGAGGGACAGAGGAGAGTGAAACGGCTGCAGGATGGTCCCTTGTAGTGAAGGGGATGCTGATAACAAGAGCCGATGAGAGGTGCTGCTGGGCACTGTTTCCCAGAGGCACTTTCCTTGCCCTCCTGCAGCACAGCCCAGACAAACACTGTGCAAAGGGCAGTGTTTCTATGAGTTTTTGAGCCCTGGGAGGTTAAGGACAATGGACTGTTATTCCCTCCACCTTGGCTGCAAAAAAATTAAATGAAAACTGTCAGCACTTCGAAGAAGTATGTATTTTTTCCTTCCCAAGTTTCAGCATCTAGACTCAGATGATTATGAAGAGCTATCAATTTCTGTAAAAAAAATAAAATTCAGGGAGGCTGAAAAATACAACTTTCAAGGTTCAAAAAATAAGTTGGAAAGTAAAAAACTCAAGAATTTTTTTTTCATTTTTTAAAACTAGTGATCTTAAAGCCTGAAAAAAGACCTTTAAGTCTTTCAGTTTGGCAAGCTGAGGTATTGTTGGCATAGCATTGGAATAGGTTCCCTAGGTAAGAAGGCTACATACTGAAGGATTTTTTTGGATAATAATTTTGGCAAAGATTATGTTCTAGTTAATTCTGTGATAAGGATGTGGGTTTGACAGGATTGATTTTTATTGTGTTCTTCCAGCCTTACTGCCTCTTGTGTCCCTCCTGATTTGAAGCAACTTCTCTGTGCCAAGATCTTCTGCAGAAGGAAACAAGTATTGCTTTGATTTTCAGGTATGTTTCTAATGATTAAATAATTCAGAAGCAAACTTCCACTCAAAATGAGAGAGAAAGCAATTGCTGTGGTGTTGAAGGGCCATATTGTATATGCACACACTTTCTCATTAGATAACTAAGCAGCATGAAAATTTATGGTTTAGGTAGGATAACGAGTCAGAAATAAATGTGAAATTTCTCTGAGTCTACTCAAAATACTGGCTGTCATATGTATTAAAGAAAATCCATGACATACTTCCAAAAACTGCAGAGGTGTGTATTTTTAAACTATCTCCTTTGGTGACTTGTTGGTTCATATCACACTTACTGTGTTACCACAATAAGCCATGTTTTCTAAGCACTTGGATGTTTCCATTGTAGACCTGATTGCAATTTTTGTTAACTCATTTATATTTCTATTAAGTTTGGCTGAAAGGTGCCACATTTTTTGCTTTGCTTGGATTCAGTGCTGACAGTTATACCAAAGAATTGAAGCGTCTATTTCATCTGCTGTCAGACACCCATGATATCATTCCCTGCTAGTCAATACATTAAAAATGCTAAAATCTCTGCTTTTATTTGCCCATTTGCTGTACTTTGGAGATCTTTGTTGCCATCTCCTACCTGGTGGTTTGCATTTGATAATTCTCCTCAGGTACATAAATAATTTTCTCTTGAATATTGCAGATGTAGAACTAGATGAAAAAGATGGATATTGATAGAAATGTGGGTATGGAGGGTTCTTATGGATCTTCTCTTCTTTGAAAGCTTATGTGTCACATTCATTTCTGTGCCAAGTCCATATAGTGATTAAAAGCCCAGCTTAACCCTTACTCCATCTATCTTCTCATATTCATCGTTCATATGTGACACTTTTCTCTTGTATCTTAGGCTGAATTGTAAGACAATTAAGCAGCCCTTAACCTTTTCATGGCTCTTTTAATCATGTCAGGGCTCTCATTCATGGGTTTGATTTGATCTGGCCATGAAAACATCAAGTTAATAATGAGAAATTAAAGAGTTATCACCACGAATTCTTTTGCCGCATCTTCTGCTTTGTCAGTTGCTGCTGGGTGAAAAACTATCTGTCTGTCTGGTCCCAGAGAGTGAATGGAATTAAATCCAGTTGGTGGTAGCTGGTCACAAGAGGTGTTCCCCAGGGCTCAGTGCTGGGGCCCGTCCTGTTTAATATCTTTACTGATGATCTGGATTAAAGGACTGAATGCACCCTCAGTGAGTTTGCAGATGACATCAAGCTGGGCAGGAGTGTTGATCTGCTGGAGGGTAGGAAGGGTTTGCAGAAGGATAGGCTGGATCGATGAGCTGAGGCCAACTGGATGAGATCCAACAAGGCCAAGTGCCAGATCCTGCCCTTGGGTCACAACAATTCCTGCAGCTCCAGGCCAGGGACAGAGTGGCTGGAAAGTTGTCTGGCAGGAAAAGACCTGGATTTTCTGGTTGAGCGTGGCTGAACTTGGTCCATCAGTGTGCCTGTACCAGCAATAGTGTGGCCAGCAGGACAGGGCAGCGACCACCCCCTATACTGGGCACTGGTGTGGTCACACCTTGAGTCCTGTGGTCAGTTTTGGGCCCTTCACAACAAGAAAGGCATTCAGGTGCTGGAGTGTGTCCAGAAAAGGGCATCAGAGCTGGGGAAGGGTCTGGAGCACAAGTCTGATGAGGAGCAGATGACAGAGCTGGGGGGGTTCAGCCTGGAGAAGAGGAGGCTTGAAGAGGACCTTATCACCCTCTACAACTCCCTGAAAGGAGGTTGAAGCAGAGAATTGGTCCCAATCAACACAGGACAGGACAGGAGGAAATGGCCTCGAGTTGTGCCAGGGGAGGTTTAGACTAGATATTAAGAATAGTATTTTCACTGAATGGGTTGCTAAGCATCAAACAGGCGGCCCAGGGCAATGATGGAGTTGCCATCCCTGAAGCAATTTAAAAAGCGTGTAGGTGTGGCACCTGGGGACATGGTTTAGTGGTGGACTGGGCAGTGCCAGCTTAGTGGTTGGACTCTTAGAGATGTTTTTCAACCTAAACAATTCTGTGATTCTGTGGCAGTAACTTCATCTCTTTTTAATATGGCCAATTTACTTGTTGAGTGTCATCAAGTGCTAAAAGACCACTGCAAGACATTCTGTGACTTTAGCCCTTTTAAATGTTATTAGTTATAGTATATTTAAAAATTATTTATTAGTATATGAGATTATTTGTAGAAATCTGTTTAAGACAGTAGGCTGGTGAATAAAGGATTCCCCTAGGTATTTTGTAACACTGCTATCAGGCCACTAGACTGCTCTGCCTGCAAGACTTGCATTGACAAAAGAGGATTCTTTTAAGGAAAAAAAGTGAATTTTTAAGGAGACCGTGCCATGATGTTTATCAAACAGCTGTTCCTCCATGGCAGCTGTCTGTCCCAATAGACAGATGCATTTATGTTGGACCCCTCTCTGACCTGCTCCAGTCACTCACTTGTCTCACTGTGATGTGTGGAGCACATGGTACCCTTTGTGGGTACCCTCTCTGTCATGCTGTGTAGCCCTGGCACTGCAGCTCTCTCATCCTGATGGAGTAGCTGCATCTGTGCGTGTCTCTGTCTGTCTGCAGTTTCCTACTTAGTGATAATAGGTGCTTATGAGCTGCAAAGTCTCTGATCTGTGCATAATGTTGCCTTGTTTTCATTCAAATGTGTCTGAAGAACAACTATTTCACAGACATCTATGTGCATACAAATCTGCCTGTGGAAATGCTTGCAGGTTGCAGGTAAAACAGGGAGAAAAGGCAATTGGATCAGAACAGTCTGACTTCAAATGCACATGAAGAGTGAGTATATTTTAGGATCCTGTCCTCTGTCCAGTCATCTGTTCACCATTGTTATGGGAAAAGATGGACTTTTAAAGAAGCTGCCCAGTTGATGTTAAGTTCTAGTAATATGTGAAACCTGTTCATGAGAGTAACTGCGTCTTTGAAGAAAGGCTGCTCCTTAACTTTTATTTTTGTTTTAGTTTTGCAGAGACTGTGATGTCCCACCCAGGCTGACCCACAGGAGCAGATCATGAGAAGATTTAGAGACCTAAAGGAGCAGGTAGGAACTTAGTGGGTTTGAAGGCAATGAGTGTTAATTTTCAGCTCCTATCACTTTGAGACCAAATCCCTGTTATAACTTTGCCTATGGATTGTGTGTACCTGCACCTGCCACAAGAAGGAAAACTATTCCTGCCCAGACACTGCTTTGAAAAGGAAGCAGCCCTGGATATTAAATATGACACAGCTGAAGAATAACAATTTTCAGCCTTTCTGGTGGGCAGCTTTCATTAACTTTCCAAAGTGCATCCTGGGTGCTCCCATCTGAAGCTACTGATTGCATTAACAGAATTCTTGCACAGGCCACAAAACAATGTAGGTAGCCATTGTGTTGCAGGATGTGTGGGCAAATCCTGGGGGAAAGGACGAATGAGGGTTGGCATTTTTTTCCTATTCTGGGCCACCTGGAGCTTTCACACACTTCCAGGCTGCCAGATATTTTGGAGTGAGAGTTTCCTGAAAAGGGGGCTTTGTTTCTGTCAGTCTCTTGTGCAAGCCATGCTGGGACTGGTCTTCTATCAGCATGGGCTGATAAAACTTCTTGAGAGTTCAGGATCTCCCTGAACAACCAAGTTTAGACAAGACACTGGAGAGAGCAAAATCTGCCTAAGGATGCTCTCGTCTCTTGTGGGCATTTATGTGATATTATTTTCACCATGTCACTACATGCACTGGCTTGATTACTTCAGGTGCCTGGATACTGTAATACAAATGTGCAGCATTTAATTCCATTGCTTGGCATATTTACTTTAAAGAAGACTCAGAGTTAATTTCCTGGTGTCACTAAAGGCCATAAATAATATGGAATGTGTCAGATGTAATTAAGAGAAATGATGGTGAACATTACAACCTCAGAAATAGATATTATTTGTAAATAACTTTTGGCTAAATTCATGAGTATCTTCATTAACAATGAGAATTTGTTGTAAGTGGATGAGCTGTCATTTAATTTCCTTAGCAGGGCTTACTATTCCCTTGTCTGTAGAGTAGTGTAGAATCATGAGCGATTTCACATGATGTTTTTGGAAGAACAGGAGGAATCTCTAGAAATTTTTAATTTCAAAATAATTTACTACACTTTCCCAACTATTAATTGCCCAAACTCATCTTGTGGCCAGAGAATATTAAGTTTTGTTTGTACTCAGGCAAAGCCACCTTTCTATTTGCCTAAATTACAAGATTTTCCTGTTTTTGTGCAAAGTTGAATCTGAAACCCTAAGGGCAGCACAGGTGGGATAAGTTGCTGCTGCTGCAGCCTCAGCTTGGAAGCAGTTTGGTCTGTGCTGCTCAGCCTCAGAATAGAACTTTGCCATGGGCTGAAAGTTGTGCTGCATGGGTGGGATTGTGGTGCCTCTTCTCGGTTGGGCAAGATGGGCCTTGCAGCGCCATCAGCTCAGACTGCTCTCAGTGATTTAAATTTCACGTTGCTTTTACATTACAATGAAGCACGTAGTTTGTAGCACAGGTGTCAAGGATAAAATTATAAAGCAAGTCCTGTTTCCCCAGACTTGTGCACTGGAAAATTCATCCCCTCCATGTGCGTTTGTGGCTGTGGCTCTGGCAGCAGACTCAGGCGAGGGCACTCCTTGTGCTGAGCCTGCCACCAGCTCCTGATATCCCCTCTCAGTGGTGCTGCTGGAACCACAGGGAAGGTTAGCAAGTTGTTTGCTACTCATGTTTTCCAGTCACAATCCCTAGACTTAAGCTTCTAAATAAGAGTAGCACTTGCTATGTTTTCACTGTCAGAAAAGATGTTCGCGTGGCTCGTGCTTGTTGTCAGTGCAGTGCAAACACAGCGCTCCTGTGGCGACCTGGTCAGAGGAAGGTTTCTTGTAAGAATAGCGTGCTAGAGCGAGACTGGGTTTTTGCAGAGCTTGGGTAGGGTGTCTCTCTTCCCTTCTTATCATACTGGGGCTCCTCTTTCTTTCCATATTTCACTCTGGAACTTGTAGAAATACTGCTCTGCATTCCTCTATCTCTAGCCCTTCATCTCCAGCAGAAGGAGGGTCCTTCACTAGTTCCCCTAGTCTTGTGTTTCCAGCTTTCAGGGAAAGGGACAACAGTTTCAAAAGGGAGGAGAAGGGAAGGAAAGTAACTGTTGTAGAACTGGCACTTAAAAGTGGCATCAGACCCTTCTGAGTAAGGTCTCAAGGGCTGGGAGTAGGATGTGGTGGCTGCAGCAGGACAGAGCTCTCCTCTCTGACAACCCTGCACATCTCCCTCTTCTTCCAGGGCAGGAAGCTGTACCAGTTTGAACAGTCCATCTCAGTGTCTTCTGGCAAATGCAGAGGAAACAGGCAGTGCTGTCCTACAGGCAGCATCCTGGCAGCTGCCTCCTTCCCCTGCGCCCTGTGCAAGCTCTGTGTGTGTCAGTTGTTCTGCTGTGAGTTCTAATGGAGACATGATGGGGCTGCTCTTCGCTGGGAGAGCTCAGCGCTGTACCCACCTCTCTGTGGTTCCTCCTGATGAAATGACAGGGCTTGGTCTCCAGAGCTGTGGAGCATTAAAGCACCGCTGGGACTTGGCAGCAAAGGTAAAGTCCCAACTGGAGCAGAGACCTGCAGCTCCCAGTGACTTTGCAGAGAGCACACAGTGCAAGACAGAGCATCTGCTGCTGTCTAGGAAATAGCTCTGTGTGATGGAAAGTCTTTGATCATTGAGAAAAAAAAATAAAAACTAGAAATAACCGATGATACTGAGGAAACTTGAGGTGACAAGGCAGAGCAAAACAGAAAGCTGGTGTTAAGACTGCAATCTGGTCCATCTAGGTATTTGCAATCCAAAGTCATATACTACATTTATTGGTTTTGCCTTGATTTAGAGCAGTTACTAGTATATGAATGGATCAGACTATGTGATTTACTTATTACATGGGCTGGACAGCATATAGTGCATAAGGGAAGCAGCACAGAAATAGTCATGGTCAATGCTAACATTCCTTATTCACTTGCTTGAACTCAAGATAATGTGGATGTTTTCAGAAATTTTGTGTGTACTGATGTAATTAGAGGCCCAGTAAAGTAGCTGGGCTGTATGAATGTTTTCAGCTGGCCATTTCTGTATCTGAGAGCTGAACCCAGCAGGTTTATGGCTTTTAAATTGTCCTTTTCTGTATAGGCCTTCCTTCCTGAGGATCTGGAGAACTGCTTTTATTTTTGGCATTAATTGCTGAATAATAGGACAGATTTGCAGAATGGTAAAGCTAAACAAGAAAAGCAGAGTTTGTTGAATAATTAAGAAAATTATCTAAAATTGCTGAAGTTCTTCCTCTAGTGTCTTCCCTGAAATTAATTGTTTTTCATGGAAGTATGAAGATTCAGGAGGAATCAAGCAGAGGAAGAGCTTGCTAACTTCTTTCTCAGAGACCTGGAGGCTTGGCACAAGGCAGTTCTGGGTTAGGCAGAAGATAAGAGAGAGTTTATCAACATGATAGATTCTTTTTCGTATATGTTTGCTGAAAATCATTGGAAAATGCCTATAAATTCTTCCCCATGAAAATAAATAGGAGATTTGTCTTAACTGAAGGAATGGGATGAAACTTTTTATCCCAAATGCCATCTGTTTTTTGTTCAGGCCTCTTGGCAGTTACAGTCTCTCTTATTCACTTGTTAGCAGAAAAGCATCTTATCTGTCCATTCTTAGGTTTTGTGAGTGAATTAGGTTGTAACCCTGTGGTGTATGTGGCGAGTTCTTGCTTGTAGGAGAGTCTTACTAAAAGGAGTCTGTAGTGACTGGAAGTCAGAGGGGCCCAGATTTCATTCAGTGTTCCCATAAAACAGAGGATCTAACCTCTGGTTTTAAACAGGTACCCAGAAATCTTGTCCCAGTTTTTATTCCAGGGTTGTAGACCTTTGGGGGTTGATCCTAAGCTTCACCTATATATTTCCACTGTATATTTGTATGAAGAGGATGAGTTGTGAAATATTAGTAGGGGATTAGGATTGAGAAATTCCATTTGATATAATGGTTCAGAATATTCCTGTTGAGTAGCTGAACTGTGTTAAAACTAGGACATTTAAGAAGTGGCCATTTAAACTAGATATTAAGATGTGAAGAGGTATTGAAACATCTTAGATTCATTGCTTTTTGGTAGAGTGGCTGTGAATCATTTAAACACTGAGGTTCTTTATTTGATGTATTTTTCTGATGGATCACACAGGGCTTTTAAACAAGGGCATAGCAATGCTGGGAACAAACTAATTTTCCATGGTCTCTTGAGGTGTCTCAGAACTGCTGAAAGGTGCTGTATTTACACTAGCCCAAATACACATCAGCAGGGAGAGGGAAATGAAAAGGATTTATTGTATGGGAGTTTATCAAAGGTCAAGTATATAAAACAAATTCCTTTTTATTTTGAGTAGGCAGAAATAATGTGTGTTGTAGTCTGAACTTCCTTGTACCAAAAGATACTTTTTCTCCATGTAAAAGACATAAAAATATCAATTGAAGGCAGATGAAGAGTTTTTCCTGAGGGGGAAAAACAAAGAAGCACCAAACCCTGGACATCAGCCTGATATCTAAAAAAGTTTGATTGTGAACTGTGTATAAATCTTCTTTAATATAATCTTATTTACTTTTATCTCTGTAGATCAGGAAAAAACAATAAATTGTGCTGCTTCTGTATTACTGCACTGGTGAAACATTTCTTTGACACAGAGCTGTGGCACTGCGTTACCATTCCCTCGTGACAGTTCAGAGCAGGAACAACTTCCTTTGGAAGGCAAAATGAAAGATTAGCGTTAAACACAGGGAGAACCACTGGCTGATGTTAAAACTGACCTGCCAGCCTTGTTTTGGCCACGCTGGGCTGTGTGTCCTGGGGCCAGCTAAAGAACTGGCCGTGCCTTGGGCTCCACCATGTGCATTGTGCAGAGGTCGCTCTGCTGTGTCGGCTTTTCAAACACCTAATGCTGGTCATGGCTTGAGATACTCAATGTGTGACAGTGCAAACTCTTCCTTGGCACTTGCACACAAATTTTGCCAGTCTAGAATAATAATAATAATAGAAAAATTATTTTTGAGGGCTGGCTAATCTTATGATATTCTTGTGTTAGTAACAATGTGTGCTCAAGCTCTGAGGATTCATATCTAATGTTTTGAAGAGAAAACTAGTGGCATGTAGCCAAGTAAGATTATCAGCCTTAAGCGTAGCATTGTAACTTTGTGTTAGTATGTTTTGACTTAGATAAAGGCAGTAGAACTTCAAATATTCCTACAAATTCACTGAAAATACATTATGGTGAGGAAAGGTTCATTTGACATTTATTCATGTACATGTTAATGATGTGCACAGTCCCTGAGTGGGTTACCCAGTACATACACGTGATGGATTTATGGATTTATTCCCCATGCTTTGATGTGAGGTGAGTGGATACAGGAAGCTGAAGACTGTACCCACCAGCTCTGCAATCCTGACTGTGCATGAAGATCACCCAGAGGTACATGCATGTTCATTTATTTTCCTTCAGCCCGTAAGGCTGTGCAGATAAGTAAAAATATTAACAGCATAAATATATCCAAACTCTCAGTCTGTTATTCCCTCACTTATGGTAGGGGAAAGCTTGGGATTTTATGGGCATGTCAAATTCCCACAGTCAAAAGTCTCTAGAAACTGTCAAATGCACATGTCTAAATGCAAGAGGCTTCCTTCCCATATGAGATTGTTGCTTGGTTTAGGGCTGAATGAAGTTTTAAAATTTGTTCTTCTGCTTCCACCTACTTGGCTGGTGTAGATTTATTTTCCCATTATATGTATGATGTTCAATGCCATTGTAGTGAAAACCTCAAAGGACAGAAGTTGGCCAAGGAACTAGGAACTTAAATGAAATAACAATCCCCAGGACTTTTCACAGGTAATAGTTTGAGGGGAAGAAGTGCACGGTAGTTATTGAAGCCAACCTGACTTTCTGTTCCCTGATTATTTTCCTTCTTGGTGTACACGTGTTAGAGCTGCTTAGGGTCAGTATTCTCAGTGTGACTTGGATCAGTCTCCCAGCTTGGAAAGCAATTACTCCTTTCATTTCGTTTGGGATATCACTGCTGTGGGCTGGGAGCGAAGTTCAGACTGGCTTTGTTGAAGGAGCTGAAGGTCCAGTCTTCTGCTGAAATCTCCTTACTGGTAGAGGCAGAGGGAATTAGTGGTAGGGAATGGCATTTTCTAGCTGATATTGAGCCAAGGTGACCCACCTGCCTTGGATGTCTGTCCTGAAATACAGGTGGGGTAAGACAGCTGCTCACAGGTACATAGTAAGCTGTGCATCTTTACAGAAACAGCTTTGAAAAGAGTTCTGGGTGGGGAAAGCATGTTTTGCAACTCAGTGTTAGCTGCAAGAAATGTGGGCGAATAGTTCTCCATGTGTGAAGTTTCAATGCTGACTGGATCCACTGCAGGGAATGCACAAAACTCCAGCATGGGTGGATTGACAGCTATTTATTTCAGGAGCTAAAATATGAATCTTGAGTGTTTGTCAGATGTTTTGCCCCATTCTTGGTGAAGACATACTGTTTAATCGATAAAAATGAATAATTTAAATTCAATATCTTCCTGTCACTATCAATAATACTTTTGTGAGTGATGTATTACTATTGTAATTCAATTTGTCAGACACCACCAGTTTTACATGACAGTTTGTTAAAATTTTAAACTTAATTTACTATATGCAGTTGACTCGGGCTATTTGAATTACATCGATGTTTTCTCTTAAAAACATTGATTTTCCTTGAAGTATCTTTTCTGCCTTTGTGTTTATTGCATTAATAACCAAGGAGAGGAAAACGGTAGTGGGAAGGCATGGGCAGAGCAGTAGCTTCACCCATCACCACCCAAGCTGGTTTAGTAAAAGCAAGGAGAGTTCCCAGGAGGTGACTGTGCTTGCCAGGCTGTGATGAACACACTGGTTCTCTGCCTTCGTGTGACTCATTCTTTTGCATGGCTCACATTTCCCTTTGTGTCCAGCCTGCTCAGGGACCTGCCCTGGGTCACAGCCTCAGTCTGTCTAGCAGCACAATGTCTGTGTGGAGCAAACTATCACAGCCTGGCCTCAGTGGAGCCCCATGGCACAGGATGCCCCAGCACTGTACCACTGGCAGTTTTATGGCCACAGAGGCTGAACCTCATCCTAAGAGATAAAGGTACAGTTATATCCTGGGCACATGATTGCTTTATTGCTTTGTTAATTCACAGGTCTAATTACTTCCTGCAGAATGTTTGGACCTGTGTCTTTCCCCCATTTCTTCTCTTTCCATTTGCAGTATCTTACCTTTTTCCAGTAGCTGGCTTTCAGCTGCTGCTCCTCTCCACCCTCCACCTTTGCATTCATCTATTACTGGATTTGAGGAGACTATGCTCGCTCAGTAAATTGGGTTCATTGTATACAGATCTCTCATATTTTGCAGAGCTTCTTGGATGAATACAGCTCACTGTGTATAAAAAATAAAATGGGTGAACACCAGAAGATGAAAGAGCTCTCAACTAGTGCTCAGGCATTTAGGGAAAAGAGATTATGTTTAAAGGCATTATGAATAATAACATATTTCATCCAAATAGCCACATTTTGAAAGAGAAACTTTACTTCCTAAACCATTTGGTTAAAATGATTGATGTTTTTATCCACTGCATAGAAAGGAATAATCAAATGATTACAGTAATCCTGATAAGAAGGTGGGAGGGGCAGAAAACATGGCAGGCAGGAGCTGACTCCTCCTAAGAAAGGGAAAGGCACAGCATGACTGACAAAGGCGTCCTTTGAGGATTTACAGCATGAGGTAGCTCCCCACTTCCCCTAATTTCATCCTGGAAAGTAGAGAATAGCGATTTGATGGCTGCAGTGATGCTCTGGGGCAGGCCCTTTGATAGCAACAGGATTTGGATCTTTGTGTGGGAATGGGCATGCTGGGAGAAATCCAGCCCTGCTGAGGGCCAGCACAAGGTCTGTGCACCACTTACATTGCTCTGTGCTAATTTTCTCCCACACATAGGTGGCTCTTGCTCCCTCTCTGCTGGGGTAAATTTCCTCGGCCACATTCTTGCAGAAATAACATTCTCCCTGGGAAGCTGAATGCTCCAGCTCTATGTTAGAAACATTTTTGTTGTATTAGTTTTACACAAGGAAAAATGACTGCACTCAGTCCTATAGATTTTATTTCACCATAAACATAACTTAATTGTTTGGCTTGATGTTTAGGGATTAAAGGCCAGCAAAAACAGTGGGAAATGGGTGAAATGAGCATATGCCTGTGCTTTTCGTATTGCATTCCTGCTTATTACTTTTGTGCATGTTTTTTTGTGCCAGAGCAAACTGAAGCATTATTCCAGAATCCCAATGGGCAAAAAGATGGTGATTAACCAAGAGAAGACACAGGCTTGGGCATGAGCCAACTGATGGATGCAGTCCTGACAGCACAGGAAAGGCACGGGGTGATATCAGCCACAAGGAGCAACTTGCTTGTTGTGAGGCTCTTGGTTGTCTTTGAGAAATTAAAGAAAGGGACTGGAAGGAGCAAATGGGGCTCTGTGATGGCTTTCTAGGAGATCCTTTCAAAGGATGTGGATCGGCATGAAAGGAAGGTCTTTGCACATGTAGCAGGTGGCCCGTGACGTGGAGAGGAAAGGGGTGAGAGTTGACAGTAACCTCTGCAGCATGAAAAGCAGAGGGTTAGGAAGATGATTGCTGCTGTAGTCTCCTGAAGGGAGTTGAGCAACAATGCCAAAGAAAAGGTGTTGCATTGGTTGTCCCACACATCTGTGATGGTGCCTGCTAGTATCTGACTTGGGAGGGGCATCTCCAGAGACTCTGGTGATCTGTGCTGTCCCTGGTGAGCGAAGCACCATGGAGAAAGGGCAGAGGTTATCTTACTCTAGGTTGTGTGTGATGCTGTAGAGAGAATGTGCTGGACACCTGCAGAAATTCCAGCCCCTCTTATGGCTGTGAGGGCTGACAGTCAGAGAACTGCTACTGAGGGTTGCAAAATTTTAGATGTTGGCAGCTGCCCGTTGGTTTTTCTGCTGAATGCCGGGGGCAACACTGGCCCCGAGCCCACTCCCTGAGAACTCAGCAGCAGCTACGTTTTCTTCTTTTTGCTAATACCACAGTCATTTTCACAGCATTCCACTGTAGCTACACAAAGAGCAGATTACGAGTTCAAGTGCAGGGAAAAAAATATAGCAGCAGCAGGAGTGGCTGAACTTTGGAAAAAGAAAGATGCTATTTTTCATGCAAATGCTGTTAGTAATGAAGAGCAAGGGGAAAGGAAAAACAGAACATATATCAAGCAGAGGCAAAATTGTTTCAAAATAGAATATTTTTCATAGGTTGCCAGGAGGTGTGGGCTGCTGTTTGTAGTGGCTCAGTGATGTACTGGGAGTTGCTGCATGGAGTGCAAGCCCAGGACTGAGCGATGTCACTGCCTAGCATAGGATGTCTAATTGCCACATCCCTGTTTCTGAGGACAATATGTAACTACTGCCAGGTGACCACCATGAAAAGCAAAGGAATAATAAAATCTACCACATGTGTAATGAAAGCTTGAGTTTAATTTCAGTGTGCCATCTGCAGTAGATGTTTTACTCTGAAGTAGGATGAAAACTGTTCACTCTTTGTAGCAAGAGTATATTAAGACAAACATGACTAAGTGTTTGACTTGCCCTGTAAGTCAGGGATAATAATGAATATTTCATTGTTGTCTTGTCAGCTTTTATAGGAATGAATTTTTGATTTTTTGTTTCTGTTTTTGCTTGTTGTTTCAGCACTAATGAAAGATTCTGGCATGGGGAATTTTGGGGAATCAAGAATCTCTATTTTGCAAGACACAGTGGAAGTACAAGGTCTAGTGCCACCCAGGCTCATGAACAATACCTCTATTGTAGCATTAAGGGCTGCACCTGGTTTTCCTTTTGATGTTTGTTGGGTTGACCCTGGGTAGAGGTGGGACTGGGGTATGAAAAATCAAGTTGCCATTAAGCAGTTTAAATTCTGTTTGGTGTTCTACAAACACTTGATTAGCTGAAGGTGCCCATTTTGGTGTGTTCTTGTAGAGCTGACTTTCAGAGTATGATTATTTCAGTGGAATTAGAGATCTCTCCAAGAAAGAAAATTTTACAAAGCCTTAGGAAGAGTCTGCTGCTCGCTTATGTATCCAAAAATGTTTGTATGTCTGGCCCTACTGGAAAAAGCAGGGCTTCATTTTAGGAGTAGCTGAAGAAACAGTACAGAGGGCTGCTTTGGATGCACTTGTAATCAGAATTTTTTTGATGTTATTAGTGAATTTAAAATGTAAATACCATACCAGTTTTAATTACTTTGCAATTTAATATGGGCAGGATTTATTGGTGTGTTTTATGACCTGTGATTTATTTAGTTTACTGCAGCATGCCTAATAGGAGATCTCATGGTGTAGTGCAAGAGTGAGTACATGTTGCTATAGTAATTATATGCCCAAATCTCTAAATCTCCCTGTCCTATTCATTAACTTCTAAGGTTTCTACTGCAGGTATTATTGGTACATACATGAAAGGCACCAAGTCAAATTCATTGCAAAATTAAAGCTGCTGAAGCCCCAAGGCATTCTCATCTCTACAGCGTTCTGTTACAGTGCCAGAAGTGCTGGTATTTGACAGATTCCTTGCTAGGGGCTCACACTAGTATTTGGAATATGCCCTTCAAGCACCTCTTTAGATCAACAAACCTCTCTGGCAAATGCTGCATCTCAAAAGAGTCTTCACAGCACTTTAACTTTTGCCCAAGGAGAACAAGATTTGGTCTTTACACATGGCTGCAGCCAAGCCTCCCACACATAGAAGTGTTAATGCCCAAAGCTGCTCCACTGCAAACTCAGTAACTGGCGTTTGGCTTCTCCATTGCTCTTCTGTGCCCCACGATGAGTGCTCTCGAGTACCAGGAGCACAGTGAGCGATGCTGTAATGGCTCAGCAGCAAAGGTCAGTGCTGTCTGTCCTTCCAGCCAGTGACAGCCACCCTGTGGGCTGGGGGACTCGCTGAGAGTTCTGTCCTCCCTCCTCTCTGCTTCCATTCCCCAAATCACCTTAGCTGTGTTCAGACTGGAGTGATGTGAGGTCTAAACTGTTGTAATTTTGGAGGGAAGTGAGTGGTTAAAATTTAGGTGAGTGGCAGCTTATTGACCCTCTGCACGCAGTGAGAGTTTATAATCATTGTCCGTGATTAGCTGTTTATGGAAACAGCTGTTAGGCATATATTAATCTTTTAAACAACACTGGGGCAATTCTACCATAAAGTGAGGATCAGGATGTTTTGATGATGCTCTCAGCAGACCATTTGAGTTCTGCAATGATCAGACATTAAAGAAAGTAATTTTATTGATCTTGAGATCAAAAAAGAAAGGGCTTGCTCTCTTGGAGTCATGAACAATTCCTCCCACATCTCTGAACTGGAACCCTGTGGTTCAAATTGGTTAGGTTTTTTCTGTAAAAATGAAATCTATTCCAGCAAATATCTCTTCAAGTGATGGGTGAATATGTGCAAATGGAAGGTCTGTGTTAACAGGCCTTGTGTTTTTTTCCTATCCTTTATGGAAAGAACACAGACAGATCACATCTTTGCTCTGTCCCCTAAATACCTTCTGAATGCAAGGAACTGTCCTCTCAGCCAGTGATTTCTTTCAAAAAGACAAAGCAGTAATTGTGGGGTGCCCTAACCACTTTATCAAACAGTAGTATCCAGGGAGGAAACAGGATCCAGACTCTTCTTTGAGAACTCGTACCAGCACTGAGTGTTTTGTGTTAGTCTGTGTTCCCTTAAGTTTTCAGTCCTATAAGCAGAAAAAAACCAAGGTGTACAATTATTTCCATGAGTAAGCATCATTTTGCACTGTTCGAATTTCCTTTTTAAAGCCATTTTTGGTGGCCCTTGATTTTACTCCTATGTTTTTCCACCTTTTTTCTCTGTGAAGAAAATACAAGAGGACGCTGCTGTGGTGTGACCTGCCCTGTGCAGTGTGAGCCACAGTGCTCACACGTTACCTGCACAGATGCTTCTCTGCTGTAGCCATTGCAGTGTCATGTGGGAGAGGAAGGACAGAGCTTTACTGACTGATAGTGATGCAACCTACA
This sequence comes from Sakesphorus luctuosus, assembly GCA_013396695.1. NCBI lineage: Eukaryota > Metazoa > Chordata > Aves > Passeriformes > Thamnophilidae > Sakesphorus > Sakesphorus luctuosus. The sequence continues at coordinate 1,105,288 of VWZD01008869.1, read as the reverse complement.
ATATGCTGTGTTTCCTTACCATCTCATCTCCAAGTCAAGTCCCAGACATTACATGGCCAAAGCCTGGGCTGTTGAGAAGGCTGAGATATGCCCACATGAACTCTATTTCATAGTTCACCCTTCAGATCTAACACCAAGCCAAGGACATGGATTCCATTTTGTTTTGACTTCTGTCATTGTGTGTAGGATGTGCAGCAGAGAGTCCTTCATCATTATAAAGGTCTCCTGTGCTTAAATGAATGCTTTTCAAGTGCGTCAGCTTTGCTTCAGCAACTCTGGATTAAGGATAAATATCCTGATCTACCTGTCCCTCCTGCTCCAGCAGGTGTATGAGCAATGCTTTGCAGGGGAGGTAAGGCAGAAAGCCTTTAAGAGCCACATAAACCTAAAGCTGGCCTCTGCTTTATTGTGCTCCTTGTGCTTTTATGTAGCCAACTGTAAAAATTTTTCAACGTTTGTGTTTGAAGTGATACAGTAAAAGAGTATGTCTTGGGGAATCCAGATGGAAGTTTATTTGTCGGGCTGCAAAAGCCAAAGAGAATTAGGAATTAGATGCACCATAATTTTTCCCCATCACTGGAATTTTTACAGGATGTTAAACCAAAAGGTGCATTCAGTGTGTGAGACAGTGATGTGAGGAAAAGCTTTCTCTGACAACTTTGCCTTAAGTGCCCTAGTGCCCCCCCTTTTATTTGGAAGGAACAATGCCAACTGATAATGAACTACTTTCTATTCAAGGCTGCAAGTCAAATATTCGTTCCTCATTAATAATTCAACGTGACAAATTTATTACCTTGAAGGTGCTGTGAGGCAATTAGACAATGGGAAATTGTGTCTTCCTTTCAGCCCACTTAATTGGCTTTCAAGTGTGACATTCATCAAAACCTTGACTTTTCATGTAAACTTTCCATTATGCAAGGCATGGTTCTGACACTGGAACTATGAGCATTTGGCAAAATTCACCTGGGGGGTAACTTCACAGTTTTTTTAATAGCAAAGAGTGGGAAGGACAGTGCGTGTGAGAGTACAAGATGCTTTAATTAAAGTCAGTAGAGAAATTATCATCACCTGGTGCTTTTCACGTGATAAAATGGCCCGTAGTTGCAATGTAATTTTGAAGTTAGGGCTGTTTGCTCTCTCTCAAGGAGTGTTACAAAATTGCCAGTAAAATTAACATCTTTATTCTGTTCTTTCCCATTTTTATAGTTTTTTTTGCATGTAATAGGATGAATTGGTTTTAAATATAATCTTTTGTACTCCAGGTATTTTAAAACACTTCACAAAGTAATGATATGTTGTTAAACAGTGCTAGAAAAGAGATTACCTTTCTAATAAGGACCCTGGGCAAAGAAATTATTTGAACACTGGATTTCATATTCTTGAACTTCTTTTCCAATGTGACTGCCTTCAGTGTTGACCTTTAAAAGACTGCCATATGAGCTCTTGAGTCTGAGGAGCAGCTTTGACTATAGTAATTTATTTTGCAGCTGTTGCATGTGTGTTTTCCATTTCTGACATTCACCCTGAGTTTTTGTTATTTACATGGCTTTTCTTTTTCCTTCTTTATTTTTTTTTGGTGTGTGTATCCTGTAACTTATTTATCGCTGCAGTCTTTCAAGGACACCTTTAAAAATGAAATTGTTAGTTTCAAAAGTCTGTTTTGTCCTTGTAAACTTAAACACTATTGAAAATAGAATAACAAGCAGTTTTAAGGATGTGCAAAATTCAACAATTTTTTGATTCCTTTATTTGATGATAATGAATTTGGTTTATTGAAAATGCTTGTCACTGGCATTTTCTTCCACCTACAGTGTGCTTTTAAAATAAATTGGAAAACTTTCATTTGTTGTCTTGTATATTCTTTCTCTGTCAGGTGTGCTCATCCTGTCAGTGTTCTGTGCTTTCTCTCCTGAAAACACTGAGACACTACGAAGCACTTTTCCAGTGAGGAGATGGATGTTGTTCTTGCACTCACTCTCCAAGCATTTCACACGGTGCAATGTTGTGGCAAACAGTGGTACAAGGAGGTCACACTAAAATATGCCCTTGCACAATGCAAACTTAGGAATGCAGGCAGTGGAAGTAGTTTGTGCACAGCCTGGACTCTTCTGTTGACGTAGTAAATTCATTGCCTTACTGAAATATGTGGATTTATAGAAATTGGTGCTTTGCCTAATTTTATGTCATAGAATCATTTAGGTTGCAACAGACCTTTAAGGCCACTGAGCTGCCAACTGGATGTAACTCATTCCCCACCCCTCTCTAGGCTCAGCCATCCAGCCAGTATTTTTCCCAGGGAACAATGTACCTGTCCAAGGAATGAACAGCCAGTTTCTCCTGGAGAATGCTGTGGGAAATGGTGTCACAGACTTTACTAAAGTCTAAGTAGGCAATATCCACAGCCTTTTGGACAGGTCACATTTTTTCCTTCATGATGCCAGTCAAAATCTGGAGTAACTACATTGTTGTTAATGAAGGCACTGAGTATGCAGAAACATTAAACAATCATCATAGCAGAAAAGATGGTACAAATATCGACATTTTAACTGGTAACTGCCCCAGCCCAGCAAGGCTGGTATGTTACTGTGCAGCATTTTGCTATTTGGAAGCTGGTTGGGGTCAGAGCTGCTAGCAATATCTTGAGAGCAACTTTCTGACTTGGCAAGACTGAAGTTGTTGACATTGCTCTTTCAGAAGCCAGCATGTCCATATTGAGAAATGCTGAGCAGAAACTTCTAGAATATGCAAGTGTATTTTGGCAATTAGATTGAGGAGAGCAGGTGTTTGAAGCGTGTTTTTATGTTCTGCAGGAACGTTGTGGGTTTTGGTGGCTGCTGTCCATGTCTTCTTGTGAACATTGATAATCAACCTTATGCCTCTTAACTGTTAAAGTAGGTACAATGTTCCACATAAATACCTGTTGGCTCAATGCCTGGCTGGATCTAAACCCATATGATTTGTTTACCACCTATTTGTTCTATATACTTTAAGTAGTGCTGCCGAGGAAGACTGTCAGTATCTGAGTTCTTTCCATTAAGAGACTTCAAAACACCCCTTGATTAGGCAAGTGTTGTTCACCTTACCTTTAACACTCAGCCTCAGAGAGGGAAGACAGCATCTATTATTGTCTGCATATGTTATGAACTTGCCATGTTAGTTAATATGTATACCTTTGATTAGGTCTTGTTTTGCTTTGGAAGCAGGTTTAAGGCATCCCTGGATTGATTTGGACTGGAGCCCTGGTTGTGTTTCCCTGGGAGACCAAGTTATTTGCCCACAATGATATAAAAAATCTGTACAAGAAACAGCATCTTTGTCTCCCACAGTCTGTTTCAGATGACCCTTTTCTACATTTGTCAGAGCTTTTGTATGTGTTCTTATTGCTTAGCAAACCTATTGAGGAGTGATGAAGAGGAGTTCAGACTCTCAGAACCTTTGTTAATAAAAATAAATATAACTCACTTTTTAAATAAGAGCATGAAATTTGGCCTGAGAAAGAAAATTACAAGAAAAATATTTATAATAATTCTCATACTTACAACAGCTTATTTTTCTCTTTTTAAAAAACATGTCTTTCTAAACACTCATTTTCAAAAGATTTTGTTGAATTAAACCATGATTAACATGTCAAAATCAATCTTCTTCCTTTCTTTCCTTTCAAGTCAATCAAAAATGTTCTATTGTCAACAAGAGAAGGGCAAAAATGAAGGTCAACATTGCATCAGTCTTTTCAAAAAGCTCTGCATTGTAAATTATTTAGGTGCTCAAATCAATCCATTTTTTCTTTTCAGTGGTTGGACAATAAGAGGAAAATTTACTGCAGCAAGTGAATAATAAAAAAAGAATTAACAGAAAACAAACAAAAAGCCGTTCACTTGGCAACCTTCTGCGTTAATCAAAACCTGAAGACTAAACTGAAAGATCAATATTTGGATTCAACATGAAACATAGCAAAGCCTCCATTAAAAATAAAAATTGGAATAAAAAGAAACATAGGCTGTGTTAATCGAAAAGAGGCAAGTACAAAAATCCATATAGTCTTTTGGTTATCTGTGATAAAACGGCCCCATTGGAGCTTGACAAATTACAGTATTTTTATGCACATATCAAAGTTCAACTTGATTGTCTCATATGGGGGAAAACACCATCTGTCTGTATTCCAGAAATAATCTGCATAATTGACTTCCAAACAAGCCTCAAAGAAACAGACATTTGTCACCTTAATTGTGACAGGCAGAATGTGTGTCCCTGCTATTTTATCAAGATAATAGTAATAGCACTGTGGATACCTGGTATCTTGTCTTGCTCTATTTTTTTTTTCCAATTTGTGTGGGTGGGAACTGGATCCTTTGAGTTACAACTACTTTGACAAATTACAGAGGAGGTAGAATCACCCAGGCCAAAAATAGCAGAGTGAGACACCAGTGAAGGTGGGGCTTGGTGTGTGGGACTGAAGGGAGTGACTTGCTGGTATTTGGAGAGAGGAGCACAGACCACTGCAGGAAATTTGTGAGAGGACAGCTTGAATGTCAATGGCAGATGCATAATGTGCATATACAATTCAGTTATGAGGAGATCTGTTGGGGTTCTAAACCCAGAGACTTTGGAAAGTGAAGTCTTTCCTTGGGATTGTGTGGGTCAGTGGGTGTGCAGGACACGTTGGGTGTTGCAGTACAAGCACTGAACAGTGTATTGCTCTGTACAAGCACTGTCACTTCATGGTGGCCACCACCAGCTTGCATCTCCTCCCTGTTATGCAGAGGACATGGGCCTGTTCAGCAATTTCATAGGGAACAGTTTTCAAGGAGCCAAGTGTTACAAGAAATGTAAAAGGGGCACCCAATTTCTAACCAAAACTGAGATGTTCATGTGGGATTTTGCAGTACATGGAGTGAATGGGAAGACAAATCATGGGTTATACTAAATAAAATTGTTTTATACTTCTCAAATAAAATAAGAGTTTAACCCTTTGCAATAACTTATTGCATTTGTTTAACTCCTTCTGGTGGTGAAATGAGATTAGGTAAGTCCATATGGGCCTTCTCAGTTTCAGTTTTGTTCCAGTGGTTTAAGCTAAACTGAAAAAATGGCCATGACCTGAAATAAGTAGGAATTCAAGGTGCTTATACAAATTTAGTTAGGATTTACTTGTTGTTGCTTTGACATTTTGGTAACTCCATCGCGAGGTCCCCATATATATTATGAACTGCTGTATTTTGTTATTGCTTCAGACTTTTATTTTAAGACTAGATTACTGTCTTTATAATCTGACCTTTTAAACATTGCACAGTCTGTAAAGGATTCTTTGTAATTCTGCTCTAATAACTACCCTCATTTCACCAAAACAGAGGTGCAAACTCAAATTCAGTGCTATGACATGCCTGCAACGAGCTTTGGCCTCCAAACTGAAATATCCTGGTGAGTCTTATTTGGCTCTTTCTGTGGCTGAGTAATTTTGATCTTGTAAACCAGCAGCAGAGATTACTCTAGAATTTGAAACCAGTGGGTCTGGAGTAATGGAAAGTATTTAAAATTGACCAGTGGGTAGAAATCTTGACAACAGTGCCTGAAAACATGAGGGCACAGTGGCTGTTCTAACCTCTCTGCTGCATGAGTACCTAAGCGCCTCACTCCATAAAATTTTGTAATAACAACCCCTTTATGACTTACACCTGGTTATAACATAAAGGATTGATTAGGTCTTGACTCTTACAAGGAGGGTAGACAGCATTTAAAATATATAGCCTGACAATATATTTTCACAAGATGAGCCAACACATTCTCCCGTAAAGTCAAGCTGGCAAACGTGGCTGGGTCTCAGGGCAGTAAATAAGGGGACTCTGGCTATGGCTGGGCACGTTCATGTCCTCCAGGCCATGTGTCTCCTCTTTGGAGCCAGAGATGAATTACAAGAATGAATAGTAACTCTTCCCTCCATGCTTGATTTTATTTATTCTTTTGGTCTCCTGTTGAAGGATTGCAAGGAAAATAGCCCACTCTTCCTCCACCTTCCATTTGGCAAGTTTATGTTAATGTGTCTCGGTATTTACAAGTGGAGCATAAACAACTGACAATTTTATGTTGCTAATAAACCAGGTTTTTTTGTAAGCAAAATGTTCTTGCATTATATTCAGAAATCCAATTTGGAGGAATGCACTTGCATGTAGGAAATAGCAGAGTTGTTGTGTAAATCTGAGCTGAAATACTGGGTACTGTGTGCACACAAAACATTAAAGAAATTACTGTGAGAAATAAAATCAGCATCCGTGAGCATGGCTGGGGGTGATGTCTCCAGCAGTGGGGACTAGTTAATGCAGCATGCTGGGGAGAGGATCAGAATGAGGTGGACAAAAGTATGATGATACCATAAAAGTCAGAGAGAAGACTTGAAAGCTGGTCTCCATATCCGTAATCTTAGTCTGAGGGATTTTTTCCCTCTACACTAAATGCTGAGTTTAATTTTGTACATCTCATCTATATTTGGAAAGATTTAATGTTGTAATTATTTTTTGTGTATGGCACTTCTGTAAATGTAAATTATTTCTTTGTGCATTGTGTTTTAATACAAAGGTAGAAGGCAAAACAGAAAAGGAATGCTTTAGTGTGTCATTTTTGTTCTTATGTATTTATGCATGTGTGTGCCCCCTTATACTATATATATATATGTCACACAGATCTAGAAAGGTGTGCTGTACCTGTAATTCCTCCAAACTTTCTCGCTAGCAGTCCATGTGCCTTGTTTCTTATACTAAAACTGTAACACTTCTATCCATTGTAGATTTCCTTTACATCTTGCTATGCCATGGAGCATCAGCAATTAGTTTTTATATATGTTGAAAGAGTTTGTGGATCATCTGTGAGCAAGAGTATCTGCTTGCAACACAGACAGACAAGGAGACTGGCTTTATTGTGCCAGGCTCACTCAGCAAAGTCTCACCTGATATTTGAGCAGTTAAGTGCTCTTGCATATACTTTTCTAGTTTCAACATATGACACTTGTGGAGGTCTCCAGCCCCCCAGACCTGCTGCTGTCATCTCGTCCCTCTGTGCTGAAGGTGCTCTGTGCCCTGCTGGGACCCCCTTCAGCACAAGAGCTCCTTAGGGGACACCCCACTTGGGTGATGAGCAGCTTCAAAGTTGGTTTACAAACTCCCTGGACAGGGGACATGGGGATCATTCTCAGGTGTGAGCCAGACAACATCCTGATAAAAACCCAGGCAGGATTTGGTACTTCTACAAAATACTGACATGTGGTTAATAAAATACTCTGTGTTAGTTTAATGATAGGAGATCATCTGAGACTTGCCTTGCCTTGAAACTCTGCCTCACTCCACGTGAGCTCTTCTGAAATATATATATAGTGCACTGCTGGCACCCAACAAATGAGGTCTGTGGTTTCTTTTGTTTTATGAGGCTTCTTGTTGTTTTATGTTTGCTTGGTAGTATCAGAGATAGTCCTGTTTGCAGCTTCAGCTGTGTTACTGGAGGAGCTCATCTGAAGCCAGACTACTGCTTGTTCTGTAATAAAAAGAAAAAACCCTTAAATTAGCCTTTCACTTCACAGCCAAAAATTTTGAAACATGTTTTTTGTTGTGACATTTTCCCTCACTGTGAAAACTTAAAAGTTATTATGCTTTGATTCTCCTACTGCAGATTGTATGTTTTTCAGGGAAGGGATCTGTCAGGTTTTTTATTTGTTTTTAGAACACTCTGTGCACCTCAAGTCTAGTTTAAATAATGCTAATAATAAATAGAAATATGCCATTTGACCCAGATGACTTTTCTTTATTACTATTGCTACCTAAAGGGCTGTATATCCATTTTGCACATTGAACATATGGGAAATGATGTTTTTTTCTCTGTTTTGTGGTTTAATGTTGTTTTTGTTCTGCAATAAATCTGTAGAACCCCTGTAGGCTTTTTTTCAGATTGCTTTAAAATAATTTCTGAGTGTGTAGTCATTTGTTACAGAATAATGTTTGCTTAATTTGTAAATGTGGGTGCCTGAGGATTCCCATTTCTGCATATTGGTGGAAGAGTGAGACTGTGAGGCACAAATATCCACTTCAGTGCCACTTGAGTGTTCAAATGGGGACAGAATATCATAATTTATGTACTGGCATTTGGAAGACAACTTGCACAGGGCTAAATCTGTCCTAACTCTTGTCTGGCAACACCACTGTAATGGATGGCATGGTGAGGAATGTAAGTCAAACGATGTTTTATTTCCTTTGTATGGCATAACTCTTATACAAGGGCCTGGATCCATAGCCCCACACTGTGCTTTCAGACTTCCATTTATTTTTCTAGCTCATTTCAATCTGTTCAGTGGATGTCACTGCGTTGGTGATGCAGTACTTTGCTGCTATCTCTCTTGGTTTAGCTTTACCTTTCCAACCCAGCTGGAGTTATCTCCGTTGCTTCTTCAGAAAACATAAATCCTCAGCTGGCCTCAGAATTCTGATGTATACAAGTAAAATGCACACTGATATTCCTCTGTAGGAAACCATATTCAATGAAGTTTATGGTTAAGATTCAGCAAGGCATGCAAATAACATGTAACATGCCACTGCAGTGCTAAGTGTTGCAGATCTTTTTTTTAAGTTTATTTCAATGCTCCTTCGTCAAGTTGTCCTAATCCTGCCAAATGCTGAGTGGCTTTTGAAGCTTACACACGTTTATGTTGATATTAATGAGAGATTGTGGCACACTGTGTAGGAAAATAAAACGGCTCATAATGTCCAGAGACACTGTGAAACAATTACAACAAAATTAGAGCAAAAATATATGAGGTAACTAACTAAGAACAAACATATCTATTAAGCACCACATTGTTTTCAGAGATCTTCCAAAGTATCCAAAACACAGAAAATGTAATTTCTTACAACTTAAGTATGACTTCAGGATCATAAAGGCAACCTTTACTTTGAATCAGGTTGATCATAGTGAGCAAATGCTGGAGCCCCTCATGACAGGCAGTCTCTTCCACTTTGTTTGCTATGGATTCTTCAGCTGGTCTCTGCAGTTCACCCACTGACATTATCCAGAATATGCTATTGAGACCTGCAGGATGTAAGTTACAGAGAATGTGCTTGTGTGAGTCCACAGGTCAAATCCTGTGATAGGATCATATCATTAGAAATATTAGGCTTGTCTGAATTCAGCATCTTTTTTTTTCATGATAAAAGACTTAAAAGGATTGAAGTGTTTCTGTGGCTCCAGGAGCATTTCTTATGTGTATGTTGATGGATGGCAAGGCTGTTTCTTCCATCAGTGGAAGTCCTCTTGTTGCCATCCAGCCAGAGTTTCTCTTCCCAGCTGTTTACTTATCATATCAGTTACAAGTCCTGTTACCACCACTGGGCAGAATTGCCCAGATTAATTTCTGTATCTGTATTACAAGAATTTCTGCCCTTTCCATTGTTTTACTGACAGTTTGCAGATCTCACTCTGGTTTGGATGGCTGCTCTAGTTAAGACTGAATATTTTTGATCTCAAAAGGTTTTCTATTCTTAAGTAATTCTTCAGTTTAGATGGCAGGCAATGAGAAGTTCAGAGCTCTATTATTTTAAGTCATGTGCATTAGTATATGCTTTTAGTGTTTGAAAAGCATGTAGGATCTTGGATGTGAAATGAACAAAATAATTCACAATGCTTGGTTGGGGGTGGTAACCAAATGTCAAAGCCACCTTAGAAAGCCCAAACATCACACATCCCAAACAGCACACTTTGAAAGGTTCAGCCTTGGAGACATGTGCATGTTCTTTCTTAACCTGAATTTTCAAAAACAAAGTTGTTTTCCAGTTTCTTTGCTGTGACAGGTCAATTGTGTTGCATTCCTTTACTTCATTAACATAAAACAAAGCAATGTGACTCTGGGAATAAGGTGTAATGATTCATCACGGTAAGGTGTCAGTGTGGGTGTTTAGAAACCAGCAAGTACTGACAAGCACCATTACTGCCTCTGTAGTTAAAAAATGGTTAAACTTTATGCTTTGAAACAAGGTTTTATAAGCTATTTCAGAAAAGAGAACTTGGACTGCATTATTACATTGTGAGTGCTGTGTATTGAAGTCCATGAATTTAGATGAGATTAATCACAGCACTCTTCTCAGAAATTTCCATAGGATGTTTCACTTACCACAGCAGGAGTTGGACATTGAAATCAGTGGGGTCAAATTTTAGATTAGTTCTGTTTCTCTGTAACAATATTAATTAAATAACTAAAAATACAATAAACCCAGAATGCAAGTCTCAATGTAAATCAGTAATGGCTACTTGTCAGCTGTCTTCATAAGAAGCACTTAGAGACTGGTATTAGACTTTCAAAAGCAGTAAGACTTTCCCTCTGTTCACTAAATACTATGTGGCAATAATAGAAAGCTATAAAAAGGCTACCTGTTAAAGCAGGGGAGCACTACAGGGCAACTTTCGTGGATGGCTGTACTCAGGTACTGAAGGCAGATGGGGCTGGTCATGGTGTTGATCGAATTTCCACAGTGCAGTTCTTCCCCCAGGCTGTCTCAGAGCTGCAGCTGGGCTTTTCAGTGGCTTAGTTTTACATAGTGACTCTACCCTGACACCAAGTGTCAAATTATGGCCCACCAGGTGCCTTTAGTCACAATATTCACTCAAACTGTTATTCTTGGTAGGAGTTTTTTACTGAAGGTCACAAACTCTGATATGTGGCTGTGGGTTACTGTGGGAAGGCAGCGAGGAGGAAGCTCACTTGATGCCGTCAGCTGCACTCATCACAAATTTAATATGGTGAGACAAATTGTGAATGAATTTGGGCAAGTGTTAGAGAGAATCTTCCCTGTCTCTGTTCCTTGCAAAATATCCAGTCAAGGAAAGTGGAGCCCTGAGCTGCACATGTGCAGTTTCACATATATAGCAAATTTGTGCCACGATTACCCAAATCCAGCTCAAGTAGGGGAGAGCTAAAATGGCTCTGCAATGCTGAAGGTCAGCCTCATTACTAACTCACTGTCCTTTGGCAAAAATTGAGCCTAAGTTGGAGGTGAAACTGGTTGAATGTCCAGGTAAATAACCCCCTAATTACAGGTGAAGATATATGATGACCTTTTGATAACCTAGAGTTGCATGACCAGTGTCCTGCAGTTTACTTTATCCTGTCAAGTCTGATATGTTCTACTTGGTTATTATTGCTGTTGACTGTTTATGTTATTGCAAATAAAATGTAGATACTGCAGCCCTATTATCTGGCAGTAGGACATTTTCCCTTGGGTTATCTGCAATTCTTAATGGCATAACTAAGGCCAATTTACATTTTCTCAGTGAAAAATGTATTTGACCTGATTCCATATACCTATTGTACCCATTGATACAAAGATTATATAGACTTTTGAGAATGGAGGTAATTACAGAACAGTTTCTTTTTGTCCAGCTGACAAGCAATTTGTGAAAACAATAAATTACTGCATGATGCTTAGAAGGCATAGACACAGATCAAGCATTTCAAAGACTTCTCTTGTTTAAACAGCTTATTAAATTGTTAATGACTCTGGAAGTTCTGCATCTTTTTATTTAAAAAGACAAACCTGTATGTGTACAGTGTATTTAATGATTAATTAAAACTTTAAATCACTTACTGCAGGCAACTGCTGTAGTATTGCTTGGGATTATGTGAACATATTTGTTTTGTCCTAGATTGAAACTCAGATAAAATTGTTAAACACATTATGTTAGCTACATACCATAAATTTTGCACACATTGAGCAAGTGGTATATTTTCTTTTGTCTGTTCACATCAGTTAAGTAAATATGATCCTGGTTAGCTGAGGAGAATTACTCAATTCATGAGCCTATTTGCATGACACATGGGATGGGAGAGCTGTATTTTGTGGAATACCAAAAGCATTTGATCTTGAAAAAGTTTTGCCTATGGGTTTTGAATATATATGTATTTAAAAACTGAATCCAGGACTGGAGTTCATTCCAGAGGCTTCAGTATTTGAATCTGCAGGAGACACCAAAAGGACAAGAGTAAAAATTATGTGCCCTGATTGCTGGTAAGTACGTAGGTACATGCAGGGTTCCCACTGCTGACAAGTGTGGCAGCATGTGCTTCAGTTTAAGCATGAGCTTCCATGTCTGCAGAGAAGGGCTGCTTGAAGTCAAGGGAATGCTGAAGCCCAGGCTCAGTGCTGGCTCTGCAGCCTCCCAGCACCACAGGGACCTCCCTGGGTCAGGAATTCTCTGCCTCATTAGGACAGACACAGAATGGCCGAGAATCAGTCTAACAAATACATTCACATTCATTTTGTGAAGCACTCAGTGTGTAGAAAAGGACCTAAGGTAATGAATAATTACTTGGTCAAAGGTAATTTCACCAACTAGAGTAAAAATAATGTCTTTCAACTCACAACAGAATACATCTTATTTTCATTTACATCATTGTTAAATGCTTTTCTTAATATCAAGTAGAGTATTTTGCAGTCATTGGAGTAGGCTACTTGGCACTCTCCTGCTGTCACTCCACCCACATGTAAGAGGTATGTGCACACCAAATGTAGGCTGAATAGCAATGAGGGGTAGTTTAGAGCCTTAGTATTAATATTTCAAATGGTTTTGTTTCGTTGTCTTACTTAATATTTTATTATCAGATTTCTACTCATTATGTGTATGGTCCTATTCCCTATGTGGATTGATGAAGTTATGTTGCAGTAAATTGAAAAAGAGAACTATACATACAGGATGATTTATTGTTAATATGAAATTCAGCATAAACCTGCAAATGCACTAGCAGAAATCCCTAGCTATTTCAAAATTCATATTATGAGACAGACAATCAGATGCCCAACAAACAGAACATCTTGTACTCTATTAATCCTGCAGTGACAGATCCCTTGCATGCATTTAGCTTTCCAAATAATACAAACATATGTCACCATTTTGTTTTTATTGATTTTGGACTTTCAAAGTACAGCTACAGCACAAGGCATTATGAAGACATTTATTGCAGGGTTTGCTTTGATTTGTTGTAGTCAATTGAAATTGTGTCAAAGTAAAGTCTTTAATATTAAATATGATGAATTCCCTTAGGCCTTAATCCTGCAGAATCATCCAGCTCAAGGTGACTCCTGCCAGTGGAGCACAAGAGCAGTGGGCTGGGGATTGCTTTCCAGAGCATTGTCCAGCAGCCTGCCAGTGCAGGGAATTGCAATTCTGTTCATGCCATACAAAATATTCCCATTCACAAATACATTAAACTCAGCCTACTCCCTTCCCTGCTGTTTCCATTATTCGAAGACTGTTGCAGAAAGTTTTTCTCTGATACTTCTTTTCCCCAGGTAGATTTTATCTTTAGTCAGTTTTTGGTCAATATATACTCATTCATTTGGGGGCAAAAATAACGTTTGTCTTCAAGAGGTTTTTTTTAATGACAAATATAAAGACATCACTGTTCTCAGCCTTGAATTTTCTCCAGTGCTGGCAGAGTTGCATTAGTACCTTTGGGTCCGTGCTGAGGCTGGCTGGTTGATGCACACTATGCACTGTGTTTGCTGTGTCTTTAGCCATGCACCCAAGTCTTTCTCTTCCTCAATTGTCTCCAGAGTTTCCACTTTACAGAAAACCCCTTGTAGTTCTTAAATTCTGGATGTTCATCTTTGATCCCTAGTTCTTCTTGCGTGATGCTTGGTTCCTCCTTTGTGTATTGATCAGGTCTCCTAACCTGATGTCATCAGCTAATGATTTTTCATTAGCATGCTCTTCCTGGTAGCCTTAAATATATTAAATGAAGAAAAACACTCAGAGCTATTCTTGCCAAATTGTTCTGTTTCCTTCTCTTCACCTTTGCTCTTCTATTCTCTTTTCCTTACATTAATTTCTCACTCTTAACTAATATTTTCCATGTAGCATCAAGGTGACAGAGGTGTAAATTGCATTCTTCTCTACCAGCACAGTCCTGAATTTATATTCTTCTTTTTGGTTTTTATTTTTGGATGGAGAGTTGAGATTTTTGTAATAGAGGTAGTTTTATCTGCACTGTGTCTGCCAAAATGGAGCGGTGCTGCACTTTCTTAATTATTCTTTACACCATGGACTGAGGAACTATTTTCAAAAGGCAACTATTTGAGGCAACTATTTTCAAAACCTAATTGGTTGCTTCAGTTTTCAGCTTGTCATTCAGCTTGGCAAGCAAAACCAGATAAATCAGTTTTGGGTTGGTTCCCAGTGGTCTCACGTAGTAGCCCAACTGTTTGGTCAGAAATGTTAAAGCAGAATATTGTAATCATTAAAATGTTCTTTTTTAGCTTAGAAGAAAGTTCCAGTTTACACTTTTACATTAAATCTGGCTGTGATTCTTTAGACTCTGGTAATCTTGCTGTTTAAGAACAGGGATGGATGCAAGTTTGGAGTATTTCTTGCAATCCTGTTGTACAAAGTCGTGGTAGCAGAGCAGCAGCAACTTGTGGGGCTGCTCCTGTGGAACAGGCTGCATGGAGCAATCCCTGCAGACTGCCAGTTTATCAACAGGCAATAAAAGGAAATATTCTGCTGCCTAGCTTTGGTTTTATGTAGCCTGGAGCACAGATTGGGAGTAGCAGGGGGAAAAAAGGAATTGGAGATCTTGGCAAGGGAAAAGACAATAGAATGAGTTCAAATAACATTTTATCAGCAGAAAATTAATGGAGTTTATCCCTTTAACTCACAAAAACCAGTCAATGCCAAGCTAAATTTCACTGTAGCCTTTGTTAGTGAATGGGAGGCATAAAATGTGTGTTTCTGCTTTTAGAAATTACTAATGTTAAATCAGCTATGTTAAATAACAGAATCATCTATCTGTTGACCTAGGCTGTGGCAATATTCAATCAAGTTTATTTGTGTCCAATCAGTGACTACAGTGAGAGCAAACTTCTACAGCTGCCCAGAAACATGTATTTAAATGGGGTGAAGTGAGAATGACAGTAGCTTTTGGTACTGATCCCATTCTCCTTGTCCTGGCAGCCTGGTGGCAGATTTCAGCGGGAATGTGCTTGGAGTCAGGAATGCACCACTGAACCCGTCATTGCTGGCTAACAAAAGCCAGTTTGATCCATACAGTGCCAACCCAGTTACGTATAACCTTATTGCTCATTGTCATCGGGCTATGCTGAACCTGAGCCCTCTTTGGGTAGGCAAGGGAGAAAGAGGGAAAATGGACAGGGAGAGGACAGCAGGGCATCTTCTGCTTCAGGCTTACAGTGCTATTGCCGATGTGTTCTGGGTGCTAGCCCCTGCAGAGCTGCTTGTGGAGGGGAACAGGCTGCCTTCCCCTCTCAGGCAGTGGGGGATTACTGTCATTTTTGTGTGTCTCTGCAGCTCCTGCACCACCTTTCCCACTGTCACACTGCAGAGCTGTTCCCCTGGGAGAAGTCCTCATGGGCACCCAGCAGGTCAGCTCACCCCTTTCTCTGTGCAGCACTGGGCAGATGTGTGATGTGTGCCCCTGCTATCCATGCTGTGACAGACAGAGATTGATTTTGAAGTATGGAGTGACAGGATATTGCCTGTCCTGCTGCCCTCACTACTTCTCTTTCAGGGAGGGCAACAATGGGAAGTAGACACCTGATCTAGCAGCTGGCCTGCTTTCGAGTCTGTTCATGTCTGTGGATGTGATGTGAGCCCATGCCAAGTGCAGGGCTGGTGTTTTGGGTTTTGTTGTGTCTTTTTGTTGTGTTATTTTTTTCCAAGTTGCCCTTGACTCCTGACATGTGTGAACTAATGGATTTCAGTTGGATTCCTACATGTGTCTGAGCTGTCCCGAACATTGAAAATCTGTTAATGGAGATAATGGAGATAAAACATTTCTTTTTTTTTTTTTTTGATACTAGATCTAGTGGTGCTTCCTGGCAACAAGCACAAGTAATATTTTGATGATTTCGGGGATTTCCTGGGATCTTGAAGGGAGATTGTTTCTGGTGGAGAACTTCCCTTCCCCCTTTCAGAAGCACATACACAGTCTCTTGCCTTTTATAATTAGTGAATCACACCTTCATCTGATAAAATAGCCATCTGTTGCTGGATACACCAATTCTGATTTCATTTATCTGAAGATGAGGGACCCTTTAGGGCAGCAGCCAGTGGCTTTTCCAAGAACTCTCCACACTTCTATCAAATCACTGACTAAAAGTAAAAAAACTGGGGAAATCCCATTATCAGTCTCTTAAAAAACATATTTCCAGGTCAGCTGGAAAAATGTATAATTTTTGTAATTGTTAATCTCTTTTTTCATCCTTTTCAGAAAGGCATGATTACTGGAAGGAGTGGTCCTCACTGTCATCCAAGCTGTTAACAACTGTGTGAGCTTTTTTCATGACAGATTCTAGGGGGGAGTAAAGTGACTGCAAAAGCATCATTAACCTGGGACAAACAGGTTCTCTTAGCTCCGTTTGTTGGTTTGCCATTTAATCTAGTCATCTCCAATTTTTATATAGCTTCAAAAACCCCACCCAAACCCCTAACCCCTCCATCATCATCCATATTATAAAAGATACTTAGAAAATCCTGCTGTCAGTAGTTATTTACTTTGACAGAAGAATAAGGATGATGTTATTTTTCAATTACAATTACCTTCCTGACCTAAACAACAGCTGTAAGTTAATCCATTTTTCTTCTCACTGAGATCCTACAGTGTATATAATAATGGAAGGTCTTTCTGAATTGTCCTGTTGAGATGCTGAAACTGTCATAATTTGAAGATAGTTTTGAAAGATGTCAGTAAGAAGCTGGATTTGTTATTTTGATTATTGGAAACAACATCAAAGCAGAAATCAAAGACATACCAATAGAAAGTGAAATGAAAATAGAAATGAAAATTTGTGATGGATCACTGGCAAAGGCCAACATTATTTTCACTTCCCCAGCTGGGAAAGATGGACTGTAAGATTCTCAGCAGGTATAAAACATCCAGGTTGGTTTAGTGTGAGTGTTAGAAATATTTCTGTTGCCTAAAGTATCAGCAATCACAGAGAAATCAGCTGGCAATTCTGGACTGTCTGCTGTATAGAGAGGACAGTAGTGGGGTTTCTTAAAATCCATTTTCTAATTTATTAACAGCAGGGAGACAGTAAGGGGAGGGAATCTATTCAAGTACAGACAGAGTAAAATCAATTAAATTAAGTAACCAGACAGGCAGAAGCTTTTTTGGGGTGCTGTTGATAGCTGAAGTTGTAGCACAGAGAAATGAACCCAGTTTTACCAGATGCTTTATGACGAAGTGGGTGACCTTGTGGCTGCCAAACACCCACCGAACAGCTCACTCATGGAAAGCAATTTTTTTGAATGTTGTATTGTTTTGGTAGGGGTTTTTGTTTGTTTTTGTTTTGTTTGCTTGTTTTGGTTTTTTTTGTGTGTGTTATTGTTTTTGGTGTGGGGAGTGGATATCAATACTACTGAATTTATTCTTTTGAAAAAAATACAGTTTTCAAAAATTTATTAAAATAAGTGTGTTTCCTTACTGGACACCAGATGTTAACACAGCAAAATGTCAGTACAGATTTTAAAAAAGCTCTGAGGAAAATATTGAGGAGAAGGAAAAAGGGAAAAACCTCAGAAACTGACTAGTATGAAATATTATGATCTAGAAATAACTACAAAAAGTCACTTTTTATGAAAGCTCAGTTTTAGTTACAAGAATTATGACATAAGTACCAGTCTGGATCACACACTTGTAGGATGGTAATGGGTGGATTGTAGCAGTGAACAGCTGGAGCCTTTGGTGACACAGCAGCAGTGCAGGACCCCCCTGAGCCTGCAGCTTTCCTTCTCCTTGCTCGTAATTTTCTGCATCTCGGTTTAGGGATACGGCTCTTACACCACTGGTTTGTTCCACTGAACCGGTGAGGTGCGAGAAGTGCAGATGAGCCTTGCCTGGTGTGTTGTGTTTATCAGCTTCAAAGTGGTGCTTAATTGTGATGGAATTAGAGCAAAAGCAAGGTAGGAATTTAAAACAAAAAGAATCTAAATGCAGCAGTGGCTTAGACAGATCAAGAGTGTGTGTGAGAGGAGCTGTTCAGTGACGGAGGCTCTCAGCTCATCACTTGAGTCAGGCAGCTGAAGCCTGAGGAAGCCCTTTGTAACAACTAGGACAGGAATAGAATTATAGAATCACAACATATTCTGAGTTGGAAGGGATCCACAAGGATCATTGAGTCCAACACTGGTCCCTGCACCAGACAATGCCAAAAATATCTGCATGGAATATCCACATCAGTTTGTTGTCCTCTACAATTTCTTTTGCATGAGCCAGACTTTTTTTGAGAGATGTTAATCTTTTAAAGCTGCTTAATTTATTCATGCCAATGTCTTAACAACAGATACAAACCTACATGTTTATTAGACTTGCACAGAAGTCCAAGGGTTTGCACAAACGCAACTCAGAAGGGTGAGCCCAGTCCTGCTCATACACAGCTCTCAACATTAAAGTGTGTCCATTGCTTTCAGTGGGAGCAGAATAATTCATTTTTACCATTAGAGGTGGGTACTTCCTTTTTCATTCCTTGAATGTGAATCGCCTCTCTTTGAAAGATATGAGTTCTTTTTCACTGACACGTGCAGGAGGGCAGTGGATGAGAGCCTGTTGTGACATTTATATTTCCTCTTTGACATGCAAGCTTTCAGAGCCTTTCTGCACGGTGCTCTAATCTCTGGGGGAAGCATGCAGATTTACAATTCTAAACCTCCGCTCTTCCAAATTTTGGCATTCAGTCAAACAGAAATTTGTCATAGTTTATAATCCTTGTTAACGAGGAACATCAAAAATTAATGCTCATTAGGGTGTTCATTAATATGCATGGTAGTCTCAGTTTCGACTTAATTAAATGAAGCACCACTTCATAGCGGAATTGTGTGACTGCAGTAAAGAAAAGTTCAAACCTGTGCTGCAGGAACAGGATGGAGCAGCGCTCCCTTTGGACAGTTACCCCGTGTTTTGGTGTGGGGCATCGCTCATCTGCTGCTCTCCAGATTCCTGACAGCTATTGAGAGCAGCTGCTGTAGAGCTGCTGTTGGTATTTGTTATTCAATGTTGTTGCTACTCACATTCCTCAGAGTTTTCTGAATACAGTGCACGACGCAGAAGTAGTTACCAGATAGATTTGTTGATGTATGTGCCTGCCCTTACATAACTTTGATAAAGATTATTTCTGGGAGGCCACGGGGGTTTCTCTTCTTTACGGAGGTCTTACAGGTCCCTGCAATCCATAACACAGTTTTAAATCGACATTGTCAAAAGTGTAGTTGTGAATATTGATCTGCTGGCACATGTAAGGAAATGTGCTCTAAGCAGCAGCCGGTAGCCCTCATGTCTGCTGTGCTCCTGAGCTCAGCTGGGTATATCAGCTTGAAACAGCCTCAGTGAAGCTCTGGGCTCCTGCTCAGCTCTGCTGCCTGACTGGAGTGGGGTCAATACAGCTAAATGCAGTTCAGAGCATGGCAGGACTTCTGCTTCCTTGGAGTATTAATTAATTAAACAACTGCCATTAATGCCTTAACACTCAAGCCATGGGAAATTAAAAAGTAATTAAAAAAAGAAAAAAAAGAAAATGTCCATATAGGGATGTGAACTTGTGAAGCAGGTTTAGCACTCACTCAGCACAGCAGCTGAGAGTTTCCCAGCTCCACAGAAGCACTGGGCCTGGAAATGGCCATGGCTCTCACCCAGCTCTCCTGGGGCAGGCACTCCATTTCTGCTACAGAAGGAGAGGGAGGGCTGAGAGGAGTCAGGATACAAGCTGGCAGGATGTGAGGAATGGATAGAATTGGTACTGAGGCAGAACTGAGGCTGACACTTGCATGCAAAGGACGTATTTTGATGGTAAGATCTGGAGTTAATGGCACAAGTGTATAGCAGAGCTCTGGGGTGGTACTATTAGGCCAAGATCCAGATCAGGTTCCCTGTTCCTCTGAGAAACACCTAATCTGGTGGCAAGCGCTGGTTAAACAACAGGCTCAGTTATTTTGTCTTCCCCTATTCAGCTTTGTTGTTTCACATTCCTTAATATGAATTTGAGTAGTCTGGTAGCTGACGGGCCACACACAGACACACAGACAGAGGCAGTTCACCTACTCAAGCATCAGAGCTTAAGACTATGGCATGCAATTGTGTTCTACCAAATAGAGGGAAAAACCATGAACTAACCAGATATGCCTCAACCAGAATGCCAGCAGCTAGTGTAGCAGCTTAGGAGACCACAGACCTAATTAGTCTCCCATGATGCCCTGGCTTTTTCTTGGACATTTCTTCACTGTCTTTGCAATTTCATTCAAAGGCAAAAGGCACTTTTCATACCAGCCCACTTTGGGTGATAAACAGGCTGAGTAAGGAGCAGAGACTACCTCTGCATTTCCAGAGCACATCAGCACACAGTTATTTGGCACAGGGGATTGTGTGATTTTGATTCACTGAGAGAGCTCGTGAGGTTCTCAAGCTCTCATTCTACCATGGCGGTCAACAGGCCCATTTTTAATAGTCAGGACTATAATAAAACAGCATGCATGCAGGCACACTAATTCAGGCTTTGACATTGGGATATGCTCCTTTATTCATCCAGGTACTTTCACTTGCTTCTAAATTCCCTTTCATTGCATTTCAGGAAAGGATTAAACAACACTGGCATTAAAGGTGCTGGTGGAAATGACATGCTTCTACAGAAGCTACAGAAAGGCTGGGTAGAAAACACAGCTTAAAATGGCCCTGCAACCCCAGGGGAAGAAAAGGTAGAATTTGAGAGGTGATCAAATACCAGCTACTACCTGGTCAGGTGAAAATGTTATAGAGCACAGATTGCCATTTCAGCACAGACCACACTCATCCTGTGAAGTTTTGGAATACATGTGATCTGTAGAATTCACTGCTTTTTATTTGTACTCTCTGTCCTTTAAACTCAAATCAGTCCATTTCAAAGGAAGAGCACGGTGGGGTTGGGGAAGGAATCAATGTCAGGTGGCCCGAGTGCTTCCAAGCAGAAACAGTGTTCCTGAAAAAAAGGAAAGTCTCTATGAGGTGGATGAGAAGTCAGTTGACCTTTCCCATGCATTGACCTTGATGAGCACGGCCTTTCTATACCAAGATCCTTCTGGTATGACATGGCTCACCTTCTGTCTATTAGCAAATCCTAAAGGGTAATTCTGCCTGGAAAATGCTGCAAGTCCTTGAATATTTGGCCAATTTAGTTGCACAAACATATCTCTTGACCTTCTCTAGGCAACATTGTTTTGCTGTTGCTCCATTTCAAAGTGGTTAATGGGAATGATGGATGCAAAGAACTCTGCGTAGGGTTGCAGAACAGATCTTGCCCACATCTCACTCCACTACCTGTGAGCTGTGAGGAGTGTGGCTGTTCCCCACTGATGGGTCTTCACTTTCCTACTTCAGCAGGTTTGTGCCCCACAGACCAGCCATGGAACTGTACAGCAGTTTCACAGGTGATTTTTTCAACTAATCAGCAGAGTGCTGCTTAGAAACTTAGTGTTTTTAGCAGCATGGGGATCCATGCAGGGGATGTGGTGCACACGTGTGTCCCAGGGCTCAGGGCGTGGAGTCTTGCATGTTAACAGGAAAAAGTTGAGACATTTAAGAATCAAGAACTGGAAACTTGGGTACTTTTGAAGTTCTCAGAAAAGACTCCTACCTTCAAACCAGTATCACCTTAGTTGTATAGGGTTGAGTAAAATAGCAATACTTCCTCATGCATTTTTCCATGTTCATGCAGTCTGGGCAGGTCAGAGAAGCAGTAAAATTTCATGTCTTGGTTTTAGTTAGATCAGGTTTTGTCAGAAGGATTTGTCTTTAAATAGCCATTTCTGATACTTTCCATGCTGATGCCTGGTTCTGACACCTCAGTGTCTACGTCTGTCCATCTGTTCTGTGTTCCACTCCCCACAAGGTAACAGGACATCCGCCTTCAGGAACTACATAAATTGGGCAGGTGTGTAAGGAATTGCATGTCCATGGGTTGACACAATTTATGCAGGCATTTGTGATACAGAGATTTGCGGCTCACTGAAGAAACTGAGAGCTGTTTCACATGACTTTCACACTTTTCAGGTTCAGGTGGAAGATATGTGGCCGTTACCACCTCCTCCCAATCCACCCCTGCACAGAACTGCTAAGAGCAGACATCCGAGTTCTTTGTTTTTCTGCCGGTTTTGGGAAACCCTTATTAGTTTTTCTCCCAGTGAAGGCACATGCAGCAGCTTTGCATGCAAACAGCAATTACTGGCAGGATAAAGGACTTTAGTTTGGTATTGATTTTAAGTCAGGGAATTTTCTCTGGCTGAGTACTTGTAGGATTTTCTGAATACAATAATATATAAGGAATGGCATCAAGTCTTGACATCTGATGCTGCCAGAATTCCTTTTTGGCTCCTTTTCATTATATGTTATCCCTTTAACAGGGTTGTGGGTTTTTTTCCCCACTGAGAAAGCATAGACATGCAAAGACATAAAGGTGGCAAAAGAAGTGACACTTGCACTTTCTTGAAAACATATCACCTGCTTGCAGTATCAAATTGAAGAAGTGTGGCCTTTTATAGTTCTGAACCATAAAAATAATTTTTAAAATACCCTTGAATACTGATCTGTCAAAGTTTGTATCTGTATCTGTG
Organism: Sakesphorus luctuosus; assembly: GCA_013396695.1. Classification (NCBI taxonomy): domain Eukaryota; kingdom Metazoa; phylum Chordata; class Aves; order Passeriformes; family Thamnophilidae; genus Sakesphorus; species Sakesphorus luctuosus. The sequence continues at coordinate 1,082,674 of VWZD01008869.1, read as the reverse complement.
TGTTTCCCTCTTTGTTTTTCGGTATTTTTAAAATACTGGTTTATGTTAGTCCTTTGTCTGCCTTGAGGGATCTTTACTCAGCTGAGCTTGTCAAAATGTCTCCTACAGGTTTTCCAATTTCTGTCTCCATTTCCATTAGCACTTCTGGATGAGTGTCACCTGGACTTGGTGCCTTGTCAATTGGAATGATCTCTGACCTTCTGATAACCATTTTGAACTGTTGGCTGCATTGGAGACATGCCAAACAGGGGAGTCAGTTGATACTCACTTTACATCCACCTGCCACTTCTATTTAGGGAAGGACATACTGATACAGCCCCTGGGAAATTTGGGGAAAGGAAATACTTCTGATGAAGTTAACAGACAATTTGGTGTCAGTACTGATGTATACAGATGTAGTTGAAAGAAGAGATGTGTGGATTAATTAATTAGAAAATGGTTGCTGCTTGTGACTACCCAAGGGTATCCCTATGTGCTCAGCATATAGAAATATCAATTCAGGGGAGCCATGTTTCCTTATTAGTAAACCAACACTTTTGGCATTAAAATTCTGTCATTGGAGAAACCTGTCTGAAGAGATCAGCAAGTTGAATGACACAATGCAGCATCTCTCCTGAGACTGAGCAGAAGGGACAGATAAGCAATTTGGTCTTCACTCAGCACCTGCAGGCTGATGGGTTGCTGCCCAATTTCTAAAGCCACTCCTGTTAAAAAGCCAACACTTGCCAACAATTATTATATAATGCCTCCTAAACTACTTCATGGCTTTCTCTTTCCATGTGTCTGCCTACATTAGCACATGGATGCATTCCCTCCCTACTGATGTGCTGCCTAAATGTAAAGTGCAGCCTCATTTTGTCGGTTTTCTAAGTGTTGATGGAGTATGCCAGGTGGTGATTACCATTTTTAAGATACAGCCTTAGTAATGGGAGAACTGTTTTGTAATGCTTAGCAAAAGCTGACTTGAAAAACTCATTGTCTGTATAAAGCATTACAGTTCTGGGTCTCCCACCTCTGACATTCTGCAACCATTTCCTAGTGAGGGCAAGGTAATTTCTAAAAATACCAAATTGAGATAAAGGCCATAGAATTTCAGTGTTGACCCGATGACATGTATTTCTTCCTTATGAAAAAGGAAAACAATAAAAAGGATTTTGTAAAAGTTCCTTTTCACTAGCGTTCTACCTTGAAGCATTTAGCTCAAGTTAGCAAACCTGTGTTCCCTTACTTGTCTGACACAGATGCATCAAGGAAAGCTAAAAAGCTGTCAGATGACATCTGATCATTCAAAATCGCAAATTACCCATCGTGTTAGAGTCTTTTCAGCTGTATTGCTTGCATGGAGAATCAGGTGGAGGTCCTTAGTCAAATTCTACCCTAACTACAAGCAGCTTCTTTAACACTCCAGCAGCCCTTTCTGCTGTGAGACCTTGGGGAAACTAGTGAACAACACGCAGGTAAGAGGATGGACTGGGTTATCCACAGATTCATTTCAGTGTGTTTTTATGGATTTGTGGGGGGGTTGTGACAGTATGAATTGTAGAAAACGGTTAGATTCTCTTTCTGTTATCTTGCAGGGAAGTTCTTTTGTGTTTTCCTTTGTCTCCCCTTTCGCAGAGAGGATTGAGCCTTGTGTTTTAGCCTTACACAGAGCCACTTCCCTCTGCGGTTTCCTTAGTGTCTTCTGTCCCTTTGTTAAGCGATGTGCCACAACTATTGATAAGAACCATTATCACTTTTTATACTTTGAGATGCACTAAAAGGTTTAGGAAAACATAGATTTCTCGGGGCTGGACACACTCCCCAGGCAGTCACCCAGAAGAAGGGCTGTTCATCTGCATAACTGCTTTGAAACACACCATGATAAAAAGTATTTGCGGCTCTTGGTGCAAAGAGCATTTTTGGGTAGCCCTTGTGAAGATTTCTTGGTGGATTTCTCAGTTGAGAAGGAGTTGGAGGAAGCACATAAGAACAGAAGATGACAACAAGAAGCTTATTTTTAATTAGAAACTGTTTTAAAATACATTTTCAGGTGTCTTTGTTTCTAAGGAGTCTCATCTGATGTCAGTATGGTTTCCAGTTTATACAGAAGCTGTTCCTGTCATCCACAGCAATGTGTAACAGTGACTGCCTGGTGTAGTGTGGCTCTGCTTTTCCTTTGGGTGGTCCTGTTGAAGCTTGTAGGAATTGTGAGTGAATCAGAGAGGGGCCCAGGTTGTTTCTGTGCCCCTTTCCAGTGGGTTGGCATCCTTGCTTTGGTGGGTTCAGTCTCTAGAGAGGCTCTTCTAGCCTTACTGTTGAGAGGATAGACGTTAAGGCAGATTTTGACTTCAGTGGAACAGTGGGTTTGGGTGTCTCTGAGAAATCGCAGATCAGATGTTCTCTTCTAGCTTTTTTTGAAGTGTTTCCCTTTGCACTTGAACTGGATTTATTCCACGTGGTTCCCTTGACTTCTGAAAGGTTATTCCTGGCTGATGGCAGAGTGCTCAGGCAAAGAGCCTGGTTTACATTATATATGTGGGGCAGGAGTGCTGAACAGTCAGTTGATAGTATCCAGTTATTTATAGCTGAAATTTGACATTAGCTTCAGGTTTGTTATGGTTGTATTTCATAAAGCAAATAGACATAGCCACAGAGCACACCATCCTGTGGCAGCTCTGCATAAAGGAATAGGTAAAATATTATTGAGCAGCTGAACAGAGGGAACTTGTATTGCTGAATTAAGTTCAGAGGAGCAAATGAGATTTTCAAGGCATGCAGAAGGTTTACTTTGCATTCATTTTGATGAAATGTGTATCTAAATCCCTCTGAGTAGCTCAGCCTCATTTCTGCAACCTGACTTGAAAGAAACATCATCTGTGCAAGAAGATGAGGTTGGCTCTAGGTTAGTCTCAAAGAAACTGGGAAACTGTACCATGTAGCATGGAAGATACTGTAAATTACAGTAAATGATAGATGGCTATCTAGGCATAAACAAAATGAGGCTTAGTGTGTTTTTATTTTTTCAAAAAGAAGCTGTGCTTCTTCCTTCTACCCCCATCCTTGCCTCTGTTTCACAGTCCTCAGTTTCTAAAGAGGAAAAGAAATTCCTTTAAAGAAATGTTCTTATTGTCCTAGATTGGTCATTTAGTCTGCCTTCCACAGGACTCAGTATTGCTCATGTTATTTTAATGAGATATTTTAAAATACCTTTATTAGAGTAATAAATACATGTCAATTACTGTCTTAGGGAGTACATTTGATTTGTAACATCTATTGCTTATTGATGTTGGAAGAAATATCTTAAAAGGATTTCATGCTTTTGGCCTGGACAACCTCTAGCTTAGGTGTAGAGCTAACTGAAAGCAAACATCATCCACATTAAACCCCAGCTGAAGCATATGTGTCTAATTAAACAGCAAGGGGAGCTCTGGCATGTGTCTGCAGCTGACGCTGTTTCTTAGAAAGACTTATACGCCAAATCTATCTTTATTAAGGGCTTGTCCAAATGATAAATATATGCTGCCTGCTTGGTATCTGCCACTTGGAAATAAATCACTTTAGGATTGATTTGCTAACGGGTTCCTTCAGTCTGTGTCCTGCCACCTAGGAGGACATGCTGGAGTTCTTCACAGACACACACAAATAAGTGGAGCTGCTGAGAGAGGAAAGCCAACAACAGCGTGACAAAGCACTGTGTGTTCACTGGCACAGATGTCATCATGACTGTCATGATTTAAAACTTGTGGAAGTGCACACATTGCTAGAATTTTGCACACGCTCTTCTGGTAGCCTTGTTTCCAGCTTGTTCTGCTTCAGTGTAGGGCTGGAAAATGGATGAAACTAGAACCTGAAAGATTTGCTGATTTGGGGGCAGCTTAAGCAAAACATTTTGCACTATGAAGCTATTCATAGCAGAGTCTGCTTTTGTGAAGGTATGAAGTAAAATCCAAAATATTCCATCTTCCAAATGTTAGAAGCTATAGTATTTGCTCCTAAACTCAGACTGGTTTTTATTGCTGTGGCTCATCTATATGTAGAAAGCTGCAGTGTGGGGAAATGGCTGGTGCAGCAGTGCCGAGGCTCAGAGGGTGCTGGGCAGCAGGAGGGAGCAACCATTCCTCCTTTTAGCCAGGGGCTGAACTGTGACCTAAAGCAGCCTCTGTAGGGCTCACAGTGTCTTCCACCCCACTCTTATGAGGATTTTCATTTTCTTTTGGGAGAGAGCAGAAGGACTGTAGTGCTGTGTTAGTACAAATATAGTCCAAGTGCTTTGAAAGGAAAGAAGGACCTGTTGCTGACGACCTCACAACTCTTACTGGCATGGACCCAAGTGATACTTAAATATGGGCTTAAAATTATCCCATGCTGAAGTGCTCTGTGGAACTGGGGTGGTATAAGTTTTATGTTTAAACTTGGGTATTTGAGTAAGTTTTTGGCTGACTCTGGCTCTAAAAATGGTTTTATTGGAGTTATTCTGAAAGCTGGTATAAATGAATAGATTGTGGGATTGCTTTGAATTTTTAAACTAGATAACAGAAAAATATTCTTGCTCTAGAATATTGCCTTAAAAAAGCCTTGTATGTTTTATGAAATTCCTTTGAGGTTTTCCATAATGGTATTTAAACTGGTGTATACTGTAGTGCTAGATAGGACTGTGCTACAGCCTGATTTTTATGGTAATACCAGCTCTGTTTGTGACATTGTATTTTGGAGAATAAAAATTACACTAAAGTGCAGCAATTTTCCATTATATACAAACAGAACTTCAGAAATCACCTCTTTAACCTGAAAAGCCCCAGGCACCTGATCTTAGAATAAATCAAATAAAATGCTTTTGCATTTTGGTCTTGTACCTGGTGCACAGAGCTGATCTGAAAAAGCTCACTCATGTTGCTCAGGGCAGGTGTGTTGTTTAATTTTGTAATAGTTGAAGTCAAACCCCTTGTTTTGGATGAAGTGTGCAGGAACTTTGAGTGAGATGCAGCTAAAAGCCCTTGTGAAAGAGTCCAGGTTTACTGCTCCTTGTGCACTTCAGGTTCTTTCTGCGTCAGGGTATGGCAGGTCATCTCCAGTTTGAAAAGTCCAGTAATGAGCTCCACTGGCATTACCTGGAAAGGAACAACTTCTGCCCATGATTCACATTCATCTAAAAACAAGAGGAGGCGGGTGGGGAAAGCAAATTTGAAGGATACTTTTTACAGTCACCTTTGAAACATGAGCAAAAAGATTTATTTTTTTTCCGAAAAAAATAATTTTATGTCCTATATATTCTGTGATTTGCATCTCTTTTGTTTAAATATATGAAGAAACTTATAGCTAAAAGTGGCTGATTAGTGCAACCCTAATTTTAAAACTGAGAAGCATTTGATTTTTAAGTGCTTTATAAAGTTAACAATGTATGAGCAGGACCATGACAGGTGAACATGAAGACTGAAATAATCTTTTATGTATTGTGGAGTTCCCTTTTTTCCGCAAGGGTATTGACTAGAGCCTATTAGTAGCTGTGCAAGGAATGCTGCTTGGTGGGAACAGAATATTTCTACTCATTGCACATGGTGAAAACTGATCTGATTTGACCAGGAATGAAATAAGGAGAATTCTTTTTCTTCACTTTTTGTTTTCCTGTGTGTTTACTTAAGAGCAATGTAGATATTGAAATGGTGTTTCCAGCTTGTGGTTGAATCTGGGGAGTTGTAACCAATGAATGGTGATGGGCAATTGTATCCAGCATGTTTATGGGAAAGCATATGTGTTTCTTTCTAATTTCATTAAGTATTGGTTCCTGTAATAGATGCCTCCCTTAAAGACATCAACAAAATCAATAATAATGATTGTTACAATGGATTGTGAGTGTGTATGTCTTTCCCTAACTTTCCCCGTTCCTGTTCTCCTTTGCTGATTTGCATATCCCGGAGGCCGCCTTTCCGCCAACCGCTGTCCGTGGGGAAGGCCTGATGTCTTCTGAGTTTGGCAGCATTTTCCATCAGATTGGCCCTCCAGCCCTGCCTGCTGCCCAGGAGCTGTGTGCCATTTCTGCTGCTGTTTTCTCGGAGCTGCCTCTCTCTGAAAGGCCATTTACAAAGAACAGCTGACGTTTCATGCAAAGATCTGGAAGCAATTCTGCCAAGTGGATGTTTTACCCGAGAATCTGATGGCTTTTTCCTGGCTAATTCTCTTCTAACTACTCTTAATTACACAGAAGAGGCAAACGAAAAAGGACGATGGGGAGTGGAAAAATTTGTTTGAAAAGAAGCAAACAAACAAAAAAAAAAAGGAAAAATCCCACTCCTTCAATCTATTTTGCTGAAGGTTTTTAATCTCCTGAAGCCGAGAGCAGCTGATCCTCTGTCAGAGCAGCAGCTGCGGTCCCGTGGCTGAGACAGGCTCTGCCAAGGGCTGTGCCAGGGCCGTGGCACTGCCACTGTGGGCAAAGCACTGTCAGCATCCCTGCCGCACTAGCAAACAGGGCTAGGAGCTAAAAGATAGTTCTCTTGCAAACTCCTTTCCCAAAGTTGTTGTTCTCTCATAGTGGAAAGGCATCGCCAAAACCAACGGGGAGCTGAATGCTGTGAGAGCTCTTGGAAAGTCTCCAGAGCTCAGCGTCTCCATGGAAAGGGCTTCCTTGAGTCACTGCACTGATAGGAGTTGGGTGCTCCTCAGGGTTTTGCAGTTTCACCTGGCGATAGCACAAGAGGCAGCACAGCTTTGGAGGACAAAAAAGTTCCAGACCTTTTTCTGAGAGGTCGGAAAATTGTGACTTGAAGCAATCTGAGGTTTTCCAAGAGAGCAGTTCTGTGAGCTGCTCAGGCTCTTCCCAAAATGGCCCCAACCCTCCTTCTGCTGCCAGATGTTTCCAGCACTGCTGAACTGAACTTATCAAACCTTTGAGTCCTCAGCTGGATCAGTGAGCTTAATGGGCCAGGATGAGCGTGCAGGGGTAGATGGAAAGAAGATGAAGTCCGTTCCTTCTGACTACAGTGGAGTCTTGAGCAACCACATCCTGGACACCTCAGAGCTTCTGTCAGCATGAGGTTGCTCTGCTCCCTCCTTGGCCAGTCCCAACACATCCTTCACATTAAGACAGTTTTCTGGCTTTGTCCTGCCTCAATTGATGATAATTAGGTATCAGAATATATCTTGTGCCCTACTGTATGGCTTGGGTAATTCCCGGATGGATTTAATTAATTAAGCCAAGTGCAAATGTGTAAATTCTGCATTTGTAAAAGTAAAGTGCTGGATTCCATTTTTGGAAAGGTTTTATTCTCTGAAACTGTTAATGTATTTTCTCTGCTATCGCACTTTAAATGAACTCAAGAGTTAAGAACAGTGACAGAGAATAAATTACCATACAGCTGGTAGGAGTGAGATAAATAAAAGAATATACATAAAAAATAAATGGATTCTGTCCCTATGTGTGCAGAAGAGCCAGTCCTTGATGATGAAAGGCTATTAACTAGCTTAGTGCAATTAACTGTTTTAGTGCTGCTTCAGGAAGAGGGGTTTGCAGTTCTTCCTTTGAAGTCATGTTGCAAACATGTGCAGTGTGCCATAACAGCTCTTCTGCACTGAGAAACTACTTGGGAGATGCACAGAGGAAGAAGGTGGGAAAATCTGGGACAGAGGGTTATTTCAGTCTTTTAATTCATATATCTTCTTTTCATTGTTTCTCCTCAAAAAAAGAGAAATCTACTGTCAGCTGGAAGGCATTGCTAGTGAAATAGAGAATTTGAGACTTTGAGCATCATCTGCCATCTCCAGGCCAGGGAGAAGGTCTGTGTGTGTGTGATCCTAAGGTTAGTCAGTCAGCATCCAATAGAAGGAACACATTTCATGTTGAGATGAAGGCAGAAGAAAAGATAAGCTTTGCTCATGACTCTCATCCATGTGATTCATGGTATATAGTGAATTTATGAAACCTGCTGCTTGAAGTCAAGGGAGGGATGAGTTGGTGTCACAGTGTGTCGTGCGGCTTCTTTCTCGTCTCCACTGTCCTGCTGGTTGAAAGTGAAGATTGTAGGAGAGACAGACATGATGGGAGGTGCTATGGTGGCTTTACACCACGTACAGTGTTTTTGCCTATGCGGATGCATCTGCTTTTCCCCCCTCTTTTGGCTATACAGATTAGAAAAAAGGTGAAGGCCCATCTTGGTTCAGTGGCTGAGTGTTTCTGCACCTAGTGATAACAAGATTTGCAATTCAAGAAAACAGCTGGTTTTAGTGATGAATCAATAGTGGTTTTCACTTAAGAAAAAGAAGTGTATGGGATGATAGTGTTTGCCTGCATGCCACCCTCTTATCTGTGCCCAAAGCTGTCACATGCACAGGCTGCGTGGTGACACAGGCATAGTGTTTCAGAGATAAGTAAGATCCTACAAGCTCTGCAAGCAGAGGAGCAAACAAGGGAGTGCCCGCTCCTCTGGCTGGCTGGACTGGCACCCAGGCAGGTGGGCAGCAGGCAGACCACTTGAGTCCATGCTGGAGGCATTCCTGCCACCTCCCTAATATGTGTTTCCTGTGAAATTGCACCATAAATAGGTTGATCTAGTGGCTCAGATAATGCATTGAGGTTCTTTTGCTCTGATGATCAGTTCCTGCTGTCTCTGCACTGCTCTTTGCCACTTCCATTGTCATGCTTTCTTTTTGAAATCTGTATTACCATGAAATATGTCTTGTGCTGTTCTGGGGTTCCCAGGCTGCGTGTTGTGGGAGGAGAGGCGAGTTTGGCTCACCTGAGGAAGAGTGAGGCCAAGTCTGCCCCCCACCAAGGAAATAAGAGTGCCAATCCATGCTGTTTAAGTCATAGTACAAGGCAGATGGGGATCCAGTATTCTGGTTTTTGAAAAAGGGAATATAGGAGGTAGAGCATTCTTCTAAGAAAGGCAAAATAATGTACTAGTTTCAGGTCTTTTTCAATGGGCAAAAAAGGGGAATCTAGTCCCAGACTTTTATATGCATTTTTTTTAATCAAGAAAAGGTACAAACATGTACCATTTCAATAGTGAAGTTTAGTAAATGGATACTTGAAAGTACTTCCAGATTCTCTGCTGAAAAGCGCTACAGAAATGAAAAACATTATTGTTATTAGTCAGTGTCATTCTTGGTGTGGGCTCTAAATCTGGTATTGTGCTGAGATTTTCTACTGAACAAAGCACTGATTTTTATCTTTCTTACCACTAGCTTCCCTGTACTGGAAATTCTTCTGTAAGTAAAGGATGGACTCAGGATTTAATTGGATTTAAATTTAAATGAGATTTAAATATAGCTTATGTCCAAACCAGCTCCTTGTGGTTAATTTCCAGGTTAACGTGTTTCTGTGAATATATTTCTTGTCTCACTTGAATTTCTTTTTGTTCTATGTCTTGAACTCCTTAAGAGGAAATGATTTATTTCACTGATATTTACTCCTGTCACTTTTCTTTCCAATGCTCTCAAAAAAAGGTTGTGCAGAAGGGCACAAAATCCATACATAGGAAAAAAGCTCTGGTCTTTGCCTACAAGGTGATGCTATTGTCAGTGAATGTGAATAATCCTTTTTTCTTTTCTATAAAGGTCTGATCTTTCTTCCCCCATCTAAGATAAAACAGTCTGTCTGTCCTATAAATGCACAGTGAAGTGTAATTTCACATCAAATCTTTGTCCCGTGGTCAGGTAATGTGATGTTCACCTAAAGCATAAGAGAGCTTGACAAGCTTCAGCTCACCAAAATGGTAATGCTCATCACTGCCTGAATCTAATTTGAGTTTCCTTTCTTGTTCACTTTCTGGGAAAGGAGACCTGAGAGACTGAATGTGTAGAGGACAGGCTGTTGAGGGATATTATTACAAAGAACTGGAGAAAGAGAGCTACCCTCTGAGAAAAGGGGCATTTTCAGTCTCTTGTTTGCTATAAGAAAATCAGATGAGCTCTGGGACTCTGTGAAAAGTACTAAAGTAATCTGATTCTTGGGCTGTTTGGTTGAGGTTTTTTTGTTTGTTTGGGGATCTCTTTTGAATTGAAAGACTTTTGCCAGTTTATGTGGTTTGTATTTTCTGTTGTGCTTTGGAGAGCTGTAGTTGCATTGTTAATCAGTTGTTTCTCCTATGTTGCACATTCACTGCTACCCTGTTTATACTTACTTTTTCTAATATATAGATAAAACACTTTTTTTTTTTGCTTAATTTTCACCCTGAAAATTTGTATGGCTAGATCTTACTGATCTTCTTACAGTTTGACCAACTTTAATTAAGTCTCCTATACAAAATCTCGTGTAAAAGGAGAAAAGGTCAATATCGTGGGCATTTTTGTTTATGTCACTCTGGGTCAAGGACACTCAAATGTTTTCAAGAACTTATTGATAATTTGAGTCATGTGTTCAAAGATTGAGGATTTCTTTTCCTGAGGACCTGCAAAGACAGTAATTTTCCATTTGCTGTTTAGATTAAGATGTGACAGCATGTTCTGACAATGGTAGGCCAAGAAGGATGTGCTGCTTATTAAAGATGAAACTGGCTTGTAGAAGTCAGCAGGGTTCTGCTCCTGAGGGCTTCCAAAGGTAATGGGCTGCATCTTCCAAACACTGGCAAAAGTTTATTGGCTGCAGCAGAGCTACTTGTATTAGCTGGGGATCTGATGTTTACCCTATGCCTTGTTTAGGAATATATTGTAGAAAAAACACCACCAAAAGAACAAAAAATAAATAAATAGAAAAAATACCCAGTAGGCAGCACATTTGAAAGCTGTTTCATTGGACATCTGTGCAGTGCAGGTGTAAAACCTCTGGTGAGTGTGTTCACTCACTAATTCTCCTTCCAGAGGGAAAAGCAAAATTTGACTCATTGTCTATAATTCCTTAAAATACATGAAAGCTCGTGAGCAAAGCCCTGTCTATAAACTAAACAGTAATCCTAATTCATGTGGAGCCTGGCAGGCAGGCTGTGACTGAGGGATGCTCTCTGATGTGCTCACGGCACACGAACCTTTGGTCCTTGCCAGTCACATTAGGAGAAGCGTTTAAAACAGTCACATAGCAGGAGTGCCACAAAGGTTTATAATAATGATTAGGAGGCACATAATTAAAGCCACTCCCAAACTGGAAAAGCATTCTCAGCAGACTTCAGAAACTCTAAAATGCTTGTTTATTCAATAATTATGGAGCATAATTATGGTAATGAGGTTAGCTCAGATTTACATATTAGCAATGCATTTTAATGATCTGATTATACAAAAGTGAGATACAATAGATTAAATTTTATATGGAAAATTTGTTGCCAGACTGGAGTCATAAGACAACCCCACTCCCACCCGTAAATAGATTTATAACAGCTCAGGGAATTACCATGTAATAAATCCTATGGTTGTAATGAAATAACTAGAGCAGAAAAAACTTTAAACCATTGTATGAACAGAAATCCCCAGCTGCAGAACTACTGCTGAGTGACATTAAAGAATATAGGGGTTTTTTTCTTCAAACTATTTTTTAAAAATATCACCAAATGGGCTACAGAGTCCTCAGAGACAATTTTGTGAAGAACAGTCACTGCCTTTGTTTCTGAACACTGAAGTTAGCAAGTCTAGATAAAGGAAATGACCTTCCTGTTTTCTCACCCGGCTCTCATCTTTTCTTTCATCTATCTCATCCTTTCTTCCTTTAATCCAGTTTTTTCTTCTCTTCCTTTCATTCCATGCTGTTCTCTCAAAAAGCCCTGTTATGTTTTCTACCAATAACATTTGTATTTCTATGGTTAGAATAATTGTATTTCCTTCATGTATGGCTTTTTTGCTTTCTTGGGCTCTGTAAAGCTTTCAAATTTTATTTTAAAGGAACAATTTAGTTCCTTTAATCTTTGTTTTGGTAATGCAATATTGTCTTTGACTCAATAATTGTCCTCCTTTTGTTGCTTTACGAGGTTAGTGATTTATTTTGTGCAGCATTGCAGCAAATACTTAAGTCAGGGAAATCAAAGCAAGGCTGCATGTGATGCACTAGCTAGCAAAGAGGGGTAACATGCTGAGATAGTCTGGTTTTATTTGAGGGGCTTCACTGGTGGTTTTTTTTGGTGGTAAATAATTACAAGATTAGGTGGAATAGTGTGAATAATAGTGAAATTAAAATGTGAGAATTAAGCAATCCTGAGGATGCTGAGACAGAGACACTGTTTCTCCTCATAACAGAGTGATATGTGCTGGTTTTCTCATCAAGATTCTGTCTAGGCACCAGTGCAGTTCTGCTGGAGATACTCTCTGTTCCAGCCCATCACTCTGGGTTTTGAGGACTTCTGAACCCCAGGGACTCCTGCAGGGAAGAGAACCTGCTGAGCAGACAGAGGTGGGATGATCTAACACTGCAAGGAGCAACACCTTTGGGAATAGTAGCACTGGTTTACTGTCAGGTCCCAGTAGCACCCTGGGACACCCAGCTCTGCCCACAGCTTGTCACAGAAGGCATTACAAATTCCACTTGCATTCTATAAGAGCAAATGCTGATCTGAACCATCACATCCGAAAGTGTTTGCTCTGAAGTTGAGTGCCTAACTCTGAAAACTTGAATCCTAAGCTAGTATACACCTGTATTTTACTTAAGGAAAATTACATCGTTGCAAAATACAGGGCACTTTCAGTTATATCAGACTGACTGTTGGGATGAAGATGGAGAACTGGCAAATACCTGGCAAGGTGGGGGAAGATAAGGAGTTTTGCTCAGGTTCAGGTTAATCTTATTTTTAAGTATCCGGATTGTCAGTGCTTATTCTTTCAAGTAGTAAATGGGTACCAAGGAAAGGTTTTTTACTCTTACTTGATTCCACACAATTCCAAGCACACAACCTAGCCCTCTATTTTATGTGTATCTTTAAAATTTAATGAAAAAGCAGATTCCCCCAGGGGTTGTATTTCCAAGCTCATCTTTAGTCAAACCCTCATTGCATTATTTTTGAGATTCAGTCTTTGAGGTTGCATTGACAAGATCATTATTTGTTCTTTTAGAAACCAGCCTTTGAAAACTTACTCTGAAGTCTGTGGTCAAAAAACCCTTAGACTGTGGTATTAAATATAAGATTTTTTTTAATCTCTTTTTGCTTGTTTACTTTTTTTCAGTGTGGGTCATTTCATCCTTGTGTATTGGCTCACTAGGAATGAACTTTGCCAGATCCTGTGTTTTCTTTTTCCCGGAGAGGGAAATAGAAACTTGCACTCTCTTTGTCTTTATTTGTGTGGAGGTGTCTCGGAGCAAACCTAATCACGCTGCTTGCTGGGATTGTTTGCCCTTGTTTTAGGGTTTGCTTGCTGTTTGCTGTGTGCCAGGAAAGATGACTGAATTATGCTGTTTACACTGTTCTCTGCGCTAGGCAAGGGCATCTCTCAAATGCAAGGCACAGTATTTGACTGGCATATTTTTGCAGGGTACTCCATTAAATAAGGAAGTATTTGCTTTAACTCTTAGCAGCAGCACTTGTGAGAACTAAACCAGCCCTGCTCCAATGACCTGGTATCTTTCATGGGCTAAAATGTTTTATTTCTATGACAATATGATCTAAATATGGATTTAGCATTGGGTTTTGCCTTTGATAAAACTGGATAAGAAATATATATATATTTATGTCTTCTGCTTACTACTGAAATCAGTAGGAGATGAGTCACAAAAGTGTAAAGATGGCAAAAAGGCAGTGTTTGCCAAGAGTGAGCTCTTTATCATCCTTCTGCAAAGCTCCTTGCAGGAACATCTCTAGTGGTTGTCCTGGAAGCAGTGTCATTGTCACACGTTCAATGCAACCTACCCTTTTAACAAAGAAGGATATGTGTCTTTAACTCTCTAATTAAAGCTGAGACTTCAAGACATTCTATATTGTCTGTGGCTCCAACCATCTTCTAAAAGAAGAATAACCCTTTATTTAGGGGAAAAAAGATCTCGGTGCCATCTATACTTCATGGATTTTGAAGTCAGCACATGGCATTGTGAATTGCCTTAATCCGATGGATGTTCAGTGCTCCAACACAGAAACACGTCACCCAGGACATTATTGCCTGAGGCTTCGAATAGAGAAGCTGCAAGTCCCTGCCAGCCACGGTGCCGACAGCCTGATACATCTCTGAAATATTCTTGCTGTCCAAATACTAGCTTTATAAGTTCAGGTAAAAGTCATGGAGTAAAAATATCTCCACACCAGGCTCAGGATAGTCATATCCTCTCTTTTCGGAGTCAAATATAAAGGATCCTGCTCATTTAAAAATCTCCCCACTGTGTTGCCCTAGCCAGTTTTTCTTATCCTGCGACTCTGACTGTGCTCATTGTTCTGGTCCATCGTTGCCATTTTGAGGATATTGAGGGAGGAGGAGAGTTTTTGTGTTTTGTTCTTTTTTTTGTTTGTTTGTTTTTCCCCCCTGCACGCTGTGCCTGGGAATACTCTGTTGTTACATGTTTTTCTAGAGCCAGCTTTGCTCAGAGCTTTCCAGCTGTCTTGGTTGAGTTTTTCAGCTTTCACATCCCTCTTCCTGGGAAGGATATGGTTAGAAGGAAGATGTTCTGAATTCTGTCAATGAACAGGAATTGAGCTTTGAGATTTTTCATCTGTCCACGAACTTCTGAGCTTGTGTGAGTTCAGTGTTAGCTCTGCTGCCTTTCAATGAGCCTGGTTAACTGTAATTGGCAGTGAAAGATTTTTGTAATCTTTTTGGTGTAAAAGATGCTAGACAAGCAATAAATTACACCGTGTTCTGCTTTATGAAACACGTGAAAAACTTAGTGAAAATAAAACAAGTCTATAAATCCACCTCCTCTATGGCTGAAACATGTGATTTCTTGCAAGGTGACTGGTGAAACCCCTGTGCCTCTCAGAACTATTCTTAGGGGGAATAGCCTCAAATATATATGACAAATTATCCTTATATGCATGCATAACTACAATATATACAACTATAATTTATTAGTTCTCTGCACTTAGAAAAAAATATTACCCTTTTCTCCTTCCTGAGGTTTTAGGTACTGCTCAAAGGGTGGACCAGAGGAGAGGAAGACTGCTTGAGGTGAAAATGGCCTCAAGGGGCTCTGCAGCCATGAGAGAGGAGCAAGTGTCTGGCCATTTCTCAGGCTGGAATATCAGTCCCAAGGGGAACTGTGTTGCCCTCTCTGGACTCCCAGCCAAACTTCTGTAGTGGAGGCAGTTTCTCTTGTAAATCCAAACTGAACATTTTTTTTCTTTCAGTCTGCATAACCAACCTCAATTTACTCAAAATAATAGGTAGTACAGTCTATAGTGATGCCTCCAGTACACCTGCAGACCCTTCCAGGTTTGCATCTAGTGGTTGTCATGGAACCACTGGTTGACCTGGCCCAAGCCATGTGGTTTTGAGTTATTTGCTGGTTTGTTTTTTTATTCCTCTTTGCCAGTGTCAGTGTCAGGTGGGAATGCATTGCTGTGGGTGTGAGTTAAGAGGCAGGACATGGCCGGGGCATGCTGTGGACTTGGAGCTTTTGGTCTGACTCATATCATGCCATAACTCTGGCATTAGGTGTGTGGTCATAGCTTTGGTGACTTCAGCAGTGGAGAGAACTGGTTCCAGTGGGTTGATCCTACTAGAAAGGAGGAAGACTGGAAACTTACTTTCTGAAAAGGAATTAGATAAACAACATTGGTCAATGATGGTCAATAGCCCTGCCCATCCTGAAGTCACACAGATGAGGTTTAACATTAATCCCAGCATTAGCAGGATATTACATTGCACACCAGTATCTCTGCTTTCTGTAGGGCACTGAGAGGTGCAGGAGAGAAGCATAAGTTCTCGCAGTAGATATGAAGAGGGAATCTGGACCCCAACCCCCAGTAATGTTCAAGCCATTTCACATTCAAATCCTGTCTTTTCTCTCAGTTTCTGCAGGAAAGGTATGGAGTGGTAAACAACTGCTGGGAATAAATGAGTTTGTCATGCTAAGTGTATTCCTAGAGGAGTGCTGTGCTGCCTCTTTTTTCTTTATGAAAAACAGCTGGCCCACAGTGGTTGTAGTATCTAATCCTGTGATAAAAGCAGGATTTAAGTCCCCCAGTCCTAGCAGTGTCTCGTGCTGCCTCGTTGCCTGCTGTTTGTGGAGAGCACCTATGGCTCTGCTGCAAACAGCACATGAAATGCTTGCTGAGATCTTTCCCAGCAGCAGCTTTTGCTCCATAGGCAGCGGGTTTCTCTTCCATCAGAGCCCCAGAGCCTGCTTTGCCTTCCCTCCTGTTGACTTGGGTACAGCATAGGCAGAATAATGCCACAAGCACAGCCTGGAAGGCCAGGTAAGGCCAGCTGATCTGGGTAGTAACAGAGTGATCCCTGTGGCAGGAACTCAGGAAGAAATTTTAATCCTGGTTAGCTCTTTTTTTTTTCTTTCTGCAAAAGATATCTATGAAGAATGAGGCAGTTTTAGTAAGTGATTGCATGAAGGGCAAAATAATGAAAGCTGTGCCTTGTGAGAAAAGAATGTTTGTTTGCTAAGTGGTTTGTGGCTTTTGAATGCTGTAGTTTTTGAATACTCTTACAGTAATAATGGATAATTAGAGTAATAGTAGTTGTATTACATCTGGAAGGAAACAGTCATTAAAAATAATTAGTCTTAAAATTCATATGCTGCTGCACAGAGAGATTTTAACACGGTAGAACAGAAATAATTTTAACCAGCAGGATACTCTGCATCTAAGCCAATACAACCTCTTCCTGCACTAATATTCAATTTCTTGGATTCCAGGATTTCATGGGTACTTATGACTGACATTCTTTCAATATATTAGCACCATCCCCACAGCTTCCCACAGGCAAATTCTGTTCACCCTCTTTCACAGACAAAGAATTGAGAGCAGAGCCCAAGTTGAGGACAGGTGCTCGTGAACAATTGGATGCCCCATCCAAGCTTATGGTCCTGAAAATCTGCTTAGGTGTCGTTTAACCCTGAAGATGGTTGAAGTCTTATAGGTGACTAATGCCTTTATTTTAATTTTGTTTTCCAGCACGAAGAGTTCTGCTTTGGCTCAGAGCATCTCTGTCTTCCCAGAACTGAGATGGTGTGATCCCAGCTTGCTTCTGAGTGAAACAAGAGTCTCCAAGGTAGGTGTTCTCATATCTGTGACTTCTTAGGAGCTCTTGGAGCATGCCAAGTCCACAGTGAATGAAAACTTTGTTGCAAAACATGTGCTGGCCTGGTTTTACTCTGAGTCTTGCACAAGCAATGGGGGGAAAAGGGCAGGATCCTGAGTCTCACACCAAGACTTTAAGGCAGGAGGTTGCAGTACCTGATTTTACCTACAAGTTCATTTGTGGCTGTGTTTGTAAGGGACCTGCTTGGAGTCAAAAGGAAAGTCTGTAGAATTGTAATGAGCTTCCTGGGTCACCAGTGAGGTGACTTAACTAGCAGACCCATTTATTTTCTGCTTCTGCACTGTGGTGCTTTGCTTCTCATGAATTCTGGCTCCAGAAGTTTTGCTAGAACCCCAAAGATAGGGGTGTGAGGGCAGAAAGTGTGTTAAGAGGGATTTAATTGTTTTGTTTAAGTCCCACCTTTAAAAAGGGTGGTGGTTTCTTATCTGTCACAATCTTTTCCACAATATGGCACAAAGGAAGACTTTATTCTTGCAGCACCTGCAGCCATTGTCTGTATCATGTTCCCAGGCAAAACCCCAAAATTATCAGTACTGGGCACTGTGTGCCCAGCACCATTGGCTGTCCCTCACTGGATTGTGTCACTAAGAGCAGCATCTCTTCCTTCTAACTTTGCTTCTGCTTTGTGGAGGAAAAGTGTGAAAAGCATTTCTTTTTTAAAGGAGCATTAAAAAATGGAGACCCAGTAGGACTTCAGGTATGTGTGTGCCTTGCCCAGCAGCCTGGGGACCCAGGGACCTGAGGTCCTACTGCTGTAGGACAGGGTCTCTGCCTTTTGCCCAGCTGTTGTCATTGGAGGCTTGTAGAGAAGCTTGTAGATGCCTCATCCCATCAGGTGAGACACAGCTGGTTGTACATATGCATACCCCTTACTGCACTTGTCTGTCCTTCACTGCATCCCTTTGGATGATTTTTGGAGCATTTTCCAACTGCCTGAAATGAAAGTTTTTAGTTAGACATTTAATCAGCTGCTACACATACAATTTAAAAGGTTTAAAAATGCATATTGCTGCCAGTAGAATGAAGTATTCTGCTAGATAGAATATGATGTTGTGTTTTGACATGTTTTGCTTCCTCAAATACCTGACAATATGCAAAATTCTGGTATATCTCAACAGAAAAGTTGGTAATACAGATTGCAAAGGAAATGTGGAAAAGATAACTGCAAGGCATTCAGTTCTGTCTCCCAACTTTTGGCTCTGTTCTCCCTTAGCTTTGATATTTTCGCGTCTGTTCTGATGTCTACCTATGAAAATGATCTGAACTGTTGACTTTCTTGTTTATCTGTATGAAACTTTGAGGATCAAGGTCTGGCTCCAAGGGGCTGCACAGCAATACAAGAAAAAAGAGTTTTCTGTCCCTGAGAACCTTTGCTTGCCTCTGTCATTCCTGCATGGAGATGACAAGAACAGCATCACGTGCCTGTGCTTTACAAGGAAGGTTCTGGAGGAGGGGACATCCCACGGGTGTAATCTTGGTTCTCCCACTGCAAAACTTGCCCTGGAGTGCTGATTGCTTTTTTTTCTGGAAGCAAGGTGGAGCAAAGCAGTTTCCCTCCTTTTCCTTCCCTGTGGCTTTTCTTGCAATTAGTTGGAAATGGGTGGTTTGACTCTTCCAAATGAAAAGGCAGTTGGAAATAGGGCAGGGCGAGTCTTTCAGCCTTCATGCTGAACCTTCTCACAAATATTTGGGTGAGGTGAGTAATATGTAAACCTAACAAGGCATGGGTATGGGGGGAAAAAAAAGAGTCTTAACTGGTTTTATTCCTTGGTTTTATTAGGCCCAGCTTAATTCCAAATTTAATCCCCTGTGGGATTTTTCAAACTGAAATTCCTTTCATTCATGTGACATTTCCCCAGACACAAATTCCATGCCATTTGAAGTGGTTGTCTTTGAATGTGGATGGCAATAGTTCCATCATCCTGGAGGACCTCAGTGTGGGGGGTTAATGCCTTTGTTGCACAAAGAAATACACTGTGGGGAGGAATAGCAAGCCACAGGTACACATGAGCACCTTCTATTTGTTGTAAGTGTTAGGATGCACAGTGACGTTTCTAACATCAATGCAGAAGCTCATTTGGGGTGGAAAAAATTTTTTATTGATTGAGCTAATTGGTAATGTGAGCATTAAGATGACTTTTGGGGATATGGACTTCAGTTCATACCACGACGTAACTCTCTGAATGTTTTAGCATACTTTTCACCAGAGGAGTATATTCTGTCGTTATTCTTTTGCTGATGTTTAATTTAGCTACATGACATCTTATATTGTGTTGTTTTGTTCCAACTCTGTTGCAGTAAGGTCCATGATTGCGTGAAATTATTCCCTTACTTGCTTAAAAAAAGTTCATTTCTGTTCTTCCTGTGTGTATGTATTTGTAGGCTTTTTCTTGCTCCCCTCTCCCTTGGGGCTAGTATTGTTTGCTCCATTTGTATGCTACTGAAATACTTGGTGTTTTTTCTCTGATCTGAAAATGCAGAAGAAACAGTGAAGGAGATTTGCTGCAAAAACTGTGCAAATATTCAAATAAATCAGTCAGCTTCCTTGGCAAATATACTCTTGGTATTATGCATTCCTTTTTACTAAAAGATAACGACTGAAATGTTAAAAATGCTCCTTTCTGTGACATTCTAAAAGACTTTTCAGAGAATGAGCCTAGTGGTGTTGAAACGCTGTACAGCAGTTATTTGAGAACACAGCCTTGAGAAAGGGCACGTCCTGGCTCTGCAACACGTTTGAGATAAGAATGAAGCCCCATGTCTGCAGCAAACAGAGCCTGTGCTTAGTTTGAAGAAATGCCATGTGCATCTTCTTTAAGAAACCACTAATTACACACCATTAGAAAATAAGGATGGGACTGCTAATCAGCTGCTTCTCCATATTCCACAGTGTGTCATGTTTGCAACTCTTGGCATTATTCTTTCAGCTTTTTTTTTCAGTGTTTTTCACTAACAAGATTGTCTACTCTTCCAGTTTGTTTACTTGAATAAAAAATAGTTTTGACTTCCATTTTCCTTCATGAAGCTCCTGGGAAAACAGTTTATTTTGCAGTGATTTAAATAGTCACAATTAAATTGTGACTTGCATCTCTCTGTATTTTTGCAGTCAATAGAGAATGGTGTATCTCTTCTCCAGGGCTCCGGTCTCATGAACGGAGCATGGAAATGGTCTCAATGAAAGGCTTATCTTTTATTGCCTCCACAGACCGAATTAAACCCGTACAGCTAATTCCTCCCGGGAACAAGCAGTTTGGGTGAAAAAGACCCGAGAGAATAGCACAGTACCCTTGGTTACAGACTATTTAACAGCAGGGGTGCTTTGTTTCTAATTTGCAAAAGATTGTCTGTTTATTTTCCTTTCCCCCCCCATACTTAATGTTCTTCTAAATACTTCTTTCCTTGTAAATAATTAGTTGCTTAGTCTCAAGGGTCAACACAATGTGAAGAATAAATTGCTAGAGCCGAGGGGTGAGACACCAGGCCACTGCCTGCTGTTTGGTCCTGGGTGATAGTCACAAAACAGTCTTTATTTTTATTGCATTCAACTTCCCAGTCACTGGATTGCAGAGAATTGCTTTCTTCACGTGGTGTCTTTTATAGTTTTCATGTGAAATGGTACTACATGGCAGCTCTAATTCATCCTGATTTGTTTGTGTGTTTTAGAAGAGATTTACCAGAAAAATGACAGTAATTTTTTCATGACTCTTAAGTCCCTTGTGGTCAAGGATGGCAGTGCCTGAACTGCACAGACCAGCTGTCTGAACAGGATTATAAACAGCAATGATCTTTAATTGCGTAATTTGCTGGACCAGTCAGCTATACCTGTGCAATCCAGTTAATGTTTCTCCTCTTCTGCCTGTTACATGGCTCTGCCTTTATGACAGACATAGTTGGCAAGAGAGTATCTTGCAAAGCATAAAAGTAATACCACAACAAAGTTGTTCCCTCTTTCTCCCTTTTGTTTGTTTGTCTTACAATCTTGAAGTATATGATCACTGAGAGTTAAGTAGATGTTTCTGCTGCTTTACTTTGTTACTGGTTGTGAGAATTCCATTATGGAAAATCCATGCTTTTACCAGAAATCCTGGCTCTCACTGGCTGCCATACAGAGGTGCTCTGTGATTGTTACAGCTTTTGGGTCAGTGATGATCAGTATTTGTGAAATGGGAATAAGAAAGAGACGTGCATTTATTCAGCAGCAGCACCAATGTCACTAGATGCTATAACGTATTTATTGGAAGAAATTACCTTCAGCATATTAATCTTTGCAATCTGTGTTATTTATGTGATTCTGATTAGGCATATCTGCTTGGAAATATGGAAAGGAATTGGAGGGATGGATCAGCCATTTTATACTCCTTGCACATACAATTGAGAATTGCATTTCAGTCTGTAGTTCAATTTTTTTCTGAGGAGATCAGTGAGAGAATGAGTTTAATTCTTCAGCTTTCCTTTCCATTGCTGTAGGCCTATAGAAGGGTTGCTCATACGCCCATCAGCCTTGTTGCTCCAGTTGTCCCTCTCCTTCCACTATCCTTCCTTGCACTCTGGATTTGGAGGCAGCTTGTACAGCTGCTGCTGCTGGACTTGCCCCTCTGTCTACTTGATGTGAGTTCCATATGACATTCTGCAACTTGCCTGACCGCCTGGAGGATTAGCTGACCTGAGCAGAAAGTAAAGGGCAGCTAATTCCCTCTTTTCCACTTGTTAGAGAGCACAATTACACTAACTATCCATGCTCATTTGGAGGGGCAGGATGGCAAACAGAAATGCCACACAGAGATTGTTATGCAGGAGTATGAGGTGGCAGAAGGCCAAGCAAGCTTGCCACAATTAATCTCTTTAGGGAAGATGCCAGCCTGAATGCTCATGTACTGTCTTCTGTTTGCTGATTCATGTCTGGAATAAGTATTAGACATTTTTTCTTTTTTCTCCTGGCTGAACGTAATAATGAGGAGAGGAGACTGGCACAATCAAGAAAAAAAACGGAGATTTCCCTGATTGGAATATGTAAACAGATAAAGATTATCTGTAATTTATTTTTGGAGACTCAAGGCATATTTATGCCTTAGGATGTAAAACCACATGTTTGAGATGGGGAGAAGACAGGTTGCTTCACCAAAACTATGGGCAGTGGGAGCCACTGACTACAGTGGAAGAGCAGAGGTGATGTGGTTCACCTACTATAAGGGGAGAAGACAGTGAATAAGAAGCTGTAGACAACTCTTTGAAGCAAATTTATTCCATTCCTCTAAGGTGTAAATAAATAAAAAAACCCCTAATTGCTGTCTTCAAAAGGCAAATAAGAAAGATATATTCTTTTGGCGTCCCATCATCTGTAGAGGGGTGAAAACCTGCCCTGTCCTGCCACTTCTCCCTCCCTCCCTAATGGTGCCTCAGGTGAGATGGCAATGACAGGGCAGGATGAAGAAGTTTCTCAATTTGCCAGGCACTGCACCATCTAAAGGGGCTTCAGACCTACTCGGGTACCTACTTGATTTTATGAGCATGTAATGAACAAGTGTTGAAACAAAACCAGCCTCATTTGACTTACGCTCTTAAGGGTGGAGAAAAGCATTTATTACAATTATTACTAATACATTGCCAATCACTTCTGAGATAGCTGGATAAAGACAGCTGCAATGGTTTCAGTCAGTGTAACAGATTAAGATGATAAAGCCAACAAGGCTCGCCTAGTAAAGCTAGCACTGAACTAGCATATTCTTTTCTCTCCCTCAAGAATTACTTCCATTGATGGATAATCTCTGCATAACAGGAAGCTTTTAAATCTCCAGACAGTGGATAATAGATGCAAATTTGTGACCATCATATGCAGTGAACTAATAGGCTCGGCTGATCAGGGAACACGATAAGTGTGACACTTTATCAGGCAGTAAAAGCTGATTAGTTTGTGCATGTTTAGCTGTCCATATGCCTCGTTATTGGAAAGGTTTTGGATAGCAGTAATAATTGGAATGGATGTGGCTTCATTTCCTTCAATATAGAAAAGGAGAAAAGGAAAAAGAAAGTGAATGCAAAGCGTTCATTCTTCACCCTTGGAGTGAAACAGATTGAATAAAGTAATCCTGGAGGATCCAGAGTAACTGCATCTCTGGCTGCACCTGTGAGTTGAGTGACAGAGCTAGCTCCCCATGTTGCAGTTTGGTGTGGGTCTGTGAGGAAGAGAGAGAAGATGGAGTTACTGGAGAAGTTCCTGCACAGGTCAGCTGTGATAAGTGAATGGGTCAAGTGAGTGTGATAGCAACATAAGCCATCAAAAGGAAAAATAACCCCACAAATGGCATTGATATTATTTATAGACAAATACTTACAGAGATAGAAATAAGTCATTTTATAGCAAACCCCTCAGCCAATTCATGCAGTTTATCATTATGCCTGAAATGGAGTCCTTCCATTTCCTGTCCTGTCCAAGTTTGATACTACACTGATGGGATCCTGGTTTGCTCTATGAAAATTCATAAAGTCCTACTTAAGGCCCACCCTGAGTAAAACTGGTGGTGCCTCAGAAAATGCTCTGTGATCATGGGGCCTTCTTAAGTGTTTACCTTTCTGAAATCAGCTTTGTCTGATTTTGTCTGAGTGTCTGTGACACTGGAGCCAATAATGCATTCCCCCAGAACACATTTCTGCACCTGTATGCTCTTCAGACATCTTTTGGTAGTAATAATAGATGTGGTTTGAACATGAGAATAGCCCTTTTCCTTCTGAGGCAAGCTGAGAAGTGTTGCATCATGGATGATGAGGCTGGATCATCGGTGGCACAAATAGCAAATATTCTTCACCTCCTCATGGCCCCACAGTGAGCTGGGACAAACTGTTCATCCAGTAGTGCTTCTACTTTTGTTCAAAGCAATGGAGTATCCAGGGAGCTGCACCAAGGGCTTATGGCTGGCTCTGATCATCCATTTTGTACCTTGCACATATTCCTGATTCTGTTGGATCTTCTTCCTGAAGCGTTGGCTGTGTGGCTGTGGCCGTGTGGGAGAGCTGGCCAGCAGCCAGTAGAGAGGACTAAATTCATGGGCCTGGCATGTTTCTCAGAAAATGAGTATTTTTTTTTTAATTCATTGTTTGAAATGTGATGGGTTCACAGCTCTGGCTAGGCAATACTCTATGTCCAGCAGAAAGGGAGTCTTTATCGCTTCTCAGTGATTCTTACAAAACAGAGTTAGGAAGGACATCAGAAAGCCACTCTTAGTTTGCTAGAGGGGCTCTGTATTTTTCTGGATCTGATTCTTGTTCAATATGTACTACACTAAAGTAGATCAGTTGATAGTACAGAAATTAGATGAAAAAACTTGTATATTCTATCAGCAAAGATGAGATTTGACGAGAATTCAGATTTGTGTTTGGTGTTGGTTTAAAAATGTGCTGCTACAGTTTGCAAATATTGCTACACCTTTTCTATCAATACTTTATTTCAACAGAAAGTATTTTTCTGATTATTTCCTTTTTATCTCCATAATGTTAGGATAGTTTTGTTGAAACAAATGATTTTTTTCAGTTTAGGTTTTTTATATTGATGCTGAAGCGTTCAAGAGAAAGGTATAAATACATATGAAAAATAAATGTATTTATGGACAGTTTGAGTCCTGCAACTTAAGGCAAGGATGGGTCTTTTGTGGTCTGCCACACCTAGTGTTTCACTCAATATCTTCTGCTGAGCCCTTCACAGTTTTGAAGTGATCATATCACATATTATGGGAAGACAGGTGGATATAAAGATGCACTGAGATGTAGCAGCAACATTTTTAGGGCAAGTACACAAGGTAATATTATATAATAGGACCCAAAAGCAGTGATGGTCTCTTATTTGCCGAACATTATCATATACCATTTGAAAATGTGTATTATTTGGGCTGTTAATCTCTAAAATATTGATACTGCCCTTTGTGGAATATTGAAATATGCTGTTATATTAAAAAGGTTTTAAATACATATGACTGAACGGCAGTTTAAGTTTCAGGGAAAAAAACCTGAAGAGACATATGAAAAAAGCCAAGTGTCTTAATAGCAATAAAATGTTGCATGGGTCTGATACCATGCCCATACATAGAATGGGATTTGAAGGATGGCATCCCTGGGACAGTTCTGTAAGCCAAACGCTTCACAGTCCTGCTCTAATTTTGCCTTTATTTTTACCTTTGATTAGATGCAGGTTTTCTGTACACCTGGGAGCTGCCATTGCTCAGTCAGTAGGTTTTTGTACTGCCCGTGACATGGTTGAAACAAATGAGGATAATTCAAGCCTTTTAGCACGTAGCCTTTTCAAACTGCACAGGTCCTCAAGTCTTCAAAACCCCTTGGATTCTTTAAAGTAAGGGTTTCTTTACAATTTTGTATTTACCTCAAAATTAGCAGGTAGGTTTTCTTCTGTGTTTTGTTCCCAGAGATTTTCCCTTGTTGCTAGGCATCACCTCAGTTTTGGGTGGCAACTTGTGGGAAGGTGTAGCTTTTCCTTAGATCTCTGGATTGTCACGCACAGAAGGAAACGGTGCTTTTCTGCATCACCACCTACGACCTGTGAGTCAGTGATGATGGGTGGGCAAGTCTAATCTAGAGTTACAGGTGGGCTTGGACTGGTAGAACTGGGCCATGATGTTTCTGCAGCCAGAACAGGAAGAAAAGTATATGGTGAGCCTGATTATTTCTTGGCATTGTTTTCCGTGCCTTCTGGAGGTTCTTTTTGGCTTTGTGTTACTCCTGCTTTAAGGGTAACTGCACACAACTATACACTTTGATGTTTTTGAATATATTTATTTGCTCATGAAGTTTTAGGCATAACATATAAAGAGGTACCAAAATGAGAAGTTATGTTCAGAGTAAGAAAAAAACACAGGTGTAGTTATGGATACATGAGGTCAATTATGAAAAAGGACTGGTCACAAAGTGACCTGGTATAAAGCAAGGACTGAAAATAGAAAGGACCTACAAACATAGAAAGCAGTCATAAAATGAAGTGTTTTAAAAGAAGCAAGGTGGCTTAGGACACACAGCTTTCTCTTTTAGATGACTGAGGTGAACTTGGCTCTGGTATGAGAAGAGACTGAGAATTGTGTAGTAGTTTAAATGAATCATATTGGAGAATTTCTCTCTTTTTTTCACCCCCCAAGTGTCTTGTTTTATTGCTTTGTGTGGGAGAATTTTTAGGTAATTATAAGAATGAAAATGAAGAATGAATAAGCAACTGGGAGTGAACACAGTCTTTGGTGTACTAGGAGAGGGTTTGAAAAGGTTAGCTAGAAAAGCTGTTAATGCAACCTCATATTTTACCTTTCTGTGAAATGAAATGGAAGGAAGTCTTTTGGTTATTCCATGATATTTTTTCCCTTAAAACTAGAACTCAAGCTGCCAAGGACCTAAAACCTATGGTATTGTTAAAAGTCTCTGGTAGTAGCACCCAGGGACTCTGGTACTCCCTTACTCCTTCAAAGTGCATAGGCTTGGTGCTAATCTAACTCTTGATAATAATGTATCTTCCTTTTTCTGAAAGACCCTTCAGTTCAGGAGGGTGTTAGGGAATGGAGAATTGTAGTCAGTTTCCCTATGGAGTCTCTGAAATCCATTAACTGCAGAAAATGCCACAATATTGGAGGTCTCCAGTACAAGTATAAAAATGCTGTCTCACAAAATGAAGTGAGTCCCACAGCCCAGCCAGGGCTCACACACTGAACTGAGTGCCAACTGATGGCTTTCGTGTGTATGTTTCTCATTTGAACCTGATTTTCCAAAATGTCCCTTGTTTCAGCTGGGGAATTTCTTTATTCTCCAAATTGTCCTTGAGACCACACTGACATTTTCAAATCAGATAAAATTCAAATCTGAAGGAGGACATTTACAGTTTTCCAAATATTTAACCTCCCCTTTCAGATTTCATGTTCTCAGTTTAGGCCATTTGTCGCTGATCATTTATTTTATCCTTATTTCTGTATCATAAAGTTCAAGGCATGTGTGGGGAGAAAAGGGAGTCCCAGAATGGCACTGAATGGTGTGTTTATTACAGACCATCAGTGCAGTTGTTTAAGTCATTGTATTTTAGGGAGCAATGATCAGGCACTTTTATCACCTTTTTCCCTATACAGAAGTGTACCCTGCAGGGATACCGTCTGCCATATGCTGCATAAAGATTCCCTCTGCTTGCCTTGGGGAGCTGGACCGGCTGCCCTTGGCTCTCTCAGCAGAGCAGGGCTTTGCCCATGTGCTGGGGCTGCTGCTGTTGGTCAGTGAGGGTGCTCGAGCCAAGAACCAAGTGTCATTCAGGGAAAAAGCTGCTTGCAGGGACTGTCTCCATGATCTGGGAATGTGTGCTCTCTCTTTTGGGCCCAAGAGTTGATGAAAGGGTTTCTTCCACGTGGATTTTTCAAATAATAAAGGATGAAGACAGGACATCCGGAAGGGACTGCTGGAGACCTCGAGATGCTGAATAATGTCAGATCACCTCAGAGTTTTGGGTATTGTTATGTCAGCAGTACATCTCAGTCAGTCTCATCTGCCACTGCCTCTGTGCCAGAGGCATGAGGGATGAGTTTGTGGGATCACTACTTAGACCTAAAAAAACCATCTTGGCACTGTGAAACATGAGAATGGACAGCAAAGTGACAGCAAAAAGATGTCCTGTGCCTCTCCTTACAAGGGCTTGAAAACGGGGCTATTTTGCCACCCCCACAACAGAGGAGACAGCAATAAGACCTGGGTGGAGGTGGGGGATGCAGCGTGGGCTGCTACAGGAATCCTGGGTGTGTGTTGGGTGTTGGGTGTCTGTGCCTCTGTGGAGCCATCCCTCTCTTGTTCTGCTGTCACTGCAAGGTGACGTGTCCTTCTGTTGTCCTGAGTGGATTGATAAATTGGAATGCGAAGGGGGAAAAAGAAAATGGATAGACAACCTCAGCTCTCCAGTTCCCTGCTGATGGCAGTGTGGTGCCGAGGGAACCCAAAATTTCTGGAGGAGAACACTGCAGGATTACTAGCCAGCCTCTTTGTCTTCTTGTAAGCTGAACAGGAAAGTTTGCTGCTGCTCAGGAGCTTTCCTCTGAGAATTTGAAAGTGTTTAACAAGAGTGGGCACTGCAAATATTGTCCCATTCTTCTCCTTAGGGGAAATGCAAACCCTTGCAAGAGTTACAATTGCTTGCTCAAGGTCAGTATGGAATAAAAATCTGAAATCCCAATTCCTTTATCGTTACTGCGTGTCTGGGAATTTGCTACATGCACTAAGAGCTCACTTTTATGAGTTCGTCATTGTAATGGAATAGATGCTCAATGGGAAGAAAATAACTAGCATTTGCAGACAATCATGCCACTCTGATTTATACATGAGAATCTGACTGCAAAAATGTGTAAAAAGAAAGCCCTAACCTTTTGTCAAATGACACAGTGTGATTTATAATTAGATAATGGCTGTTGTCTCCTAGGGGTACTGACAACCCAAAATGATTTTCACCAGATTATTGTGGGATCAATACCAGCTGAATAATTAAAATTCAATACTGCTACGTCTCTATCAATAACGTTGTAGGAATGATGCATGACAGATTTAATTGAATTTGTCAGACACTACAGCTACATGCATAGACCAGGGGGATATTTTTAGAATTCTGTATTTCATTTCCTCATTATACTTGCCTTGTACCTTTTAACATTCATGGTTACTTTCAAGCAATAAGACTGCTTGCTCAGAGACCACTGTAAACAGTGACCCTGAGTTTATGCTGAACTTTTAGTCTAAATGTTAAGAGTCTTAGTGGAGACTTCCAGTAATTAATTCATGGTAAATGTTAAATTACAAAACAATGACAAAGAGGAGGAAATAAAGCACTTTGTTTCTTTTGTTAGTGTCTCATTTTTAACTCCTTCATTACTAGCCCAGAACTAGGTAGGCAGTTTGTATTTCATTAATCTGCCCCAGAAATCTGAGGTGTGAAATGATAAAGGCTGGGGGAATGTTAAATGTGTTCAGTGGGCATGCAAGGTTAATGCTTTTAGAGCAGTGGGTTGCATTTTCTGTTCTCTAGCTGTACAAAGAATGAATGGCAGTGTTTTGGTTCTGACCATCAAATATAAATGGATTCTTCATGATTATTTGACCATTAGCATCCAGTTATCCCTCCCTGAAGACCTGTCCAGGATGAACTAGCAAGGCACCTTATCATGGCACAGCGTCGAAATACTCCAGAGGAGAGAATTAACATTCCCACAAATTGTTCATTATTTCCTAGAATCAAGATGTCTCTCTCTTGTTGCTTACTTTGGACTGATAAACTCTGCTGTGCTGTGAATTCTAACGCTGTGTTTTAAATAATTAGCAGCATGATGGCCCAGAGTAGCTGCTACAAAGAACCTACTCCCCTCTTGGTAGGGTTCACACACTGCTCTGTATATGACATTGTGGTTAAGATTTATTTAAAGAATTGATGGTTATCTTTCACTGCAGGAAAAAAAGGAAAGAAAATTAAGCTTAGGTGAGCTTGAGCATTAATAATTTCTCACTGATTATTGTCAATTGCAGTTTTAGATTTCATCATTGATCTTGTTAATATTCATGCCCTTAATTCATCAATTTCTATTCACCTGCTCTGCCTGGTTTCATGTATGTGAATGAGATTTGTTTTCTGCTGTGTGCCCCCAGCTCTGAGTGCTTCCACCCTGTGCTCTAGTCTGGCACAGTGTTGTTACCCATGCCAAGCTTCCAGTCTGCTCTGTGTAATCAAACATGCATTTTCCTATTTCTCTTAAGGTGAGTTCACACTTATCTTCTACACTGAGATTCTTTTAGTTGATATTTTCATGAAATACTAACTGTTGAGACACTGGGGAAAGTCTCTGCTGCAGCTTTCAGGTACTGAAGTCTCTCAAAGATGATAGGAAATGGAAAATAATTCAATAATTCAATGAAACAGGTCTGTTGGCCCATGAGGAGATGGGCTGAAGACACAAGATTCAGGACTGAACGCTGCTTCTTTCACAGCTATTGTAGACAGGATTTTATGTCTCCAAACTTTTAATGAAAAACAAAACAAACCCCAATGCAAACACCTGGAAAGATAAAGAAAATTGTGGTGCATAATTATATTTACCACCGGGCTTCCTGCAGTTGTATATATGAAAATGACATGTTGTAGGCTCATACTTGTGTGCCTCTGCCATGGCCATCTGTTGCTGCCTCTCCTTCCCTCTTCTTGCTGTGATTCCTGGGGTGAGTCTTGTCTCCTGGAAATTAATGGGAGTTTGATTATTTGAGTTCAGTGAGATCAAAATCTTTCACTCTTTGCCCTTGGTCATTTCCAGTACACTTTGTGAAGCAGTTTAGCTGAGAGCTAAANTTTTTTTTTTTTTTTTGAGCACAGATGGGCTCAGAATTGACTTTATGCAGGACTTTCCTAAGGCAGGTCTAATGAAGCAAAGACTTCAGCCATGTTCTCCTTGTCTTAAGCTTTTCTTAACTACACTAATGAAACAGTAATGCTGAAGAACTGGCATGAAACCCAAGTCACAGCTTAGTAAAGGCCTTGGGAGATGGTTTGTGCTTTCAGAAGTGGCACATTTTTGTTGGGATCCCTCTTGAAGGTAGCCTTATTTGTAGCAGAGCAAACCATGTCCCTTTCCTGCCCCTCGGAACTGGCTGCCACCAACTGTGTTAGAGCTGGAGAGCTCAGAAACACATCCAGCACTCTGGGAATAACAACACTCTCTCTTGTTGCTCTCACTCTTGTTTTCTTCCAAAAGTAGTCAGCATTTATTTCCCCCTGAGCAGAAGGCTTTCATCCTTACAAATGTATGGCTTTCATCTTTCTTGGTCTGTTTGTTCTTGCAAATACTCCACACCAAATAGGATCATCTTGTCTGGCTATACAAGCCCCAGGTTTACACTGAACATCTTTCCTTCATATAAATGCTGAGCTGTTAAGGATCTCCTTGATCACCATATCCATGTCTAATCCCCTGCTATTACAAATGTGTATGATATATTTTCTTCTTCAAGCTGATCAAGGCCCAATTTTTAAAGGAAATAATAAGAGAAAGTGTTTACATCCTTACTGCTCCTGTTTCTCTATTGATGCAGAACCTTTTAGTAATTTTATTGTGAATGTTTTTGCTTCTCAGTTCTTGTCCTTAATGTATATGATTTTGCTTGTGTTTTGATGCCTATCCCAATGATATAGTACATTTTCATGTCCTTAATCAGATAAAAAAGTCAAGTTCTTTAATTTTTCTTTGATAATCGGCCGTTGCTGTTAAATCCCTCTCTTTCCTTGTTAATCATAACCACCCAGACTGCAGGCAGATGTCTTCAAATTGTCTCACTCAATTTCTTGTCTCAAAACTGGAAATAGCATTTCTGATATGTGAAAGGTTTCTGTTGCTTTATGGTCAGGTCTTTTGTTTTCTAATGTGTTTTTAGCTGATGAGCACATCCCTTCAGGGATCAGTCAAAATGGGACACTTCTGTTTTAATGAAGCAGTCAAGAAATAGTTTACAGGAGAGAGAGGTGAGGTTAGATCATAAAAAGGAATGAGTAATTTTAAATAGTTTTTAGGTCATTTATCAGAAGTAGATGCTTATTATTCTGTAACCTGGAGGAAGAAATGAATTTAAGAACAAAATGGCAAATATGGGTAGAGAGACAAAATGGGAATATACCTGATAAGAAGTGTGTTTGTTAGAGGAGAAACACCTTAAGGGATGATTAGTCAACAGTAGACCCCCACAAAAGTAAAAGACAGACTCAAATCGTGTTACAGCCCTTTGACCTGCTGTCAGTACCTGCTATATGTGGTATTATCTTGGAAAGCAAGGGTCCTACAGAGCTCTGAGATGAAAAGAAGCACCAGCTGCAGTGGAAATACTGTTTTTTCTCCATTACATGAGCATTCACATTTACTGAAAATGTTATTAATTTGGTTTATTAAAGTTGTATTCTCTCTATCAAAAAGGGAGAAATGGAAAGCTGCTATTGTCTCTGTGGACTGGACTTCATTATAATGATTTTAGTTAAGTACAGCTGTGAAGTAAATGAAATAGGACTGTTGGGAAGTTAGGAAAAGAAATTGAGGCTATCTCAAAATAATGTTCAGTGACAATATCAAGAGGAAACACTGCAACATGTTTGTGTCTGTGGCTTTGCTTTGTATCTGGAGGCCATTCAGATGTGCTGAGATTTAAGACCTTAAAGTGATTGTTGCAAGACCAGTACTTAGGTCAAGTCTTTCTCTGTTAGGTTAGTGTTGGTCAGGGTCAGGCAGCTTATGTGTAAGTATTTTAGCAAAACAAATGAAGGAAGGGAAGAAAGGAGGGGGGAAATTAAGTCATGTATCAAAATGATCTCTGCTGCAATCCATGGGTTCTTCATCTATCCATGGAACACTGCAGATAATCTACAGAAGTTGTCTGGGACAGTAGTTTTATATCAGTCCACACTTCCAGTGAGAACAATCAGTCTGTATGGTCACAAGATTTCAGTCACATATCTGGTCACAGAAGTTTCTGAAGGGCCAATCTCCAGCTGAGATGACCCTCAACATATCCTTTCCCTTGCAGGATACATGTGTATATGTGTGGAAATTCAAATATCTCTTTCTTAAGGAATGTAGATAAACAGTGTGCTAATGAGATTGCATTTAAACACTTTGCAACTCTTCTTTTTAGGTAAAACAAAGTTTGGTGATCTGCTGGTAACTTCTTTATCCTACTGTAACTCATTCTAAAGTGTGATACAGTCTCACCAAGACCTGACCAATGCCATGGTGTGCTTTGTACTACACATGCATGACAAATCCTTTCTTGTTCTTGAAACAAAGCCCAGAAAAGAAGCCTGAGGAATAGAACAGGACTGATTTTTGCCATGCTTCAGATTTTAGTTTGGTCACTTAGCTCCGTGAACTAGTAAATAATGCGTTATTCACACTGGTATAATGGGAACAACAAAAATCACCTGTTCATCTCTTTTGGTGAAGGTTGACCAACATAAAACATATTCAAGTACCCACTTCAGAGGTTTTTATCACATAAATAGCTTTAAAGATTAATACTTCAGGGTAACTGCTGGGGAACAGTCACTAGATTCTTGGCATTGTGTGAAATGTAAGTGAAAATATTGCCGTGATGTGCATGAACAAAGCTGCTTTCATGCAGTCTCTCAGATGCTAAAGGTGCTCTCTTAAATGTTACATAAAAAGTCAAAAGGAAGTAGAACAAGTAGGAACCAATACATTATGTGAGATGGTAACAAGCTCAAGAACCTGAGGTCAAGCACTAGGTTTGAAGATATCCAGATATGGCCTTTTTGTGATGGTTTTTGTTTACGGATGTGCTTGAAATGTAAATTGTGGCATTTACTTTTGGATACATAGGGGTGAAATTGATAATCAGATTTAAACAGAAAAAGACAGATTAAAAGAATGGGAATATACTTGATTTGTATTTTCAAGGCTTATAAATACAGATTTTGATGGACCATATGGTCTCTTGTCTCTGGTACTACATTCTATGCTTCTACCATGCTACTATCCCTAATCTTTATTTTAATTGTTTTTAAATGTTCTTGTTTATAAAAGAGAGAAAATATCCAGTACACACAGGACTGGAAAAGGCCTGTGTGCCATGCAGAACACTTTGTGTGCAGATGGGAGCTTTATGGCAGGCAGCCTGGCTAGCCCATAGGGTGGCTTGTGTGCCAAAACTCTCGTGTGTAGACAGAGTGCTGGAGTCTGTTTCCTTTTACCATATGTACAGTCAATGCTTTTCATTTTGAAGTTCAATGCATCTTAATTTTCTTCATTCTTGTATTCAATCCTGCCCTGTATGTTTCAATATAAAGTAGATTTTCAATTCAGTGACCAATTTTCTCTTTATAGTGTTGTCGCTGGAGACTGACATTTAAATGTGGTCTTGTTTCATAAAGAGTACAATACAGGAGGGGAATGATT
Organism: Sakesphorus luctuosus; assembly: GCA_013396695.1. Classification (NCBI taxonomy): domain Eukaryota; kingdom Metazoa; phylum Chordata; class Aves; order Passeriformes; family Thamnophilidae; genus Sakesphorus; species Sakesphorus luctuosus. The sequence goes on along the minus strand of VWZD01008869.1, from coordinate 1,048,646 downwards.
TAAAAATTTTGCCACGAGTCCTTGAGGATGTAAGGCTGAATACTGTTTGCTGAAGTCAATAGGGTTGTTGTACACAGGCTTTGTGTGTGTGAGCACAGGAGGCTGAAACAAATCAATTTCCATTGACTTGTCTAGCAAAGAAGCCATTATTTAGAACTGAATAGCCATTGCTCCTGTAATATAATATGAAAACTTATTGTAATTTTACTAAGAAGTAGGTTATGATGAAATCATTTGTTTAAAAGCAAAGTGAAGATGTCTTCTGAATATAAATTTTGGAGGTATTGATTGAAACTTGATGAATAAATTGTGTTTATTTTTTAAAGCTGTTATCAAAAGTGATATCAATCTCACATTGACAATGGAGTTTATTGGTATAGAGAATTTTCTGGCAGTTATTCAACTAGAAGAAGCAATTACAGTCCTAGTGAAAGTGATACTATTCAAAGAAATGCAATGGTAATGCTGGAAGCACCAGCTCCTCCCCAAGTAGCTGGACTCATAAATTCATCAGCAGGTTCCCTTATAAGAGTCCCCCTGTACATTAGTTTTCCTGCTCAGTATCTTGCCACTACATGGTTGAAATTCCCTATACTAGTAACATTTAAGGTCTGAATCACTGAAGTTTTTATGCCTCCCTTTGTGCACAGTTTATGTTAACAGAGCGAGTTGTTTGCAGTCTGAAAGGGATTTATGCAGTAAAACCGGCTGATCATGTCTTTTTGGTATTCTCTGTGCCTCTTTGTGCAACTTTTCCCAACCCATGCTGCAGGTCAGGGGGATAAGCAGTAACTCACTGGAGTCCACTTAAGGGAACTCCTATGAAAAGAGTAACTGTCAGCAAAACCACTTTCTGCACAGCAAATCATTCCAATGGAAAAAAAAAAGAATTTTAGCAAAGGTCCCCTGAAGTGTGTAGAAATTACAATAGGAGAGCTTGGTTAAAAGGAGTAATACCACTCTGAAGCACATTGTAAATATAATGTAAATGAATGTGAAAGGGCAGTAACCTGCCCACTACATTACTGCTCATAATTCATCCTTCCTTGGAGAAAAAAACCCCAAACAAACCCAAACAAGCAAACTCAAATACACCAAACCCAAAAATATTAGTTTTGCAGTGAATTTATAAATTTAAAAGAGTTCTGCTGTGAGATGGCAGAGAGTGAACCCAGTTTCAGCAGAGCAAGATTTCCCCACAGCATTTGTACAAAAATGCTATTCCATCCATTTTCATTTACTCCCAGAATGAATGTGCAGTAAAGGGAATTGCCTTCTACATGTGTCTGTCTGTGGCTGGAGCACTGCACGTGCCATCACGTCTGGGACTTTGTGCTGTAAACTGCTGTCCATGGGAATCACATTTGTGACCTGTAGCTCTGCTGCTGCACTGTAATGGCACCAGCAATTCTCATTTGGGTCTAAGCCTCTCTTAATCTGAGACTTCTTTGTCATCCTGAGTTCAGTAGAACAAGTGAACAAACAAAAAAGCCAACCCTAAACCCAACAAATGAATGATTGTAACCAAAACCAGAGGTAGCTATGAATGTTGTTCATAATTAGCTGTTGGGTTTTTTAAGAGTAAAGCATTTTTAAACTTAGGAAAAGCTTTGTGTTTTAATTTTGTAAAGCAAAATTGTTCTTCAGTGATCAAATGCCCTTAACTGCACATAAGTGATGACTTGAATATTAGAAGTGTGGCAAAGGAAATGGAAACCTAGAACCTGCTTCTTTCTTGAGTGGGAGGAGCTGAATTCAATTCTAGTTGGAAACAAAACTCCACAACCTCAGTTGCTGTAGATGAAAGAAACTACCCCAGTTCTTTCAAATAAGAAACCAGTCCTTTGAAACCAATATGAATTTTAATTCCTGGTGTTTTCTGGCAAAGCAACTGAGACGAAAGGTAAGATATCAAGGGTCATTAATAAGGGGTAAATTGAAGACTGCTCTGGATATTGTTAGGCCTTTTGTTGGGCTCTACATGGAGCTATAGCTCATGGTCAGCAAGTTTGTTTTCTCCATGCTCTTTTATAGCTTGGGGTTACAGATTGACTATCCTAGTTTTGGAAATGCCCTACAGTACAAAGAAAAAAGAAAAAAAACACTCAAAGTTTTGCACTTTTTTCTGAATTATCAGCACAAATCCACCAGAATATGAGAAGTGAGTGAGTTTGAAAGGTGTATGTCTATGCTTTCTTTAATGTGTTTGGATAAATCCTCTGTGGTTGCAAGGAGCCAGAGTAAGTCTGCTGTTGGCAACTTCCCCAGCTTTGCACCATCACAGCGAAGAGCTGATCAAGCTGGCTTACTTGTACTTGATTAACATATTCTTTTGACATTCTGTGTGTGCAGCATGTGTTTTAAATTTTAATAATACACAGACCTTATGCTGCTTGTTTGTCAGCATTCTCCTTAAGAATTCACTGCGCAGAAGAAAAATTGACTGAAATGTATTGCAAATCAAACAATACCATTTGTAAGGCTCTGCGTTCAGAAGTTAATTATTATTTATACACTGGAGCCTCCGTAACAGCCTCAAAAGTTATAGCAAGGAAAGAGGGTGAACTTCACACTGGGAAGAGGCCATGCAGTCAAAGCAGTGCTGGTGGAGATGAACTGCAGGCGTTCTTGTCTCTCAGATTGCTATTAGTGCACTGGATCTATGCTTGAAAGGCTTATGTTGGGCCTGATTTTGTTCTAATTTGAAGTAGTTTTGCCCTTGAGTTTTAGTCATTCATCTTGGAAATGAAGCTAAATTATTGTGGGAAAAGAATGAGTCTTGGAGAGGAAAGGGAAAAAAGAAAGTGAATTGTCTCCTGTTAGCTCAGCTTCCCAAACACAACCTCAATGGGATCAGAGAGTGCACAGGGGAGGAGACAGAATGGGGGGCAGAACTACGTCTTGCAGCTGGCTATTAAATTTGTCTAACTTTAGGCTCAAAGTTCCCTTTTCAAGAATTACAGTTTGGCTTTATAGTACTTCCTACAGATCAGCTAAAATTAGGCTTCAAACTCTTTTGTCACTTAATGCACAGAACTGATTATGATTGAATACTTAATTACCTAATACAGAAGAACTCTTTCACAGACCACACATATGAAGGAGCATACAAACTTCCCAGGTGAAATCATACTGCAGTTTTAAAAGCCAGATCTGAAAATGTTGAGAGATGAGATATGGAAATGAAAGGCACTGTTTAGTGAAGAAAATCTAGAGGAATGGAGAGGGCAGGAAGTTATCCGTGTGATTTAAATTAATGAAAGCACATGCTCTTAAGTTGGCTATGCCAGTTTCAAATACTAATAGATTAATGAGATAATTTTCAGTCTGCTCACTAATTCAGAATTTGAAAGGACTGCAGCTCTGGTCTCAGACTTGCCTCAAACTCTGCTGAGATACCAATGTCTAACCAGGGCATGGTCTCCTCATCTAAGTGAAGACATTGCTTCCAGTCCTACCTTTCTTGGCTTGCTATTTATGTGTAATGCAGAAATGCAGCTCACCAGCAGAGTGCCTGCCATGGGCTCTGTTACCTCATCACTGCATGGATCTTACTGAGAGGAGTGAGAAGAGAGTGAGTGTCCAGGGCTCTGCAGGGCCTGGGGAGATGAGCTCTCCTTGTTCCTGTGCATGAGCCTGGTAGCAGAGAAGTGAGATGGTGCCATGCACTACTCACCATGCACATCAAAATCTGAAAACCAAAATTGAACAATCCTGCTTTTATTTGTGCCAAAGATGAATATGACAGCATGGCCAGTTACAGAGAAATGAAAAGATTCTGTATTCTCACTCTTTGTGACTTTTCCCATATATCAGCTTTTGTATTTATTCTCTGGACAAAGACAGATTTTCCTTTCTGATGTGTCAAATGTCAGCCTAATTACAAGTGAAGGAGATAAAACAGGGATCTGGGAGCTTAAAGGATGGCAGGGAGTTCCTGCACTGCAATGGGAATTAGGTGGCCTCTGTGAGAGCTGCTAAATGACCCTCCATGTGTACAGTCAGTGGAGACACATAGACACAGCCCTAAATTCATATGCACCTGTCGAGCTTAAGGCAAATTGCAACATGAAGGTAGTTTTCATTGGCTCGTAGGGTTGCCAAGTTAGCTCCCATGTAGATTCTCTGAAATTGCTATCTTGGTGGTAGTAAGCAGACAGGAGTACAAAGTACACGACAGCAAAGGCAAGCAGAGCACACAGCCATGGCCCAGAGGAAGCATAAAAGCTTTTTTTCCTGGATCATATAATCAGATCTGTGTTAGCTGATCACTGAAGCTGTATCATAGTGACTTTCTATGGTTATGGAATACAAAACCCAGGACACCACAGAGTATGCCGAACCCATTAAAAGCAACATTTGGAAAAATGAGTGTGGCACTGTACAGCCTTTGAAATTGCTTTTCATAAGTTCTCTCTCACTAAGCAAATAGAACCTGTGAGAGAGTAACAAGAACAAAGCAGGATGTGAGAGATACTTAGCTTAAGACGAAAATGAATGTGTCTGTGTTATTGTTTTCTACTATAGTAATAATCAGAATAACCTTAAAAGTGATTTTTCTGTACTTTAAATAGGAAATATTTAGTTTACCATATTAAGCCCTTCCACACCCTGCCCTCCCCCTGAAGTTGCCATCAGGTGCAGCTGCCTCTTCTTCTTTCATCTACTGGCTATTCCATTGTGGTATGTTTGTGAATTTTTGTTTTGTAGGGATCATGCTTTGCTTTGTGCTCACTGAGAGACAGGAGGCTGCATTGTGTCTCTGGACCAGAACAGTACAGGGATACACGAAAAGGTGTCAGTAGCTTTTGTGACAGCTTCTCTGGGTGCAGGCACAGCATTCAATCAATATGCCTGGCAGTTTTCTGCTTTCTCACAGCATTGCGGGATCTTCCACAGAGATTTGCAGGAAGGCAGGATGTGGGATTTGCAGAATGGTGTAAGGTGTAACTGCAATTCTGAGCAGCCAGGAAGGCAGATTGTGTCTCACTTCTGCCTTGAAGAAGGTGCAGTGGGGTCTCGGGTCACCTAATTCTTAAACCAGCCTCAAAGAGGTGGCATAGCTGTAGTGCTGTAGACTTCAACTGTCATCATCTTTGTAGGAACAAGTAATCTGGTCAGTGAGATCTTCAGCCAGTCTCCATGTGCCTGTGTCAGGAGATGGAGCAGAGGGACAGGCAGCTGGTCATGTCCACTGTAAGCCACGCAGATCCCGAGTTTTGTCTGCCCAGAGAGGACCATGCAAAGCACTACAGTCGTTACTGACTTTGTAGTAAGAATTGAAATCCAAATTAGTGATCTTATGGTCACTGTTTCTGTTCATATGGAAGATGTTATATCTCAAATATGAGCAGAGTGATGCTGAGAGCCTCATATGACTAAGATGAAAAGCTCTTCAACAGAAAAGCAGCTTTAGCCCCTATATAACACACACACATATAAAAGTCTAAACAAAACTTTATAGATGACATATTGGCAAAACACTGCCAGAATAACTTTTTATGTGGGTATAAAAATATGCTCAGTGGGTGTAAATTCTATATGCATTTCAAAATCTAAACTTGACAAATTGATGGCTTTGCAGGGCATATCTATATTTTTTTAAGGTGATAAAAAATTCAAGAGGTGTAGGCTCAGATAAAAATAAATGTGATCACATAATGTATTTAATTTGTGAAGCACTACCTGTCCTCTTTTAACAGGCCACTCAAAACATGTTAAAATGCTCTAATTCTGAGTGTATGAGCTTATTGCCTGAGAATGTTAATGCATTTGTTAGCATTAAGTGCTGTCCTTGGTTATAAGCGTAGATGGCACTTTTGTACCACTGTTTACCTGTTCTTACTCTTATTCACTCTTCTTTTGCTTCCTCCCCAGCTTTGATGCTGTTCAGTTACAGTTTCTTTATCTTGACAGTCTCTATTAGCAGCTGCTGTTGTACACCCGGGGTGGGACTGTAATGAGAGCACCTCTTGCCCCCTTTCCCTGATCTTCCCACCCCCTTTTTCATAGTGCTTTGCTTTTCTGTCAGTTAAAGTCTTGAGTCTGTAAGAAACATTTTGGACAACTTATCTTTATTAATGCCTGATGGTCTTTCTGCACATTATGCTTCCCTGACTGGGGAAAGACATGTCTACCTGACTAAGCTTCATATTTTGGACTGTCCTAGGACCTGTTTCACTGAGAACCAAAAGCTCACAAAGCCTGCTCAAGTTCACAAGCTTTCCACTTTCAGATGTCAAAAGTACATGAAATCTGCATTGCCCACACGGTGGCCCCAGCATCAGGTTTATTAGTAGGCTCACCAGGTACTATATCAGAGTCTCTCCAGTGCAGGAGGAGTGGAGCCAAGGGTTTTTTATTATTTTTTTCTTTTGTGACCAGATGAAGTACTAGTACTGGGGTTAATAACTGTCTCAGTAAGCAAAACGCTCTTAGATCCTGATAAGACCTTGCCACCAGTGTCAGCATCTGTAATATGGTCTATAAAGTGTTCTGAAAATTGATATCAATTGCTTGCTTCTGGCTGTAAACACCTCTTTTCTTATCTGGCACTGAAAAATCAGAAGAGGAGACTGTACTAATGGAAAAGTGTACTTCACCATCAGAACAGCAGGCACAGTATTAAGTGGACACACAGTATTTGTAGCATTTCATAGTATTTTCCTCTCTTTGACTTCTTGATGCTTCACTAATCTAGACCTTCTACATCAAAAATGTCAGGGATCATATAACCTGTAACAGTGTACCTGTTTTAGGGAATAATTGTGATTGCTTATATGGAAATTGACTGATGGTGAGCAAACTTCAGACTGGTGGCTGCACCTTCAGACTGACAAGGATTGTCTCTGACCTGGGAGGGACAGAAAAACACACCTTGAACAGCAGAGGCAGTTTGGAAGATGCAGTTGTGTTTGCAGAAAGCCCCCAGAGTACACAGCCTACCTGGCTGCAAAATAGTCTGTGCTGATGTGATGAAAAATTGCAAAGAGGGTGGAACACATCGTTTATACCCTTCAGCTATTACATGTCTTGGGACAGATGTTTGATGGGAAGTGCTGGAAATATGCTGGAATAAATAAGCATTATTCATTTGGAAGGTGATGAGGATTATGAAGCTGGTGGAGGAAGCAAGGGTCAGTAAATGTTAATTTGAAAAGTTTATTTTTGCCAAAATGCAACAGAGTATCTAGAGAAAGGATGGCTACGTTGGACACATGATCATGTTCTGTGCACTTCTGTTTATGAGCAAATGCAGAATTGTGTTCTTGACCCAACGTGATATTGTATTATTGAGTCATCTTAATTTACTTCAAAACAATCTATAGAATCTAAAACAAATGATTGTACAATTTTGCAAAGAGTTTGTTTTCAGCAGTTCTTTATGTCTAAAGTGTTGACTTTTAAAAAATGTATTTACTCTATGATCCATATCTTGAGCTATTGATGTCAGTGGGAATCATGTAACTGATTTAAGGGAATTAGATCAGGTTTTATATATTTATCTTCAAGACATATCTGTAGACTTTGATAATAAATTACTTTTCACTTGGGTAGTCTTAACTCTGCAAACTCTATATAGTTTTGGGAGAGTGAGGTGAATTCTGTTCTGCTTCATGTGCAAATGGAACCACAAGTTAAAGACTAATTCTTTATTATTGATTACTCCATACTGGTTGGTAGTGATTCTTGTGAAATAGGGTAGAAGCACCACTTCATTTTCAGTTCCCAGGTTGCATTTATAGTTGATAGCTAAAGCAAAAATTATAACCAAACTGACTTGCAAACTGAACACCTTTTATGCAGAAGTCACAGAAATGTACCAGTATTTTAAGAAAGGGATTTAGTTACTTTGGAGAAACCAGATCTGGCACAAGAATATGATCATGTTATCACGGTTGTTCTTACATGAATCATCAAATGCCTAATTCTTTCATGCACATCAGCACAGTCTCTAAAGAGATCACTGCAGATTGGCGCCTGTTGTTTTTGTGTGTGTAAAGAACAAAGATGTCTTAAAACTCCAACTACTGAAGTAGTTAGCAGGTTTTATGATATCCTTTGCAATCATGAGCTACACGTATTTACAAATTCTTGCTTTTACATTTGTCTCTGTGCATTCTGGACTGTGAACTGATCTGGAGAGTGCCTTAGGAAGTGTAAAAAATCTTAGAATAATGACAAAGCTTATTACAGGCTAGAAAGACAAAAGGAAAGATGTCACCATTATTTCGATCTGTTTTTTTTTCTTTTTTTCCCCGCTTTTTTCTTTCTTTTTTTTTTTTGAGAGAGGGAGGGAAAACAGGATTTGATTAGTCTAAAATATCAAGGTCAATAAGTCACCAATGACAGGTTAGATCAATACATTCTAAATTTAGAATTTTAGAGTAAGTGGAATAGAACCAGCTTAAACATTACTATTTTCTCTGTATCTGTAAAAGGAAAGAAGTGTTGGAACCCATAGGTTAAACCTGCTTGTGGGCATCTGCTGTGAGGTTATTGAATTTTTGAATGCTGGAGTATTTAATGGGAAAATGAGTGACATGACCAATGTGTTCCTTAGATATATGATATATTGTAGGCTGTTAAAAAGGAGGAGGAAACAGATAGTAAGAGTGGAGGAAACGAGTGCTGCTTTCAAGACTTCACAATAAGTTATTTTTGACATCAGGCTGCAGAAAGTGAAATTTTCTGAAATGTAAAACTCTGAGCTTGGCAGAGAGAACTGATGAAAGGAGATGGACACTTATTTAAAACTGGGACAAGAAAATTATTAGTCAGAAGGGCAGGAATGTGTTTTCCCTCCTTTTGACCCTATACCACAGAAGAAAGCTTCCAGTAATGTGCAGAGGTGGCTTGTCTACTGTGCCTCCAAGAGAGCAGAATTTCAAAAGACTGCTTGCTTGGGCTTAAAGTGCATTTTTCTTTGTGCATTGAGTTCAAAGCATGCCTGAAATTGCAAGTAGAACTCAAAGCCATTGTGGTTTCACCTCATTTTTACACAGAGCCCATTGAGGTTTGAGTGATTTAATCCTAAAGCTGTAAATCTGGGTAAGTTCACACAGAACTTAGTAAAAGGTTATTTGAAAGAATTGCAAACTCCAAAAGATGTCAGAGAACTTTGGCTGAGCTTGTTACATGGAAGTAATGGAACAGGAGGTCAGGGGACTTTTCCAGGATTTTCAAATTTGCTGGGAAAATTTTCTGCAGCTCTGCTTTTATTAAGTCTGTGGCCAGCTGCGTTGTAGGTGCCTGCCTGGGGTCAAAACGCTTGTGCTGAATTTATAGTAGGGGACATTAATGAATCTTTTTATCTAAAATGCCCTTCATTTCAAAGAGGAGAATAAAAACAAGGCAAAAATGCAAGTGTGGAGTTGTGCTTGTAAGGGTGGTTGTAAACTGAAAAAAGGAGGAGGGAGCAAGGGGAGAGGAGTGAGTGTTTGCTCACCAAGTAGTGGAGTGGGAGTTTACCAAGAGTCGGGATCTTTGGTTTCAGGTTGAGGTTGCAGTGTCACTACCTTGATACTTTTCCTGGAACTCTTTTCCTGCTGTGACTGCCCATGGAGTGGCAGCTGCTTGTTTCCCAGTTTATATCATGCAATCTGGGAAATACTGTTAAGTGGCTGCATTGTGATGCTCACGCTTAGCTTATGTTTTGATCAAGTGAAACTTTATCTTGTGCTCTGTAGTCGCCAGCACAATTATGACATTCTCCTCTTGTAAAAATGAAACTGTTAGATGAGTAAATCCCTCTTGGGGGTCAATGCCTTTCCCTCTAAAAAGCTCCCCTTTTTTTCCCCCTCCTTCCTAGCCCTTAGTCTTTAAATCAGCAGCAAGCCCTGAGTTGTGATGTTTGTTTTCCGAACCTGCTGTTCCAAGTCTCCCATGGAGAACTGTTGAGAGCATCAGCCCAGGGAAGAGTGGGCAGTGTTATTCGCTGCTTCCATGGCACAGGACTCAGTGTTGTCTCTATTGACTCCTTGCTCATTTTTAGTTATGGAATATTTTAAAATTGAAATAGATGTTTCCTTACTGATTAGATGCGTGGATGTGCTTGAGACCATGCAGAGAAATGCTTGCTTTGCTCAATGACTGCATTTCCCTTCTTCCTACACAGAAAAATAAGAAGAAAATAAAATTGATAAGAATTGTTGTCCTAGAATTACTTTGTTTCTTTTCAATAAGAACAGTAGTGTTAAATACAGGTTTAATATTCTGTTTCCAGGTGAAAGTATTTTATATTATTCAATTTTAATAAGTGTATTTACCTCTTACCTTAATAATGCTATTGTGGCTCTAAGTAAGCCATGTAAAACACCTTTAAAAAGGATGCATCTGTTGGAAAACCAGGATAAATCTTAAAGAAACAGGCACAAAACTGAGGTGTCACAATCACTTGTTTTTTAAAATCTTGTTCAAACTTGACCCTGAATATAGGCATGAAACTGAGGCACAGAGTGTATGTTTCTTGGGAATTACTTTTGCCTTTAATGACTAAAATAGCTGTTCCAGAAATAGACATAAATATTGGATCATTATCTTTTAATCAAACTTCTGTGCTACACCTCTAGAAAATTACCTCCCACTGAAACAGAACTGTAGAAATATCTCGAGTGTCTTATTAAGTTCTTTCAGCCTTTAAAAACAAAACCTTTTAAAAGATTGAGATCTTACTCCCAGTCATGCTGGTATCAATCTTGGATAACAATACTGATGTCAATACAATTACAGCAGCTTGACACTTGTGTCAATGGTGTCAAAATCTGTCTTAATATCCAAGACTTTCTACCTCAAAAGCCAAATAGATTTGTTTCAAAATCTCAGTTACAACTCTGCTGAATTTTACTTTCTACAGAAAATCTTTCATTACTTTTTAAAATCTATGGGACCTTATTATAGTAATGGCAAGAGCCTTTCCTTTATACTCATAATCAGTATTGATTATAATGTGAGATGAAGAGTCCTCTGGTAGAATAACATTACTGTCTGATTTAATAAGATAATTGCTATCCTTATTCATAAATATTGTGTTTTATTGCTTTCTGTTAGTGTGGCACATGTGGGATTCATAATTTATTTCAATTAAACCAGTCATCAGAGAAGGCAGTGAAATGGGATATTAGCAATGCTGCTTTTACTGTAGCACTATAGATTTTCTGGAAATGGACAGGGCAATCCTCTATGGGCCAAGAGCTCTTTTCCTGCCTTTAAAAAGCACCTGGTATACCTGCTGATTGGGTCTAAATAGTAAAAGAAAATTAATCTAGATGGCTTAGGGTACTTTCAACCTGAGTGCCACGAATTTGAGCTAAAAGGAAGAAGTGGTGGATGGAGGGAGGGACAAATGGGGAATTGAAAGAGAGCAGGCAGGAAAGAACAAATGTGAGAGGAGTCTCTGAGGCGATGAAGAGAACAAAGGCTAAGAAAGAGAGACGGTGTGAAGTGCTGAAAAAGCAACAGGAAAAATACAAATGCATTTTCTATGCATGAAATACTTTTGGCCAGACAAAAGGAATGGAAGGTAATAATAAACAGACGAGAATAAAAAGCGGTTTTTCCTCTGATTCCTACGTTTGTGGGCTTACTGAAAACTTCCTTTAATTTACACTTCTTGAGAAATATAACACTCTCAAGCTTTATTCAGCTTTACTTCACACCCTTACATTGCAGCCCGTAGTCTCTGAGTCATGCTCTCCCTTCCCGCAGATCTTGGAGCCTGAGAAGCTCAGGCTGAATAGTAATGCACATGCTGGTGCATGTCAGGTGCGTGTTGGGACCCTCTGGATTCTGTACCTGCATTTTTCTTGGAGACAGATTGAAGTCCTTTCCTCTGACTCAGTTTTGTGGCAGGGTCCAAGTGGCAGTTACAGACCTGGGGTTCACCTGCAGTGACCGTGGGAACACAGATATCAAGCACACGGTTTGCAACTGAGCCCTTTAGGGGCCATACTTGAAGAACAGTAGGGGAAAATGAGTGTCACTTCAAGGCAGGAGAGAGGATTATTGTTAGAAATGGTGCTCTTAATGTGTCCTTAGAGCTTAGAGTGTATTGCAGAGAACTAGCTGTCCCAACCCACCCCTCCATCCCCCTCTTCTGAAGAGCAAAGCCTCTTGGACTGGTTTTGGTAGAACATCTGATGAGACTCTTCCTTCTGTCTTTTCCTGATTTCAGTGTGGCAACTTTTTAGTCCTGGTATGTCATTTTTCAATGGCAATTATGGAGGTAATAGCAATTTGCATGGAAACATAACACTTGGGTATATATTCTTCTGTTCAATGCTCATGTCATTTTACAACCTTGGGAATTCTCAGGTGGCCAGACAACTCTTAAAGGCTCTTGATGGACAGCATCTTAGAGCACCAACAGCGGGAACTTGTAGAAACTCTGGTAACTCTTTGTGATGTTATAACAGATCATACTGACAAAAAACATGTTTTTCTGGTGGAGTGTGATGCACTTTTGGCATCATAAAGCTTTCAGGCAGCCTAATGTAATGCCCACTATCTTTTATTATTTACAAAAGAGATTAGTTTTTTTATCATGATGGAAAAGACTGCTTTGTTACTCTCTGAAGTTCAGGGAGGTCAGGAGAAAATATTGGAAATTGAACTTTTCAACCTGGTGGCCCCTGCTGTACTGCCAGGTAGCAGTCTGACAGGAATACGAGTTCAGCAACAGAGGCAAGTAATCAAAAATGTGGCTTTGCAACTTTTCTTTGTCAATAACAAAGCTCATCTTTTTGTGTCAGCAAGACATTGCATGCAGCGCACATTTCAAATTCAGTTAATCTCAAAATAATTCAAAAATCAAAGAGCTTATTCAACCAACAAGACATACCAGATTGACTCACTGTGTATTCATGGAGGGGATACCAGAGAGAAAAAGAATTCGGTATCAGAATCAGTAAAAGCAGCCCTAGTTTTTGTTCCATCTAAATTGTTTTTAGACCACACGAGCACTGTAGGAATGCTAAAAAGGGTTACCAAAAGAATATTTTATGATTGCATTGTTTGCATTACTCATCTAGAAATAAAATTCACAAAGGTGACAGTTGTACATATGTGCACATGCTCTTTCTGCCTCATTGCAAGAACTTGCATATTTTTAATGTTATTTCAGGGCTGCATCTGCTGTCACCACACACCTGATATTCAAACCCAGTGTCAAAGAGCTTGTGCACACACAGCTGATGGGTTAAGAGATTTTGCTGTGGTGTTAGTATTTGCTTGCCCAGCTTCAGTGTTTCCTGTTTGGAATGTTGCACGGACAATAATCAGACACTGCCAGCAATAGAGTTGCTGCTGCCAAATTAGTATGTGTTTATGACAGGGCACCTGCTAGATAGTGCCTGCAGTGAGTGAAGGTATACAACTGGCAGTTTCTTGGTAATTAAGAGAATGTCTTTACCTGTGAAGAATGTCAGGATGCAGGAGTGCACCTTGGACTAACAGTGCTGCTCTGTGCTACTCAGCAGGGAGAGAGGGGTATCAGCGTGTGGTTCAGATCTCTGAGATCAGGTCCAAGAGCTGTGGGGACTGGGCAGCAGCACTACGGAGTCTGTCCTTCTAGCTGAGCACAAGGAATACTGGGGGCCAATGGGGCACCCTTGGTTGTGCCACTTGCAGAAGTGCTCAGGGCTGAGCTGCTGTAGGATAAATGAACCAAAGGCTCCCCTCACTGCTTCACCAGCATTTCTTCTGAGCAAGAATAGATTATTTGGCAATAAATTGCTCTCATCTCTTAGGCTCTAAATTTATGTAACTCACATTTTATCCTTTATGTGCACCTTAGAAGTTTTCCAGGCACTGAGCACTGAATTGCTGCAGACACGCAGCCTGGTCCCACCATTCTCCTGCATGAGGTGTGAAGGGCTTCTATTCTTGAAACTTGTAGATAGCTGAATAAACTAGTTCCTTTCACCTTTTATTGAGGCTTTGTTTGGTTTTGCAGGGCACAGTGGAATCCACTATAAGTAAACTACAGTCCCTTCTTTTAATTGTCAGTCAAACAGTGAAGATGGGAACAGTCATGGATCACTTACCTTTAGTTGATAGGGAAGGGAAGAAGCAGGATGTGACATGAGAGGACTTCCATTTCCATGGAGACTTCAGTAGGGGGATGCCTGCAGCAGTGGGGTCACATGATAAGGATTTAGCCAGCTAACAGCCAAGTAATGAAAAATTATGTCTGTGTAACCTGGAAAGATGAGGGTTTTTTCCTTCTCATATTTCATGCAGTACTTCATTACTTGAATGGTGAGGCTGCTGCAGGATAAAGATTCTAAGCTTCTGCCCAGAGCAGGAGTTCTTGGGTCATGAAACAGAAAAAATTGTTTGACTAGCTTTTAGCCTGCTCAGCAGTGGAGGGGAAAAAGTTTTGGAACACCCCTGAATTGTACTTCTAAAGAAGAATAGTGGTTTCAGGACTGGTAGGTTGGTTAATATGTGGGGGAATCCACTTCTCTGTCCTGTCTGGTCTGCAGATATCTGGAAGCTGCTTTAGGAGTGTAACACTCATCACAGGTTTCTGTATTATTTCTACTACTCATGAGATCTTCAGTTCCTCCCTGAATTGAGGTCAGCAATGACATGTCATGGCAGAGGGAGCCAAGAGGTAGGACTACTAAGCCAGTTTTCTAATATAACTATCTATAAACCCATCTTTGGTGTGTTTGGATTAGATTTAATCATTTTGCCCTCCTGGAAGACTTTTTCTTATGTTACAATACATAAAATCAACTAAAACATCAGGCTTGTGCATCAGACTTCCCAGGCAGCTCTGTGGCAGAGCTCTCAACTCTGCCAGCTCATGGAGTCTTTATAAACTGGGTCACACCCATGAGCGAGGAAAAAAGATAAAAGGAGATTACAAAAGCATATTTGCTGTTAACTCTTGCTTTAGTTGTACCCTGTCCATGTGAGTGCTGCTATATGTTCTTTATGTAAACATCAATTATTTATCTTCCTTTGGCAGCATGCTACTCTCCCTCCTGCTTTCAAGTGCCTGCTGTGAAGTGATAAAGGATGGCACAGCAAGCACCAGCACTCCCCAGCTTAACTGGGGGACACAAATGAACAGCCTGTGCTCTACCTTTTATATATTCTATTTTTTTTCCTCGCAATATAGATGAGATCACTTACTTCTGAATTTTCTAAGGGTTTGGCCCACAGAGCTAGTTAGTCCGCTTGTCTACCTCATGCAGACTGTGTGTGATACGGAGAATAACCAAGCAAGCGCTGATGTCTCCACTAGGTCCATTTGACGGCTTTTCACTGTTTGTAAAGGGCTCATCAGCAAAAGAGAACTAGGATGGTTTCTAGACTGCTTGTTATGTAATATCAAGAGCTGCAGGAAGTGTTGCTAGGTCCCTGCCTACTAATAAAATAAAAGCCAGTAAAACCCTTAACAGCCTTTTGTGCTGTTTGTGGGCATTGATTATGTGGAGTTACAGTTGTTGCTACTTGCCAAACTGAATGGAATTAAAAACTGCTACTGACTGTTCCAGCCCTTTGGTGAGTAAGGAGGAAAAAGCGTTGTTACTTCTCTTGCTTTTCAAAAATGATGCGGAGGAATAATCCCAAAAATTAGTACAAAACACTAATGAAATGGGAAATAGATCAGATTCATTCACTTGTGGTATCTTTGTAAAGTTACATCTCTTCTACTTTAAGCTCAAAGTTATAGACTTGTTCTATTTGATACTGTCAACTCCAAGGGCAATCAAACCTCTTAGCTGTCTAGCTGGAAGGACTTATTTTTAATGTAAAAGACATATGCAATTTACAGTAAATAATAATAGGAATGTGTTATAAATGCTAGAGGTTCTGAGGAGGCAACTTGTTATAAAACTTTATGCATGTTGCACCTTTTAGACACGAACAGCTCTCTTCAGATGAAATGACAAGGCCTAGTTAACGTTGTTCCTTACATCTTCATTCCCATTAATGCTTTTTTCATATCCCAGCACACTCCAGTTTAACAAATACCACATTAAAAATGTGTACACTCTTACATAACATAAGGAGATAGCTATAGTTTTTGTAAAGCTTTCTTATTACAAAAGGTTGCTGATTACCCTGAAGAGAAGAAGCTTGGTGTGCCAGCTTATGAAGGTGTTGGGGAAAGACAATTCCTAACAAAATCTTGAGCATTTACCCAAGAGTTTTAATTTGTACCATCCAGAAAGGATTTGACCTCTACCTATATTACTAACAGTACATTTAAAAATATAGATTTTAAGGTTGTTAATATGTTATTTGAAAGTTGTGGCTACTGCTTTTTTGGAAACATTAGTTCAAATACATGAATATTTAAAATCTTGTGCCAAATTTCTCATCAGTATAGGGACCAGAGCAGGCCTGTGGAAAGTCAGTCTCTCAAGCCTACAATATATACACACCATGTTTTCTCCTGAAAAAAGGCTTAGCTCAGATTTGTTGCTCTAGGTTCTGCTAAAAGTTTAAAGTTTGTAACAAAATCCATCATCCAGTCCTTGCTGCTGAGTGTGATGGAAATCCCGTCTCTTTGGTAATGAGGTGTGTAATTTGGAGTGCACAGTCCATGTGATGCTCTTTATTGGCTGCATGGAAAGAGCAGACTGGAAGGATCCGCTCATGTTGCTCTTCAAACACGGTGTCCTTTGAGATAGGTGGTTGGAAGTTTAGATATTGGGCTAGAATTACATGCAGATATGAAGAATATGATTTTATCATATTCCTTATGGTGTTTTGAGACCTCTATTTTTCAAGGTTTTGTGAAAAATCTTTCCCATTACTTGTGCCAGGCAGGCCCAGGTGAATGACCAGGGCAGCTCCAGTTCTGCTGTCCCAGCTGTGCTGGGCTGCTCTTGACCTTTGTGCACCCAAGTTTGGGCTGAGCAAAAGCAAGATATTGAAATTGAGTGTGTGGAAACACCGATAATGGGGGATGCGCAAAGCAGATCCATTTTATCTGACATGTATTTCCCAGTTTCCCTCTGCTCATTACCCAGCAGACATCAGGAATTGGTTGTTGCTGTATAAAGATGTTCCCTGAAAAAGAAGTTTCTAGTATGGCTGGGCTATTTAACCAAAATAACGAATTTCCATCCTATTTAACTGTCTAAACATGCTTAAACATGTTTCTAAACCTCTTTCTTGAGCAGGGATCTATAACTGAAGCTATGCTGAATAATCTCAAAGACTTGAATGTGAGTTTTTGAGCACCAGGAGCACAAATGGTTACGGATTACATGAGAACTAAGAAGAAAATATTTCTGGTGCTTCTAAGGGAATTAGCAGCCATGGTCTACTGGCTGAGTGAGATTTGGGTATGTGGGATTCAGACAGACATGTCTGAAAATTCTGGTCTTTAATAATGTTAGCAGAAGTGTGCATGGCAGTTTTTATGTACAGCTAACTGGAATTTGCATCTGTGGATCTTCTGAAAAGAATGCTAGCACCAATGACAATTACAATCCTAACCCCCATTTTCTAAAGAAAAAAGTAAGGCAATTTCTTTCTTATTCCAAATAACTAACTTTTTTTGGGCTAGAACATGTTTCTTTCCATCACCACCACTGGGAGGAAGTTTAAAAGAGTAAAAACAAACTAAATGTAATAGGTAGAAAAATTTCCCCAGAAATGGCAAATAGCAGCAAGGCAGAGGCTTTGTTCGTGTTGATGAAAACAATTACAATGAATATCTTGGAATCCTTTTGCACTTAGAAATCGTTCTAACATACATAAATTCCCCAGTAAATGATTGAAGCAGAGTTCATAATTGTTAACTTATTTGATCAAACTCACTTTTTCATTCCCCAGTTCACCATAAATAATTGCTTTGCTTTTTAAAATTATTCACCAGCTAAGTAAGAAAAATAATTCTCCATGTGCTCTTTGGTTGGGAGCAGTTTGCTATAAACCACTTCCTCCAAAAACTAGCAGATTTATTTGTTTTGAGTTAATGGACAAATCCCATAATACTTCATTGCTGGTCTCAGACTCAACCTAGTTTTGGGGTCACACTTCCATATGCCAGTGTTTGTTCTGATGTTACCAAAATTTTCAGGGTACCAAAGACCAGGAAGAAACATTCACAGAACTCTGCTGAATCTTTGAGCAACTAAGCAGTTAAGCTAAAATGGCTCCAATGTGACAGACAGATAAATGATAAAACACCTTTCTAGTAACTACTGAAGATAGGAAATATTATGTGAAAGGGGCAGGAAGAGTTTCAAAGGGCACTTGATAATAAAGGGTCTGCAAGTGTTACTTGTAAGTGATTTATTGATTTGTTCAGTGTAGCATGCGAGACTGTACTGATTTATACAGAGCATATGCAAGAACCATGTCATTACAAACTGCAAACCAATCTTTAAAATTAGTTACTGTCCAATAGGTTTTGGAAAGGTATACCTGTCCTGCTGCCACCCAGCCCAGAGCACAGTGATTAGTTGAAGATGAAAGTTGATGTGAGTAGATCAAAGCTCAGTATATGAGGTCAAGCGTTTTTAACACAGATTTATGAACCAAGATTCTGGTTCATTTTGTGTTCTCTTAGGAAAAAAAAATTGAAGTACTCCCAAGGATTTTCCTTTTCAGTATCTCTAACTTCCTTGCAATTGTCCTTTCTCTCTGCTTTTTATCTAGGCTGTCCAAACTCTTTCCTTTTTGCATCTGCTCTTGGGGTGCCAGTACACTAGAAACTAAATATCTTAATGGTGTCTTTACCAGTCCCCAGGCATGTATATTTGTCTTCATTTCAAGATGCAAAACCTGCTTTTTGATTCTTCATGTTCCATTTTTAGTCTTAACTGATAACCAAGGTCAGTGTTATAGATATATCTAGTTCTGTAATGATCAAGTTTCATCTGATTTTTACTGAGTACATAAAATAAGCTACCTGAGCATCCATCACTTGCAAAGGATGGAAAATTGAGACCTCTGCAGATTTGATTCTGCAAGACATAAAGACCTTCAACTTTAGAAGAAAGTCTGTTGCCCTGGAAATCGTTGCTTGGGTAAAGGAGTGCCTTTTGGCAGATTTCTGATCTTTAGAAGCAAAACTCTCATGACACAAAATGAAAGCTTGTGGCTTATGTGTTTCTTAAAAGAAGCCCAAGACCTCTGGTGTTTCATATTTCTCCAATATAAAAGCTTTTACTTGTCAATACTTGATGATCTGAAAATCCTTTGAGCCCGTAGCACTCAGCGAGGAAACTACAAGAGCCTGGACTGTGCTGGGGAGCACGTGGCACTCTCAGGTGTATCCACTGTGATCCCTGCACAGCACAGAGCTGGAGCTTGGCTTCCAAATGAGCAGCACAGCTGAGGGCAGCGAAAAGACAGCAGTTTTGTTCATTATTTTTTGCATTTCCACCTTGCCCAGAAGCCCAGCCTTGAGCCATGCAGGATAGCAGTGTGCTCTGTACTGCACTAACACTGAACAGACAGATGAAACAAAAGGTCACTAAAGACAGAGGAACACGAAGGAGCAGTGTGGTGGCAGTAGATGGCATGCTAGGTCTTGGCATACAACTTTCCAAGGGTGATCATTCCCTAGCTGTCTCAGCAAGGAATTTTTTGTAGAGAGAGTAGAGGGACTTTAATAAGTAACTTTGGAGATGTTCAAAGTATGTTGTTTTCTACAATGAAGGGCACAGTGGCAGAGAGGATGAAGCTGCTTTTATATTTTTGTGGAGAGTGGATGCTGAAGGTGGAAGTCCCTGTCTTTAGAGAAGAGACAGCCTGTTTCACAGTGCAGAATGAGAGGTGACAAGGCTGGCACAGGCAAGGAAAAGCTTAGAAAATGAAGGTGCTTTTTGTTTGATGCAACATAGAAGGAGGACAAAATGATGCTGAAGATAACAGGACAGCTGATGTGGTCAAAGTGAGATGGCAGCAAAATCATCTTTTCAGATGTATTGCAAATGGATGTGAGCAGGGACAGAATTGTATTTGTCCAACCCTGGGAGGGGAATAAAAAAAAGAAGTTGTTTTAATAAAGAGAAAAGGTGTTGGGAGGCCAGAGAGAGCTTTTCCAGTGTGATCTGTTAAGAAAAAGCCATATCTGAATTTATGTAGAGAGCACCTGCAGGGTTTACATATAAGCTGGATTTGGGGACAGAGAGAAGGTGCTGAGATGCAGGTTATCCCAGGTTACAGATTGCAGCAAGTGGCACTGTACTGTCAGCAGTGACTGAGGAAAGGAAGGAAAAAAGATTTGAGAAGTCTTGCTATGTTAAGCTAAAACTAATGACTAGATATCTCTGAAAAGATTTTAATTCAGACAGGATATGTTGGAGCAGGGAGATACTTTTATGTGTTGCTAGGATAAAAATACAAATTGAATTTATGTTTTTAAATCAGCTCTGGGCAGCTAATGTTGACAGTTCCTCTCTCATAGGAGAAGGATGGGAAAGCATTTGGGGTTTGCTGGTGGAAAAATTGATCTGGAAAACATTCCACAGTGCACGTCATTTGTGGCGAGTGACCGTGTTTGGGGTGGTTTGATGGGGCTCACCTGATTTAGAGAATGATGGCTATGGAGCAACTGTGGTTACCTCCATACTTTTACAGTTGCAAAGGGTAGTTATTTGGGTTGTTGCTGCCTTAGTGAATATAGATGCTGGTTGTAGAAGCAATTCAAAGTCCTGTTTTATCCTTGGGGAGAGAAGGAGGCTCACGTGGCAGTATATTTTTCTCACTGTATCAATTTTTTATCTGCCTGCAGAATATAATTTCTGAGCCCAGTGTGTATGTTATTTTCTTTTTGGCTTTGTATATATCATTTTAATTTGTGTTATAGACTCAGACTGTTATCCTTTCTTTGTTTTACAGCATATTAATGAGAAACAGGAGGGCAGAGGAAACGAGTATTTTTGGTCTAGTGCCTTCAGTTTAGTATTCTGTGTGCACTTCATTAGCTGGAGATGTTTAACAAAGTAGGATTTTTTTTTTGTTTTGTTTTTAATACAGTGTGAATTCTGGCAAGTGCAGGCTATACGCCCACTAGGTAAAATACATGCTGTTCTTCTGTGGTGCTGGCTCTGTGCTGAAACATTCCTACTGCCTCCACTAGAAGAACTTTCTGAGGCTGTATGAGATGAAACCAAGCCCACACTGGTGCAGTAGCTGATCCCAGCCATGGCATTCAGCAGGGAGCACGAGTTAAATTTCCAAAGCGGGTGCCAGGATGGATTTTAGCAGGCAATGGCTCCTTGAGGCCATTGGTGAACTGGAGGGAAGGGGCTGCTGTGCAGCACTAACTGCAGCAACCCAGCTGTGGCTGCTTGCGGTGCCATGGTGGAGATGAGGGCAAGGCTGAAGGGACATTAATTAACTTTGTTATGATATGGGTTTATATTTTTACTGCAGCGGACTTCCGTGAGACATTTTCTGGCTTGATGGATGGCCTGAATGCCACTGGGCCTGGGCTTTCTGAGCCTTCAGAACCACAGGTGTTAAAAACCCAAATCCTGGTCAGTGATGCTGGCTGCACTCTGGCCCTATTTATCCTTAGCTTTCCTTTTTGCTAGGAATGATATAAAGCCTGCTATCAAGCTACCTAAGCCTGGAGTCACCACTGATCCTGAACTATACTCTGATTATCATTCCAGTTGCCTCACAAAAACCCCTGTCTGTTGTTCTCTGAAATACTGGAAAGATAAGGCCAGTGCTATTGCAGGAGGGGGGCACTGCTGTTAATTCATTTTCCTATTATGTGCCAGCTGGACTACTGGAATCTGGGGCTTCTTAACTTTTCATGTTAGAGCTCACCTGCAATCCTGCTCCTGGCATTCAAACTGTATCATATTATTGCACCACTTGGAAGCAGTTTATGTTGCCTTACAGCATGTTGGGATAATTCTAAGATGCCACCAGGCACACTGAAGTTCCCAGGCTGGCTTTTGCCACAGTTAAAATATTTTCATGTGTTACAAAAATGTATTTGCATTAAAGTTGTAGTTCAGATTGGAAGCTGGCTTCTGAAATGAGTTTCCCAGTTACTGCATGCTTTGATTTGCTTCTCAGAGCAGTCCTGGAGAGCAAAGCAGCTACACTATTCTGTGATACCGGTGAACTGGGAGATGTGCTGCTGGAGCAGGGTACACTCCACCTGCTGCATGGCCCCTGTGCACTGGGTCAGACCAAGGACAGTGCAAGCTACTTCCCCTCTCATCCCACAATGCACACAGTGGGCTGTTGTCCATCAAAACTGGCTGTTTTCTTTATCAATCCCCTCTGCTCTGCTGTATCATTTGTTACCTTGTGCTGTGTGTGCATTGGCCAGGATTCTGGAACACTTGTGTGGTTTGATGGGAGTAATTGCCAAAATAATTGCTCTTTTAGGTTGCTTTTGGTCGTGTTTTGGGTCTTTTTTTTTTGGTTTTCTTTGTTTTCCCCCAGTGAGTACAGACTTCACATAATACTATTTTAGCTATGTGGTGTTATTTAGGGACGAGTTGCCTTTATTAGTTTTGTATGGTGTTAGTGGCAGTAGTTTGTGCTATCTCCACACAGTCAGCTACACATAATTTATCTGAGTTTTATTAATAGTCTCCTATTTATGCTTAGACTCCATGTTAGATTTCAGGCAGAAGAAGGTACCACCTTTGGAAGCATTAGAAGGTGAAAGCAGGTAACAAACAAAGACTGCCTGACATGCCAAGTTCTGCTGGGTGCTACAGTTACAGTCCATTCCACTGTGGTACTGGAGCATCTGACACCCCTGAGGAAGAAA
This sequence comes from Sakesphorus luctuosus, assembly GCA_013396695.1. Taxonomy (NCBI): domain Eukaryota; kingdom Metazoa; phylum Chordata; class Aves; order Passeriformes; family Thamnophilidae; genus Sakesphorus; species Sakesphorus luctuosus. The sequence goes on along the minus strand of VWZD01008869.1, from coordinate 1,025,923 downwards.
CTGGGATAACCAATTTATGGCACAGAGAGCAAGGAATAGTCAGAACGTCTGACTTGTCCAGGGTCACAGAGACAGTCAACACAGGGAATGTAGTCTGAGCCTAAGGTCAGCTTAGAATAAGTAACTTCATCACTAGATTGTAGTTTCATTTTTATTGTTTTCTTCATAGGAAGGACTGAGGAGAAAAATGGGGAGGAAAACAAAGAGAAATCACTGTTTGTGCCTTTATGGCATTGTTTTTCAAGTATCTGCTGTTGCCTGTATTGTCTTTCTTTGCCTCTGCCATAACAATTTGCATAGTATTTTATTGTGTAATTTTAAGGGTCTTTACCCTATATGAGGCTGAATTAAAATGCCGTGGCACCCAAACTGTCTGCTTGCTGTATCTCCTTGTGAGACAGTTTTCCCTAGGGGAAAAGTTCTGTGTTGCAGTAAATGCTTTTTGAAACACACTTACTGTGTTCCTTAAATGTGAATGGTACCAAACAGCATTACCTTAATGTATGGCAAAACAGCAGCAACAGGAGTTTGGAAAGAAGCCTTCCATATTGGAGTTATTAGAACTTTCATCATGTCTGGATACAATAGGTGTAAAACTACCTCCCTCCAAAATAATGTTAAAAAAAATAAATTGTAACACAATTTGCAGAGAAATAATTGTTTTCACCTTTACCTTCTAGTGTCAGGGAGCCACATACCCAGCTGGCATTTATATTTATACAATAATGAGTTATAATGTAAACTTTAACTGAAATTGCAAGGCTCCCAGTTATCTTCTCCCTATAAAAAAAGACAAATACAGCCACACAATGTATTATTGCAATCAGTAACAATGAAATATTTCTGTGAGGGAAAAGTCCACTCATCAGCATTTTTCCTGACCAGCTCCTCTTTGCAGATAGGCTAATGCTTCAAGAGTTATTAAGCTTATGTATGTACTTCCATTTCCTCTGCGTGAATTAGAAAAACAGAGAAGAGGAAAAAAATCATTATTTAAAGTATAATTTATGATAAATTTTTGGCACTGCAAAGGTTGATCATGGAAAAAATTTAAATATTGGAACTTCATTTCATACTTCTGACATCTGCTGTGACAATGGAGTTTAACTGCAGGACTTCTTTTCCTTCTGAAAATACTAATTGGATTTTCAACAGGATGTTCATGAGCAAAAGATGGTGCTACACAGTGAGATTTTTTTCTTTAAGTAGTTCTGCTTAATGAAATGTATAAAAATCTTATATTGTTCTGTCAAAACAGAAATAATGTGCTTACTCTGTTTCCTGCTGTGATCAACCAATCTGGTAATTTAAATCTAAATGTGCCATAATCTTGAACACCAGGAGGATTAGAAAAATCATAAGGAAAACACCCACATTTCCATTTAATAGATGGCCTTTTGAGCTCATTTCCAATTTAGTGCTGTCCTTCCTTGCTGAAAACAAAAACAAATTTCCTGAAAATAATATCAAAACAGCAAAAGTGCATCAATTAAACCACAAGATTCAACAGGGCATATTTTAATGGGCCATTAAGCCTGGGGTGTATTGTGAAATACCAAGGTAAAGGGCGGATTACTTAAAATACCCACAGACTATATTAATGATTCATTAAAACATGCCATATAAACAAATGGTCATATCATAACTAAGTGGCCTGATTATGCAATCACTTTTAGTGGTATGTTAAAGGAGGAGATCTAAACAACAAGTTAAGAATTGAGTTCAGCCTGTTCAAATGAAGACTAAAGTTATTTTTAAAACTTGAAATACATAATATGTACAATTTTCCCAGTAATATTCCTCCATGATTGAGGGAAGCAACTGTGTTAAGCAAATAATTTTCAAAAGCAATAATTTGATTAAGTGCCTGGCAATGTGGCTTTTTCAAACCATTTGGGTCTGAAGAGGCAAGTCCTGATCTAAATTATGTGGACTTTAAAATAAGGACCACCCTGTGACTTCTGTGTCCGACTTCAGTCACAAAGGACATTTTCCACAGATCTGCTCCTCAGACTGTGAGCCCAGGTAACACCCTGCGGATTGTTTTCATTCAGCTCCTGGATGCAATGCAATGCTCATGAAGCCAGCTTGTTTTGGAAGAGTTTCAAAAAGCTCAGAATTTGTTAGAAATGCCAGTACTAAGTGTCACAGGACAGCTCTTGGCATGGCGGCGTGGCTGTGCAAGGTTGAGTGTAGTCCCACAGGACTGCAGCTGACTGCTCTCCTCAGATGTGGAGCTGTACTATTGGCTTGCAGTGTACATAAAAATACTTTTTCTTGGCATAACATGCAGAGCCATCCTTCATCTGTTAAGCCCCAGGATTCAATAAGTTAGGTGAAAAAACATAAGGTCATCTTGAAGAAGGACAAGTTGCCTCAGTGCTTTCAAAATACATTGTTGGTTCTTTAATGTGGAACAAAGGAAGAGGGATCTCAAACCTGTGTGTTCCTGATAGTGAGGATCAGTGGGAATGTTGTACCCAGTGCACGCAGTGGTCATGATGGGGCCACAGCCTTGCTGACTTACAGGAAAGTCTTCCATTCTCTGCCCTTGGGTATTTCCAAAAATCCTTTTGGCTGTATTCTCTTACTAGAAAACTGTGTCTGCCTTTTGATTTGAATGAAAGACTGAGTCAGCAAGGCTCTTGAGCACATTCTAAAGACCATTCTCAGTGAGAGAAATTGCTAAAGAACCCAGGAACACATTTAGTAGAAATCCAGTCATTAAGAACAGTGACCTTTGAATCAAGCTTGAAACACTTAAAGACAACTTAAACCTGGGTTGCAATACTACACTTTACATTGCTCCAATTAGATTGCTCATTGGCAATCCTAAGGCTGGAGTCACCATTAATCCTGAGCTAACATTTGATTATCATTTAGTAGCCTCACAAGCCCCATATTTGTTGTTCTGTGGGATGCTGGAAAGGCAAGACCAATGTTGTTGCAGAAGGATGCTATGCTGTTAATTAATGTCTCTGTTATATAATGCTGTCTTAATTTAAAAGAAAACTAAGAGAATGATATGGACCAGGAAAGAAGAACCTCCCTTAAGGAATCAGCACAGCTTTGAAATTTAGGAGTTTTAATCAAAAAAATGTATAGAAACAGAGGATAACAGTTCATCACTACAAATATATATAACCAAAACTAGGACAGAACAAACAACCACACTGTACCCACTAAAGAAAAGAACAAACCCCTTAAATGAAACAATTTTTTCTTTTTTCCTTGGGTGCAATTATATTTACAGACAGCAGGGGTTGCTGCCATGCCTTGGCTTGCTTCGATGTCACACTCCTCCAGTAAAACAAAGACTAAAGGGTATGGGTGAGGCATTGACTCCTCTGAATGACTCACGTGGCATAGCAGTCACATGGAGGCAGGGTGGAACCTGTTCTCAGGGGGCAGAGTAGGTTCTCTCTCTCTCTCCTTGTCCCTTTGTCTGAAGGAGGAGGTGCTGGGGGCAAGTGGGATGGTGGTTCTCAGCAACCCCTTGCAGCTGAAATGGGTCTTCAGGAAGTCCACAGCAAATCCAAAAGGCTCTGTCTCCCTCTGAAGCCCAGAGGAGTATTGGAGAAGTTTGAGGGGGAGAGCAGGAAGACCCAAGCTAGAAAAAGGAGCACACTCTGAGGTGTGCTCACCAGCTCAGCCAACAGTAGCTTCCAGTCACTGTAGCCACCGGAAATGAAAGCAAAGCCAGCACATGGGAAAAGCTTCTCCCCCTCCCAAGTGCTGGGGGTCTGTTCCTCACCTCCACTCCACCATTAAATTGGAATCTAGAGTTGTCAAGCGCTCCTTTGTTCTCGGTCCTGGCATGTCAACTCCCCAAACCTTTGTGTTGGGAGGGAGAGAAAAATTCCTTCCCCCACCCTTTTGTTTGAACTTTTAACACATACTATAAAAAGCATTAAGTGAACACTCCATGAAAGGAGGAGGTGTCTGGAAAAATACAGTTCCAGAGAAGATGTTTCTTCCTTCTCAGTTCATATCGAGTGCAAGAGCAGTAGTCTATGAGAAACAAGTAATCCCTGTTTGTAGAGGAGTCAAGCTTTATGTTTTTTGAGTGATGAGTTTCATTTATCTTTTACATCAAATAGTATAAAACTCCACTCCAGGAAAGGGAGATGGGATGGAAAATTTCTGCCTCCAGTTGGTAGTTAGCTCATGTACATGTGTCTAAGACTAAACCTAAACTCTAGCACGTTTGAGTGACTGGTAGTTTCTAATTAGTAGTTCTTAGGAAAGGAGTTTTAATAAACTCTTTTATTTGGCTGCATCAGTTCACAGCAAATGGATTGCAATGAAATTTAATGTTGCAGAAATTTCCTGTGTAACGCCATCCCTTACACCCTGGGAATCAATGGCATCTAATGCTCATGATACCCATGTCTCCCAAGAAACCACTTTCACTCTATGGTTGGTCCATCATTTATATGGACCAAGACAGCAAAAAAGGGAGGGATAGATAAACCACACTGAAACTAGTGTGGGCTGCATGTAATTTCTTCTTGATAGCTTTTAATGTATTACTGATGTGAACATACGGTAAATAGTGCAAGTTCTTTCTTTTTAGTAGTGTTGCCTCTAGTGAGGCATTTTTACTCCATCTTTAAACGTGTGTGTGTGTTCTTAACCCTGCATGTACTGAACATTTATCAAAGACCAGACTGGATGGGACTTTGAGCAACCTGGTCTAGTGGAAAGTGTCCCTGCCTGTGGCAGATGGTTGGAATGGGATGATCTTTAAGGTTCCTTCCAACAGAAACCATTCTATGAGTCTATGTAAGGTTTAGATAGAAATATTTAAGGTACGGTGCTTCCTGAGATTGTTTTAGCTCCTCTAGAGCCCAAACAGGTTTGTGAAACTGTCTTTTGTAAAAACAAACTGTAGTTGAGGGTGCTGCTTCCTGGACTATAGAAATACTTTGCCAGTAAATGTTGGTGCTTTTAAGTGAGATGGCCTTTTGTCTGCTCACCTTTAAAATGTAAGAACCCAGTGAAAAGGAGCTGTGTGTATTCAGTCCCAGCTTCCTTTTGCAAAACCAGAAATTGGCCAGTATATTTTTATTAAAGCATAACTCCTTTCTCAATTGGTATTTGCTTTTGTACAGATGGCCTCCCCCCCACATGTATTTTTTTTTCTATTGGGTATGGGAAGTAATTGCTAAAAAGTTCATTCTGTTTTTCCACACAGTTCTATTATTTACTTCTGACCCTTCCATTTCCCCTGAAAACCTGCATTTACAACCTTCCTAAGTATTTTACACCTCCAGAGCTTTCTACCAGTCCTTTTTTAATGTCCTTCATTTCTGCTGCTTCTTCCGTTTCAGAGAACTGTGTTACTGTTCCTGATGCTTTTGCCTTTCCCTTCTCACTGAATTCAGTAGCAAAACTCTAAACAGCTCCTCTTAGAGCCATGCTGACCCTGCCCTGTTCCCTGGGACATACCTCTCTCCCTTTTTAAGGGCTATGAGCTTGTTAAAGACTTCCCTGTTCTGAGCAGCCTCTTCTTTGACCTTCTAACACATGTTAAAGGTTGTGTATAGCATATAACGTAAAATCTCACCTGCAAAGTAAGCCGAGTCATTATTATCTAGCCCTGGTGCTCTGCAGGGTCAGCAAGAGGCAGCTGTTACTGTCAGAGTGTGAGGATGATACTGCAGTGCTCTCAGTTACCTCTGAAACTAGTGAAAAATAAACACTTGGGCAGCAGCAGTGTTTCCCTTTTAACATGGAGCAATATTTGTATACTGGAGAAAGGCATAGCACCATAATGATAGTGTTATCCAGCTTTTACAAACAGCTTGTTTTGACATGATCACCAAATGCTGGAGGCTGCTGGATTGCTGCGTGGGGTTTCTGGGATGGAAAAGCACTCTGCTGGCTCAGGCTTCAGTAACTGAGTGTTCTTCAATGATATTTACTTCCACAGTACTTGCAAATTGAAGTGACTGATGGTTTTATAACCACCTTGGTTACCAGACTTACAGGTCTTTTAGCAAACTGTTTCTGCGCTTCATCAGAAAATAGTTGAAGTGGTGAAACGTAAGGTTTTCTTCAGGAGGGACAGGGAAGAGTGGAACTCAGAGTTCTAAGATGAATCCAGTTTATATGTTTTTGATAAGGTGCTGATAACTTTGTCAGATCCAAGTGTCTGCAAAGTCTTCTTATGGGTCTGAACTAGAAATGTCAGCCAGCCTGTGTTTCTAATTCAGTATCTGCCTATATTTTCCTCTTCTGAAACTGGCAAAACCCACTTCAGTGAGGTAAAGGGCCAAAATACACTACTATGCATTTTTTCTTAACTTTGAGAAGAATGAACTCATTCCCATTCTTGTTCATCGTTCTCTCTCCCCAAGGTGTATGGCCCTCCCCTCCTCTGTGTCCAGGGCTGGATATGGCACACTGCTAGTGGTGCTCCAGCCCTCTCCCTGTATCCACCAGGCACGAGATAGGACACATCTGAGCCTCTCAGCCATATGGCAACTGCAGCAGGCTCTGGAAAATATCATTTTATACCTCCCACCATTTCAAATGAATCAAACCTAATTTCTGCTTCTAGCATCTATAAACATTCCCCTTCAAAAATAGTTTTTAGGCAAGCCTTTCAGCTTGCATGTTATTCAAATGATTCAGTGATTGGTTTTTTTTAAGATTGATGTTGCTGAGTATGTAGGAGACATTGGTCTGGGTATCATCTTTTCATCTCAAATGTGAAGCCTTTACTGGTATTGTTAGAAGTCCTGGAAACTGTGGGAATTTTAAGTTTGTTTTTTTGCTGCTCCTCTAGTTCCCTGAGCCAGATAAGCCTATGAGGCTTTTTGAATCTCAGGCAGCTGCTGGTGTTAAAAGTACTTTTTAATTGCATATTTTTGAGAGGTTCTAATGGCCCAGTGATTTCCTAGATTTGCAGGCCAGAAGGCATTACTGTGATCATCTACTCTGACCTCCTTCAGAAATGTAGGAATCACAGGGTGAAATCCCATTAAATGGATTAAGTAGTAAGTGTAAAATTAAAAAGGTAATAAAAGTCAATATTTCTTCCTGGTGCTGGTCCAGGACTTAAGGTAGCAAGGTAGTGCAGAGCAAATGTACCTGATTTCCATGTTTCTGTGCTGCAGTTAAGAAACAGCCTCTCATCGTTTAACAAGTTTTGCCTTTTTTGTTTTTTTCCCTTGTGAATCCTTCTCCTTTAATGAGGGAATGTAATCTTGTTGTTGGGTTGTTAGGCTGTCCATGCATTTGTAGCAACACCGGTATATCATTCCTGTCATGGCCCTGCTTATACCCTGAGACCTCACATATATGTGACACATCACTTAGCAAAGATGATGGAGAGGGCATGTTTGACATCCTCAGGATCCATGAGTGGATCTAGTACCTACATATTATCTGCCGGTTTGTGTAGAATTGAACACACCCCAGATTCCCCACTAGAAAGCCAGGACCATTCTGCATCCTGTGTGTTACCAAACATGAGAGCAGTCCTGGAGACACCTTGTCACATGCCTTTTTTGAGTTCCCTTATTCTTCTCAGATACTGTTCCCACTGGAACAGATCAGGTATCACTTTTCCCAGTATGTTTATCTCTGGTTTTTAGCAGTGCAGTAGGTTATGCACAGCACCTGCTGGGCTGTGATTAAGGTGGTTGTTTTAAAGAGAATAGCACCAATCCTGCATTGTAATAGTCACACTAACGAGGTAAAAGTAACTCTGAGACAGACATACTCTGAATTCCAGTAAAGCTGAAGTCAATACTAAGGCAACTTAAAGTGTAGTATTTGCTTTTCCTGCCATTGATTATGCATTTTCTCCTGACTTAGCATAGGTGATTTATAGTCAATAGCCTGTGAGTGATGATCCACTGTATTTCAGCAAGAAGATTCTTCAGGAAAGACCTGATGTATTGGGTTTTGTGTATTCCTCTGAAATGAATTTGGAAGAATATGATTTCTGGTGTTGTTACTCTGTGGATTCAAAGAAAGTCTGGAAACACATTTCCAGCTATTCCCAGTGGCCACTGGATGCTGCAATCAGAAATGTAAAGGTTGTGTTTCTGTGTCCATTCTGGAGCATTCCATGTGAAATTTCCCACAGTACTGACAGGCACAGATAACCCTAACCATTGCTGATGGCAGAGGAGAAGCTGGGAGTTCTTGTCAAAACCTTCTTCTCAGATAGAAAGATTGTTTGTCTTGTTCTGATTCTATGCAGGGGAGAAAAAGCCTTTAGAGTACAGGAAATTTCCCTGGTGTGTAAAAAGCATGCTGTGCCATTCATTACTCAAATGAAAGCTAGTTTGTGCTTAATTGAGTGGCAAAACTAAAGCAAAATATATCTCAATTTATTTAGTCTACATACCTATCCTAATAAAAAACAGAGATATCTTGCTAAGAAACAAAACTTGGAAATTTCCAGGAGGAAAACTTGATATCTGTAGAGTAGGGAAGGAAACAAAAAAAGGGCAGTGACTGAACAAATGGTTGGTCAGCAAAGTGCCGTGCCAGGTGGGTAAAGGAGGGTTTGGTTTTACCCTACCCGCTGGAATAGGTGACTTCATGTAGCAGGTCTTTGTACTCGTCCTCCATAGCCACCTCTGAAGTTTTTATGGACTTCATGAGTTGCTTATAGTTGTCTGATGTAATAAATTTCCTTCAGCAACACCAATATTGTGAAAATATCTACCCAGAGATGCAAAACCTGCTGGAATTGCAAGAGGTGCTCACTTGACTAATCATTTTGGATAATGCAAAAAGCGTTATGAATTAACAAGCTGGAAGAATAAACAAGATTAGAGTTAAATGCTTTCAGGGACTGTAAAAATTAGTCAAAGGCTAATTGCAAAGGACTGGGTGAGGCAAGCCCATAACTTAGAGTGGTCAATGGAAAACAGAGAGGTCAGGAGTAAGATGGTCAGGTAAAACAAGCAGTGAGGGAAATGAGAGGGTAGAAAAAGATGGTGGGTGTTTCTTTAGGTAGAAATCTCACAAAAATACAGAGTAGAATTTAAATTGTGGGTACAGGGAAAAGTATCACATTAGAAAGAACATAATATAAATAAATTACCTAATGAGGGTCATAGTTACCTTCAGTACATTTGTGAATTAGATTGTAAATGTCCTAGGTGCAGTATCCCAAATTTGAAGAAGCTAAAAAAGCAAGTCAGACATTTGTATGCAATGAGAGCAAGAACTCCACCAACACTGTATTCTGAAGAACCTCAACCCCACAGTCTTAGTGACCTGTTACTGAGATGAGTGGGGATTGGTGAATGAATGAAATATGTCCTGAAAACTAGAGTAGGAGAAATTATGTCTTATGAGGCTGCAACAAAGGTGTGCCCAAGGTTCATGAGGATCTTGCTCCTGTTTTCAGATGCCTTTTGGTCACGTCTCCGAGTCTTGCATGTGACCTTGTAATTATGAGAGAAGTAGGATTATTTTATTTTATTTTCTTCTGAGTTAGTATGGAATAGCTTTTTTGAGCTAACTTGGAACAAAAATGGTTCAGAAGCAGAGGAAATTAGAATTGTGATTCTTACTTCCAAATATCCATTAATCTCACCTCATATTCACCCTGACTTTTTTTTTCCTCCCTTGTCTTCTGCTGTTCTCCCCTGCGCTCTGGAGCACTCAGCCTGAATCTGAACAAAGGTCAAGAGTGATGTATGGAGTGTAAATACAGGTTTCTCTGCTGACTTTGGGCCGTAGGTAGTAAATGCATTAGCCTGAACAGCTACAAGGTTTACAGCAAACATTATGCAAGCACACAGGAGCTGTTGTTGACTGTGCAAGTATCAGACTATTGATTAGCTGCTACATGGGCCTTAATAAAACTATCATTATTAATTATGACAGAAAAGTGTGTGTGTATGTCAAGGTAGCAAGTTACCTCTTTTATTTTTTTGCCCCTCAATTTATTGCTGAGGCACAGTAGATTGTAAGTCACCTTTGCATTTTGAGGGAGAAAAGAATCTAACATTCTTGCATTATTTCAGACTAAAGGGGACACTGCCTTATTGTCTTCCCAATTTGTCCTGCAAGAAATTGTTACTAGTATTTGTGAGCTGTTCCACACAGACATAGCTGATTTTATAACCTCTGTAATATAGGAGAGCAGTAATCTGGTTTTCAATATTGGGTCAAGTTGCTCTCATCTAATCGTGTGTGTTCCTTTCTTACAGTTTCTATGCTAGAAATTGTAAAAGGAAGTACTCTTATAAAAGATACATTTATTGAGTGAAGAATAGTTGTTTGTTGCGACAGCACGAGGGATATGAAACATGTTCTTTAAAGCCATTGGGTAGAGCTACCCTTTTCTTTATGGCTAGAGGTATAAAATACAAAATATATACCAAAATGTTCAATTTCATACAATAAGAAAAAGAGAATGTGTCTTTAATCTTAAACTTGTAGCAATTATTCTCTGTGAGGTGAACTACATGTGCTTTCTACTATTAAAAACCCTATGAACTTAGGCTCTCTATTTTGCTTAATTTGACTAAACATTGCTTTGTGAATAAATTAATTATTGCTGCCTGTAACAACAGTGACCTATCATTTTTCTCTTTCTTGTCACACCTATTCTTCCCACTCTCCACATGTGCTTTTTTACAATTACTTTAGAAATATGTATACTTCCAAACCACTCTTCAACTTATTTTTCATTACATTCTTCAATAAACAGCAGCATCAGATGGCTGGAGTAGAAAATGGAGGAGGCTTAAATGGAAGGTGGTTGAAGTTTTATTCTGTTTTATTCCTTCGCTGTGTTTCAATTAAAATTTTAGAAATAAATGATTGTATAATTTGAATTTTCCTTTTCACTTTTGACTGAGCAGTACTGCTTCTGAGTATTTGTTGCAAGCTTCTTGTTTCAGCTGGGCATTAAGTGGCTTTGAAAAGCGAGCTCCAGTGATAAGCTTAGGTAATCAAAGCCTTGCTAACACAGCCTTGATGCTCTTTGGCAGGGATGTAGCCAAGAGCAGTGACTGAGGTCTGGTGTTTGTCTGCTGAGCCCTGGTCACACTGTCACTTCGGGCAGGTTATTTTCAGTTGCAGTGAACCAGGCTGAGCCTTCCGTCCTCTGGACATTTTCCTTCATCCTGTTTTTGACTCAGATGAGACTTTTTTCATACTGCACATTCAGAAGGTACCTAGAGCTCAAGGAATAAGGGCAAGGAAAGTGGATACCTACTGAAATAGTCTATTCTGTTTGGAGGAGCAAAATGTTTATCTTATTATTTTTTTTTGTATATTAGTACTGGAATAGAAAATCCCAGTACTGGTTCAGTTCCTTATGCACCTGACAGCTGTAGCAAGGCATGTGCTGTGGAATGTGCTGCTTCTGATGCTGAGGGTGTCTCTGAAAATCAGAATTTATTTCTTTTTTGTAAAGAAGAAGAAAGCACTCAGCTTTTTCTTCCCTTCTTAGGTAGATTGCAAGCTCCCAGTTAAGTATCTGTCTTAAATTCCTTTCACCAGGTCCTCCCTTAGTAATCTTTTTCTTAACATAAACAATCTTAATCTTTTCCGTCTCCATTTGAGAGAGCTCTGTTCTGCTCCTCTGTCTAGAGGTTTCTTGGGGGTGTATCTGAGAACCATGAGGGGCACCTGCAGGGTGTGAAAGAAAGATGTTATTCTGGGGAGTAACTGAAGCTTTGTTAGTGATGGAGGTTTCCTGTTTAAAAGTACACAGGGCAGGGTCACATCTTTGCAGCAGGATCCTTCTGTTAGGATTACTTATGTGGGCAAAGGATTTTCAAAATGATACCCTAATAGAAATATTTTCAATAGAGAAAATGGATTTGTCTGTGTGTTTGAGATATGTGTATAATACCATTAGTGTATACACAGATGTATTCGCTACAGTTTTACATTAAAAATATGACACTCCATTGCAAGGTCAAGAATTGGAGAATTGGGAAACTCTAAATTTGTAGTTCTTTGTGCAACTTTAATTCTATGCATGCTGGATTTCTTCCAACACCGAGCTCTTATCGTGCTCCAAGCTCAAAGTGTTTGGAGGAGTAGTTCAGATCATGGAATTTGAAAAACATGTTGTAATCCTGAAAGGGCAGAATAAAGACTGTGTGGCAGCATAAGTCTGCCATTTCCTAAGCTGAAGTGATTTGCGATCTAAACATTTTAACGCACTTTATTGGATGTCATTTTGTATTTATTTTGTTCCAGGCAAAGAGACAAACAAATCTGTTATGAGTAATTGCAGAAGCTGTTCTATGGCACATCATCAAGGTGTGAGAGCCTTCCCTCCAGCTCTACCACGTCACCTCTGGCAGCAGCTGGCAGCAGTAATGGACTGCTGGCAGGCTCTGAAGCTGGGCAAGAAAAGGGGTCTGTGCAAGTTGGGAGTTCTCATTTGCTGTAAGAAGGGCTGGTTCCTCCCTCTGGCACAGGGTGCTGCTGGAGACGGGGCAGAGCAGGGAGCACATGCAGGGCCTCTGGTTGGCACTTGGCTTGGCTGCTGTCACCTGCTGGCAAGGATGTTCAGCTGGACTCTGCTGGTGTGTTCGTTCTCTGTGTTTTACCAAGAAAAGCAAGTGGAAAATGGTGGCCTTTGGAGTTTTCAGAGCTCTTGGAATACGGAATGATCTGCCTGTCCTAACATTTTTTCACTACTGTATTTTATTCAGATACGCTGGAAAATATGATTAGTGGAGAGGATATTGATTTTATATTTAGATATTGTTTTTTCTTTCTCTTATAAGAGGAGTACACTGTCACTGCTTATTATGTATTGCAACATTTCTTGGATGAAATTAAGAAATTACTTTCCCAGAATTCAAGGTATTTATATTTACTTCTGTCCACAGACAAAATACCACTTTTTGAATAAAATATTATTCAGGTTCCTATCATGTCACTGATAATTGTTATTAATGGAATATGTGTTATTCTTCCCAGTAGACCTGCCAAGCCAAAGAATAAAAGTGTAAGGAAGTAGAATTAATAACCCTGTTGCAATGCATCATATAGATAAGCCAGTAATTGCAAGGTCAGATGGGCGTACAGAGATAGATGGTTAACTGGTTGTGCTGTAATGGAAGCACAGGCCTCTTACATATGTTTATGAATAATGTTTTTCATAAAGACACTAGATTGATTGTCTACAAAACCATCTTCTGAACGAGAAGTGATCAACACTCATGGTAATGAAATACTAAAGATAAATTTGTAAATCCATATTAGAAGTAAATTTCAAGCCCTTATAACTTTCTGCTCAGTCATTGCTTATTCCAGAAATGAGATACATGAAAAATTCTGATAAAAGAATGTTCCATCTCTTTTTCTGTTAATATATTTACCGGTATCTTTATAACTGATGTGCCTTCTCTTTAGCCTAAATGAAAGAAATGAAAGCCTCAAATCACTGACAAAAGGGGAAGTGGAAAAATATGTAGCACGAGTTTCTCTGAGAGAATCAGTATGTAGTTATATTTTTGTGTTATAAGAGACACAGGAATTAGATTTGTTGGTTTCCTAGCAACTAAGATTCTCAGGATTTTAAAGCTGAAGATCAAACTTCTATCACCTGCTTAGAAGTACAGACAGATGTGTATTAATAAAAACATTTCTGAAATAATTTCAGCGTAAGCCACTGAAGTATTTTATAGTAGTCTAAAAATAAGATCTGGCTTTCTAGATCAATATCAACTTTAATCACAGGTTGGCAATAACTAACATCTTTCTCATGTTATTTGAGATATTTATCAAATTCTGTTAAATGTGTCCTTTGAGTCTTTTCAAGGGAAAATAAGATCAACTACTGTGAGAAAGGAAGTTGGAACTTTAGAAAGAAACAATTTTGCATTTATTTTTTGTATGCAGCTGGTTGTGTATTTTAACCTTCAGTTTGTTTTTAGTCTTTTCTCATCCTCGTCCTTTTTCATGCTTTGAAATACAGATTTCAGGTTGGCTTTTTTTGGCTAAAATACTTAGCAGTATTAGCACATACAGCTTCTGTGTAGTACCTTCCCAACCAGTGTGTTTCACTGCTTAAATGCAGAATACTCTTCAGGATGAAAAGATGGTCTGTGGCCACTTCTCCCATGAGTGACAACAGTCTGAACACATGACCACGAATGTTGCACATCCTCTCGCAGGCACTGGGGCTCAGCATAGTGCAGGTTCTTCCAGCTGCTGCTTGCAATGGCCCTGATTTCTGTGCGGGCTTTCCTTGCTGCATCAAGTGCTTTGTAGAACATTCCCTTGTTCACACAAAAGAGCACAGTAGTTTAGCAGAAAGTCTTGATTTTAAGATGGCAGATATAAACTGAGTGAGGGATAATCTATTAATGACTTAAATTCTGGGTTAATAAGGGTAGATACTTCTGCTTGACACCTTATTCTAGGAGTTTAAAATACAAATTGCATTATTCTCAAATGGGAAGTAACAAACCATAGATAGGCTGAAAAAATTGCAGGAAATGATAATGAAATAAACATAGTGTGGCCTGGGTTGGAAGGGACCTTAGAGATCATCTCATTCCAAGCCCCTGCCATGAGCAGGGATATTTTCTACTAGACCACATTGGTCCAACCCCCATCCAGTCTGGCCTTGAATACTTCCACGGATGGGTCATCCACAGCTTCTCTGGGCAACTAATGCCAGGGCCTCACCACCCTCACAGGGAAGATGGCAAATGACTGGAAGCCATGAGAAATGAAGAGCAAACTATTCTATGGGTACTGTTTTGGACATTAGTAAGCAGTTTTGAAAAATACTTGTGTGGTGGAACACTTGTTCCTTATGATACATTCTGTTACTTACACTTCCCGTGGACACTTGACTGGCTTTTAGCAAGTACCAAAAGGGCCTGGACATTGTGTGTGAACAATAGCTCTATCTAGAGGTAAATAACTAGTGCTAATATTTTTTTTAAGACCATTGTTGAAGCATATTAGCAGTTGGCTTAAGCTTTCAGTGTGCTTTGGACGGGGCAAATGGTTCCATAATTATTGCAGATTTATTGTCACCTTCTGGAAACAGATATAGGCTCTGGAACATGGGACATAAAATCTAATCTGTTTGAAATAGCTTTCTGGTTTTGGTGGTGCAGCTCTCATACTCCTTTTTATGGTTGTTGCTTTTTATGTTGTGTCTTTTCACCTGAATCTGAACTTTTTTTCCCAACCTGATCAAAGCCATTTTCCCTATCTGGAGAATACACCCAATTTTTCTTTTAGCACAGTTGTAGATGACTCCTGGGCTGAGGAAGGAATTAGGAGCCTGAGAAAAGATAGACAGGATGCTCTGTACCTTCCAAGTCAAATTACACTTTAACATATTTAGACTGTGTTACGATATCTTTCCTACTATGTAAATTGTCTTCTGGTGTCCCACAATAAACAAGGCAACTTGATTTATTTTCACACATTATGTGCCAGAAGTTTCAATATGATTCAAGGAATCAAATGAAACTCCAAATGTGGTAAGCTCCAAGGAGGCATGAACATCTTTTGCCCACAGCTCAGTTGTTGACCTTACTGGTGTTGTATCCACTGCAGTTGAGTCCTGGAAATGTGGGAAGTTCTGCAGTATTTCAGCATGTTGTGCTTAAACAGACTCTATGCTACACAAAGAGCATGAGCAGCTGCCTGTCACTTGGGCTTTCTTTGTCCTTCCTCTGGTCTTAACAAAGACCCTCAAGGCCGTGCTATCATGTCTTGGCCCTCAGTGCAGCTTCCCTTTTTCGTAGCTCTCTTTCCAGCCAGGAAGCAGAAAGGGTCTGGCTAATCTGCTGCTGCAGTCAGCTCCCTTTAGTTGGGTCATGCTCCAGTAAGGTGATAGTTTGTCTCACTTGTCACCATGACATTGGTCCACTTTGGACTCAGCTCCTCTGTTCAGTAGACTTCCTCTGTTCCTTTTTTTCTCTCTTTTTTTTTTTTTTGTTTTTGTTTTTAATTTTGGGTGATTAGTATCATGGAAATCTGTGGCAGAAAACAACACAAGAATGGCAAAGCCCATCTCTTAAATTTCTGTACTACTTGCGTATGAACACAGTCTTAATAAAAGCTATTTTCATTAGGAAACAGGTACTTTGTGGCAACAGCATAGCTTGCATTTATTAATTTTTCTCTGCCTATACATAAATACAGCTGAGATTTTTCTTGACATCTAGTCTATCTGAGAAACTCGACAATAAGCTTTTTCCATACAGAAGCTGCTGTTATGTTGCCCTTGAAACTTTTAACAAACTGGGTGCCAGGAACTTGGCCTAAGGATGCAACACTCCCTACACAGTAATGTGAACTATTAAGCAAATGGCACAGAATAATGTTCTTTCGCTGAGCAAAAATGCTCTCATTTAGGTAAAATTTCAGCCTGCTGTTGGCTGCTACAAGCCAGAATGGCAAAGAGAAATAAAATGTAAAAGCAATATGAGTTTGAATCAAATTATGATAAGAGTCAGATGGTGCCATTACACAGCTATCCCCATAGGCAGGCATTAGGAAAATTTGCCGTAATAGTATGCTGAAATATAATTCTCTGGTGGGAAGGCCGCTGAGATTCTAAAATCAACATTTAACTCTTTCACAAACCTCAAACAAAAGCTGGACCCTTAAGCACAAGGGAACCCCACTGATACCAGTGTGTGTGCTCTGCTGGGTTGGAGCTGTGAACCAAACCAGCCGCATTTCTGCAGTGGATTAGTTACACTGGAACTAAAAGTGTTGTGCCTGAACATGGTACATGCAGTGTTACTGTACAAGTGACCACGAGAAACAAGGGTGACAGAACAGAGTCCCATCAGAAGGGAAGTGAACCATTTCTGCTGCTGATACTGATATAGACAACCCCACCCAAAGCAGTCAGATTCCTATCCTGAGCATCTTGAAAAGTGAGGAGTTTGCAGTCTGAACCTTAAGCATAAGTACTGCTTTGTACTGCAGGAAAATGTGCAGTCAAATGAGTGTGACTAATTAAAATGCTTTGAAGTAGGATATGTTTTCTCTGGGCTTTTTGCTTGAGTTTGGTGTTGATTTTAACTGTTTGAAAGAATTTAGACACACGTGCATTCTACATCTGTGTGCTCTACTTACAGAAGGAATATTTGGTTGAATTAGATGAATTTTCAGAAGACATGAAATTCTATAGATTTATGTAAGGGAAAATATATCCCAGTGCAGTCCTACAGGCATTTGCATGTCACTTTGCAGGCAGGACAAGGACTTGAGGAAGCAATGAAATCTGAAGCGCTGGTCAGCAGGCAAATATTTGAGGAGTTTGACTTCTGAGCTGCATAGCTGCTCCGCAAGCCATCAGCTGCCTTTGTGCCTCCGTTCCTGCATTTGCCATCTGTCTTCTCCAAATACAGCCTAAACTCCCTGAGGAAAATGCCATTTTTCTCTTCTGTTTGCACAGTGCCTTGCATAATGAGACACCATTCCTGGCTATATTAGTGGTATGAACAAAATTTGAAAAGAGGCATAAGTTTCTGAGAGACTGTCCAGTGTATATTAGAGATTGGAGCATTTTAAACTTCACATTATTTCTTGCCTCCTGCCTAGGGTGGCTCACAGACTGACTGTGAATGGTGCACCTGGACTGTGATGGCTTGAGAGGATTTTGTTTCCTTGACTTATTTGCTTGGTCCTTTTTTTTGGTAACAGGCTAAATGGTCTTTCCCAGCACCGCGTTGCTTTAGGAGCCACCTCACATGGTACATAAGCAAAAGAGTCCATTAAGAGGGTTTTATTTATTAATGAAATGCATCCCAGCATTTCAGAATAACTGGGATGAGAAGTGTTATAGCTGGCCCTGGCACAGTTAATTCTCAGGCTCCATGGGTCATGTTCCCTCCCTGCATGACCTGGCTGTTGAGTATCCTGGACTTTTGGGATATGACAAAATGTTCTCGACTGTAATTCTGAGAGTACCTCCCTGCTCTGCTGCACACCTTTGACACATGTGTGATTCCCACGGGCTTAATGTCTATCTTTTGGTTTGAAGCATCCCATCAAGTGTGCCAGGCTTCCTATGTTTCTGCCAGAGGAGGGAGAGGATTTCCACTAATCTACAGTATCTGACATGGTAATAGGACTCTGAGGATTTGCCTCTTTCCCACGCTCCAAACAGGTGCTTTTGGAAATGTTTCTTTTCTGTTGATCTTCAGAAATATGGCTTTTAAGAGCCATGTGAGGGAATTTGAAAATGCCTAGTGGGGTTATGTTCCCACGAACAGCATGAAGTGCAGATGCCCTTATCTGTCTGGGTGACTTAGAAAACCCTGTTTTAGGAGCTGAAGTCACCTTGAAAGTAGAAAGCCACATTCTATCCTTAATCTCTGCATGTTTTGATACTCTGTTTGCACTGGGATAACTGTTACAGCTATGTCACTTGCACAGGTGTTTGCACAAGAATTTGTGCAAAGTGGTTAAGAAGAAACACGTCCTTCAGGGTGAAAGTTGTAGGAAAGCAACTGACTGCGGTTCACTGTTCCATGGGATAACAGGGGTCTAGAAGAAAGCATCTAAGGGTTTTTCTCTATCTTTCTGCAACTTAGTCCACATCTTTCTCCACCTTTAAGATACAGAGGGGTGTGTGAGCAACTCAATCTAACCAAGACCAGGTGCCTTCCTGACTAGAATAATTCATGCCAACTGTGCAAGAAATGTGCTTGTTAGGAGGGTTAATAGCAACAGAATGATGGAGACCTATTTTGAAATATAGCCTGCATTAATAAAGGTCTGGGCATTCAGTGGTGCCATGCTAAATGCCTCTTTTTTGTGGAATGTTTATTCTGAGACACAAGAAAAGTAGTTGTGGTTTGTTGCTGTTTTGATTTTTTTTTTCCTCCAGAGTATCTATCAAATTAGGTTGTTGAGTATTTGCAGAGCAATAACTCAGGATTGACTGGTAGAAATCTTATAATCCAGGAACGTGACCCAGCACAATATCATCCCAATTTCCTCTGTGAGGATTAATTCTGCTGTTTTCTTCCTCCATGACAGTGAATTGAGCATGTAGGGGATTGTGCATAGTGAACATATCCTGATCTCCCCTAATCTTTGCAAACACTTTCAAGTGACCTTTTTGTTGAATCTCCTTTAAAAGCTTCTGGGTTATTATAAAAAATACCCAAAGAAATTACTGACAGAGCAAACAAGATTCCATTTCTTCTCCAGCTTTGCTGTGCAGCTCTCATCTTAGCTATGAAAAGTTTTTTCTTCACTGACTGAGCTTGGTTTTGCTTTCTCTGGATTAATCAACTGTTTGCTTTTTTAAAATTAAACTCAAGTAGAATGAATGCTAAGCTAAAGGAAGAATTTGTGTATGATGTGTATTGGAGCAGCCTTTCTGCTGTCTTGTCCATTGGATTGCCTATACACCAGTGTGATCTGAGTTGGAAACCACTGTGGAATAGTTTCACACCTGCACACTGCACACCTTGTGCTGCAGACAAAGACCTACCAGGTACATCCAGGGAGGACTGTGTGTGGCAGATGCCAGTGGCAACCTGGGTCACTGACTGTAATGTTATGCCACAAGCATGCCCCTGCCCCCTCTGCTACACCTCCAGAAGGCATTGTTTCCCATATGGGCACTTTATTGGCCTTTTCACTTGTATAAATTGACTTATTTTTGCCTGACTAGATAAAATTTTCCTTTTTGATGAGGCAGGCCATTTAGCAGTGTCCCAGATGCTTTGAGCATGTCAAACATGTTGGGTCACTCTGCTGTACATGTGAGGCCCTCACAGCATCTGTGTGTGCAACAAGAACACTTGTGACGAGAAAATACTTCATCAAGTTCTTAAACACCTGTGATTCTGCCTAATAAAGTCTCTGTAGCACATAGCTTTTATACTAAAGTTAATGATGCTTTAAGGCAGTGTGTTAAGTCCAGGCTTTGGCTGGAACAGCTGCCATCAATTTCCCTGTGCTGTCGGTTCGTGTGTTTGACAATCTATCCATTTGTTTCCTTGGTCTCATCCATCATTTGCTCATGGTGGTTTCCAACAGTTGTTGTCTTGCTACCAGTCTTTAATTTCAACTCCTTAAATTCATCACATGGGTTGTGTTTATCTTGATTGAGAATTCATCACAATTACTCCTGCAATGGAGAACAAGTTTTAAAAAAATAAGTCTCTTTTATGTGTTATAACTTCTCAGAAAACCATCATCCCTGTTGGAAAGGAAACCTACAGAAAATGGGTCAAAATTTGACACAGGTCCTAACACTTCAGTCCTTCTGAAATACTTTATCAAAGCATGGTGATACTTGTTACCCTGGGAGGAGCTCAGTTTGGGCCATGCTGTCACCTGCTGGCTCCTGAATTACTCAAGCTTGCATGAATTGAGCTCATCTAGCTGATCTCTCCAGCTTTTATCACCATGACAGCTGAATGCCACTGTCCTTGATCTCGTCTAACCCTCTTTCAATATGCAGACTTTGAGATATATGGAAAAATTGCAGGGTGTAACTGTTGTCTGCAGATCAGGTAGGCCAGGGGCTGAGCGAGCTGCCTCTTGCACGAGTCCATTTTGCCCACTAATTTTGTGTTGTTTAGCACAGTGATCTGTAGGAATTTTGTCTGTCTGAGTTTTTTTTACACTTCATTGTTCATGTGCCCCTCCTGAGGGGATGCAGAGCAGGACTGAGCCTTTGTCATGGTTTGGACATCTCCATGTTGGTCACTTCCTGTGCTTGCTGAGGACATTTCTCAGTGACTAAATCAGTATTGCACTGTAGAAGCAAACAGTGATCAGATCTCAAACAGACAGTGAAGGGTTTGTAGATCTGTCCCTTCCATCTATCTTCTCCTGGAAGACCTGAAGGACCTGTTGAGCTCAGTGTGGTCATCCCCCTTCCCCCTGGCCTGGGGCTGCTCATCCCTGTCTCCTGTACCTGGTTGGTGGCTCTGGACTCTGGGCCCACACCTCCAATCCCACTCAGGCTTCTGGAGGCAAGAAGCAACTTTGCTTCCCCTCCCAAGTATTTCTTCTCAACCATTTCCTCTGTTTGGAAAGACTATAATACAACTGTGGACAACTCCTTCTTGAAGAAATTCCCATCACTTGTTGGACAGACATTTACTCCCACTGAAAAATGAGCTGAAAGCACAAAGAATTAAAATTTATTTGTATTCCAGCAATGCTGAGAAGCTGCATTAGAGACTCATTGCAGTAAATGCCATGGTTACCTGTGCTACCAGAAAATCACAGATCCAAATGGTTCACACTTAAGCAAAAACCCCAAAGCCTCAGTGACCTTGTTACCTCTGTTATATGGATGAGGAAGCTGAAACATGAGGGGACAAAAGGACTTGCAAAAGTGCCAGAAACAATTATCTGAGATCCTACTGATCTATTTACTTTCTCACTAGAGCAGTTTTCTTCCCCTTTGCTTTCCATAAACTGGTTTTAAAGTATAGTCTTTGCTTTGGTTTTCTTGATGAGATTATTGCAGTGTTTGAGATACTTGCTGTTCTGGTTCTTGTCTGGGCAGGTAGGATAACCTACTGGGGATTTTTCAGAGTTATGTCTCTTTCAATAGTTAAAATGATTCTATATAGTTAAAATAGTTAAAATACATGGAAGAATAAAATACACAGAAGATCCAGTCATTATACAGTGACTTGTATTATCTAAATATGCAGAGCACTTTACCGAAATGATGATTTTAAAAGGTGGTTTTACAGTGTCCAATCCAAAGTTTGTCCTTTATCTGTGCAAATCCCAAGAACTTGCAAGGAGGTTTCTCTGACTTTGGCTCTTCTTTCTTTCCTTTTTTTTTTTTTTTTTCCCCCCAGTTCACTTTGTGACAGAAAGGAGGACGCATCTTTCACTTTTTTTTTGGTCACTTCAAATCCCATCAATACCCTTCTGCCAAGCAGGGGTTTGAGGTGGTCCAGAAGAATTTTCTATTCATCTTCCTTTCCTGTCCAAGCAGTTATTGACCTTCTTTCAATTCTTCTCTTTGATGATACTTAACCTTGTCCCTTGCATGTTTCTCTGTCTGATTTCTGCCTTTTTAATAGGCACTTAGTTCTACAGTTTCTCAAGTGCGAGTTTGGTGCTTCACTTCATTGGTGCAGCTTTCATCTTCTTTCTGATTGCAGACTGTAATAACTTCCCATTTTGAAAGCAGGAATATTCTCTGATTTTACTGTGACGAGATTCTATGCTCTACAGTTCTTACAGACTGTTCCAATTCTTCATTGATAGAAGTATTTTCCTTTCCCCTCACGTCTCCTTTTCCCCCTGCACTCTCTGCAATAGGATTTTGTCGTGGGGCTCTTCCTCACACCCTTAAATAAAAGTGAATTTTTATGACATTACTTTAAGTTGTCAATAAAGCAGCTTCCAAAAGAGAAAGGGTAACAAAACCTCGTTTACATGAATCAGGATCCTCATTGTTTCCTTAATATTTCGCCCAATCTCTTACCCACACCAACTAATTTTAAGCAGTGTAGGGTTGGTGAGTTACTCCTTGTTCTGAGTGTCACCAGACATTTCTTTGGAACTAAGAGACGAGCTATAAGCATGACAAGTTTGTGTCTGTGGAAATGGGTTGAATGACATGGGACATTTTTCTGCAGATAAAGGAAGGCACTAACCATCATCCACCTAACACTCAAGGAAGCTGCTAAGGGAGACTGCTAAAGAAAGGTGCACCCGGGTACCTGCTGCCACTGCATCTGCAATGTCACATCTGTTAAATGTCAACCAGAGGCTTCCAAATTTTCTTTTTTACTTAGTAGCAAACTGATCTCTAGACTTTGCTTCATTTCTATGTAAATTAATTCTAAAATTAAGTCCCCTTTTTTCTAAGACCTGTTGCTTGATACAGTGGCAACTTTTCTTTTGGTTCCAGTGCTTTCCATAAAGCTCAGGAGTGCAAAGAGAGCTCCAGACTAAGGCAGAAATGTTACCATTTTGTTTGACTTAATCAATCGATCTGGCTCCTTTAATGAAGGCTAACACAGTGGGTCTCCTACAGAGCTACTTTGTTAGGTACTTTCAAAATGCAAAAGGCTTATTATCACTCAAAGTGAAAACTTTTTATGTTGTGTACAGCGTATTGGTCTTTGTGTGCCACAGAGACCCACCACTCCTAGAGTAATTTGAAGTCATTAGGGAAAAATCTTGTGTCTGCTATGATGATTTACTCAGAAGTTTTCTTGGCAGGTCACTCTTAACTACCTTATCTATTCACCTGGCAAAAGGATAATAGCAGACTGATACTTTACAGGAAGGAGTCAGGGTGAAAAAAAGCATTCTAAACACCTTGTTATGAAAATATTTGCACATTGGGTTTCTTATTTTTATTTCCATATGCTACACTTTGATGGCTGTAAAAGACAGCAACAGTTGAAGTACTTTATTCTTGTGTTCTGAAAATACCTTTGTAAGCAAAATGTGACAGGCTGGGTGGGCTCCTACTGTAACTAAGGCTCCTTTCCACTCACAGTAAAGTGGTGGTTTTTATCTCTTCTGTTGGTGAGAGTGGGCTTCCTCCTGCAAAAACAGGTCACCTGCCCCATTGCTTAAGTGTTCCTTTTAAAAATAGCATCCATATTTCAAGTTTCATTGAATGGGCACCGTGGCATCACCTGAGATGCCTATACCTCCATTCCTCAGGAGAGAACAGGGATTTTAATAATGCAAATCCTTTATGAAAACTTTAAGAGACTGTCTATGAAGAGTATAAGGAAATGCATTTGTTTACTCAGTAAAACAATTTGCACAAATCAATTCACAAAGGTGCTTTGCTGTCCCTTTACATTGGTTTGGCTTGCAAGAATGTATCACAGATAGGCAGAACGGAGGGATCTCTGCAGGGAAACTTTTCTTCCATGTTCCCATAGCATGTGCCATGCTTATAAATGTTGTGAGATTAAGGCAAGAGCAGAAACACATGCATTTTTAAAAGCTGCAGAACTACAGAAAATCTTGTTCCTCGTGGCTGACTGAAGTTCCTCTTTCTCCATAATGTATTTAACTAAACTTCTCCCTTTGCTAACAGCTTGAACCCCCATGACCTCACTTATAAATGGATCCCTCCCTCAGCCAGTACCTGTTTCAAGCCCGTGACAGATTTCCCTAAAGCTCCCAGGATTTTGGCACACAGGTATCTGGCCATTCAGAGGGACCTGTTGATATGGCAGCTTTAGAGCCAATTGAAATATGCAGCCATATGCCAGATGAGAGTGTAAACTCCCTGGCTCAAGCTTTAGAAATGTAAGGCTATTTGATTGGCTTCCAAAATATTGTCAGTGGGCCTCAATGTGGGAACTGGCTGAAGCAGGAACCGAGTGTCTTGTCACAAAATGGATCTTGCCACTTTTTCTAATCATCTTCCTGGAGAGAAAATGGTTCTTAGTGTTTCAACAGTTGGGTTTTGCCATGTGAAGTATTTTTTAATAGTTAAAGCCAAGTCCTTCACTTTTTCAGTGGACAAAGGTCTGACTAGGCCAACCCAACTTCTGGATACTGGATTCCCAGCCATGGAATGTGGCTCTGTGCTGGCTCAAGGGATCAGCGTTCAGTAATAATTTCAAAATACCACCCTGGATGATGAGGCATTCCTTCCAGGTTACAGGATGCACTTACTCTTCAGCAGTTTTAAAGGTTTTCTGGCATTCCCAGAGGACCAATGTCACTATGACCTGATTTACTTTATCAGCACAGGGCTCTGCCCAAGGAGTATGATTGCCAAGGATTACAGATGGTGAAGCCATGACAGAAGTCTAAATATTTTTCCAAATCTACATGAATCCCCTATGGCTTGTCTGTGGAGGGAACACTCCCTGTGTAAATCTCTCAAGAAGTGTCGCTAATTACTGTCACACTGTCTTCTTTGGGGATACAAAATTGGCTTTCTAAACAAGGGAGCTTTCTTTTGTGCATTCATTCAAGAGAGATTCTTGAGATTTGAAACATTTGGACTTTTTGGCTGGTAGCAGATCTTAGATGAGTGCTGAGTGAGTTAAAGGATGGCATCTGTGAGGAGACTTGGCTGCAGTGTAAACACAGTGTGAACATACCCCTGCAGGAGAGATGCGGAGCCTCCTTTGCAGGGGACTTGTAGAACATTTCTCTAACTTAGTTTGGAAACACGATTCAGGGAGCAGGTATCCCACGAGGAGGCACCGAGTAATGCCTTAAACAGCTGTCATCTTAGTTATTTGTTAGGCACAGAGGCATAATCCCATCAAGTGCAGTTGGAATACTACAGGTCAAACTAGCAAGGTAAAAAAAGCTGCTACTTTTAAGAGTTTAGATTTAGCTCCCATCACCACAGAGGTGTGTTTCTCTAAAATAAAGTTGCTCTAAAGCCTTTGAAATAAAACCCAAAAGCACTAACGATGCTGATAATTTTTTTTTTCTCCAGAAAATCAATACAAAAAAGAGTTTGCTTGAAATGTTTGACTTTCATAGGAAGTACCTACAGAGTTTTTTATCTCAGCAAATAGCACCAGGCACTCTGGGAATGGAGAAAATGTAGCCCGTCTCTCCTGTCACCTTGCTTTTTAAGAATTAATAAATACCACCATTTAGTACTTTCCGTTTTGTGCCATCAATGTTTAAAATTCAGCAGATTGGATTTCACAGCAGGTTTGGTGTAAGCCTTTAATCTTAATAATGATCCCTTGATCTACCATGGTCTGTCCAACTTGGAGGTTGTTAGAGGTCTCTTCTGGGAACTTTCCAGCTGTTTCTGTTTAGTTCATGTATATTTATTTACATGACTTTTTAACCCCATTTGATGACAGAAAAATAGGATACAATTTAGCTGCAACTCTTGTTGATCATTTTCCAGAGAACTAAGTACAGCAAGGGAGAAGCAACATATGGCACCATTTTCTTTACTGATCGTTTATTATGTACTGTTGTGACCTCGTCAGTGCCTCTGGCTGTACTGTTAGAGGTTAAAGGAAAAGGCTTGAGTATTTTTCTCCTTAAGCTTTCAGACTAAACCAGATGTGACCTGAAGGTAATTTGTGCATACAGCACACCACACTGAAAAGAGCATAATTTCTGTCTGGGAAAATTAAATAGACTTTTTAGTATTGTGTTTCTAATTAGATTTTAAAATTTTATTTTTATCAAGTTGGAACTCATCTTTCTGCATTGCTGTTACATTGATGCTGAAAGCTCACGTTTTCATGGTGAAACCTCCCCCCTGAATTCAGCTAGCAGCCTTTGAGTTTAATACTAATAGTTTGCCACTAACACAATATGAGGATCCCATGTAATTTCTAAGGTTCTAAATGTTACAAGAATAGTTCTACCATTCTTATTCTCTTATTAGAATTGTTTTGTTATTCTAATACAAAATGGAATGGTATAGAATGGAAGAACACAACTACAGTTTGAAACTCCAAAATTGCTTTGTCAAATTGCAATTAAAGCTGCCATGTTGTTCAGCAGAGGATGGCTCAGTGTGAGCTTGAATGGATAATTCTAAGAAAATATGAATGAAAATAATAAATTCTAATAACTTACATTAAAAAAATTAAAGGAAATAAGGAAAAACTTGGGGAAGACAGTGCAGAAGATACAAGGCAAATACTCCTCTCAGTTATGCCACAATGGCTTTGTTGACTCTGCAGTCCATCAGTGCCACTCTGCTGAGCTGCTGGTGGTAATTTGTCCCATGAAGATTAATGACCTGGGGAGAACAGAAGAAAATTAGTTGGGTTTGATTTTTCAGACTGCCTAATTCAACTTATTCCTGTGCAGAATTTTGAAAGCACTGGACCAGCACTTCAAAATGCAGTATCATGGGCTTTGGAGGTAATTAGTGACTGTATGTATGAAATTTTTAACATGCTCTGATATGATAAACACATTAATTTCTCTGCTATTGATCACAAAAGCATTATGTAGTCAAGAGGTGAAGACCCTGCTATGTGATCACATCCTGAGTTGTTCCAGAAAAAACCTGTTAGTTGTAAAGCAACATTAACTCTGGTGGCATGGAAAGAACAAAATATGGAATTTAGCTCCTTGTGTACAGTGGGCTGGAGAGGGCTTGGCTTGTCTCATTTGCAGAGAAAGATTTTTTTTTCCCCTCTTTCCCTTTTTCTGACATACACCCAAAATGAAAGAAAACCCTATTGTTGGCATAAAATGAATCAGGAAAACCCCCCATAGAATACCTGTGAAACCTGCACAGAGGAAAAGATTCATAATTCTTCGATATTCAACTTGATATTCTGTGAGCTGCTGACCTTTCTTGCATTATTAAAGGTGCCTTGACTAATATTGCAGTGTCTCTGGCAGATGTTGATGGTAATGTGCTCTGGAGAGTGCTAGCAGGACTAGGACAGGGGAGCTTCAAGAGCCTGAGTTTGAAATATGTCACTGGAACTATATGTTCTGTGTATTCAGGTGTAAGCATGGGGAGTAATTTAATTGAGTAAAAAAAAAATCTTGTAAAAAGACTCCCAGAGTGTACAGAGGGTTATAAAAATAACACTAAGGAAAAAAAGGATACTGTGCTAATTACTTCTACTATAGTGGTGTTAGCCACACATTCAATACCCTTACAAAAATAATCAGAGCTGGATAAAATGAAAATATTCGATTCATATTCTTGTGACTGAGGATATGGTATTACTTGTTAGAATATTAAATTGTATGGATACACAGAAAAAAAGAGGGATTTAATTCCAAACTGAATGTAAAATTTTGAGGTTTGGATTTAATTGTATTCAAGTCTTCAAATATGTTTACTTGATGTTTCTGACTGAAATAATTTATTAGCAATTTTTTTCTGATAATGGAAATAGAAGAATGTGAATTCCTGCAAAAATCTTTGTTAGTTGCAGATACAACCCACAACCTGCTTCTGAGGTTCAGATTCAGAGATGGACTATTAAGTGCCATGAAGGCACTGGATTTGAGCTTGAGCTTCTTTGTAGTAAAAACCTCAGTTCCAGGGAAAGTCATCGTTGGGGTAGTTGCTGCTATTTCCAATCTGACAGAAGAGGCTGATGCCAAAACAAGTCAGTTGAAACGCAGAAGAGTAATCACAGAGAGCAACTCCATCGGATGTGTGCAAACAGTTGTTTTAAAAGCCTGACTAGAGTTGTGATCTGGACAACCTACTGTACAGATAGATCCTAAAGCGTCTGGTAAAGGATAACCTCTTCAGACGCAGGAAAACTTGCTGGAGAGGCACTCTGGTTAAACTTCAAAAAGCCTCAAGAACCCCAACAGTGCCAGTGTGTGTAGCAGAGGGACCAAAGCTCCACTGCAGGGGCCTAGGAATAAAAAGCTCTTCCTGTGAGCAGCTTAGTAGGATGTTAATTGGGCAATGGGTGGACATCACTGGGAGGTGCAGAGAGAACATGTTGGATGTTGTTGCTAGAGAAATGTTATGAATGCTGTTGCTGAGCTCTGTGACAAAGACTGGTTGAACTTTATGGCTCCTTCTCACAGATGTGGTTGCCAATTTCTTATGTGATTTATATAACATTATAGATGAAAATGTGAGTGTGACTGTCTAAGTGATCTGTTTGTGTTCCATCCCAAATCATGCAAATGAGCACCAAAAAGCTGATAACAAATTTTATCAATTTAAATCTTGCATAATTAACAAAAAATTTGGTTAACTACAGGAGAGTGATGAACCTATTCTGTAGCATATTTACAAAACATTTTAGGCTGTTTATCTGAGATAGTTGCATTGCCATGGTGCTGTTTGTTTGGGGAATGCAAAGCACTACAGCATGAGGGACATTATAATCCCTTATTTATACCCTGGCAGACCCCGCCATGAGTGCCCATGTTGTTTGAGGCAATAGCCCTGGCTAACTTAGCAGGTGCACTCACCATATGTCAGAGCCTTGTAACTGATCACAGACATATGTGCAAAAACTAGCAATAAAGCAATGCTGAGGCTGTAGTGGCTATAGTGGAGATTTAATCCTCTGCTGTGCTGGGCTTATTGTCTCTGCTGTGCCAAAGCATCTAAACGTGTGTTTAGCTTCAAGCCTGTCATCAGTCCTAAAGAAATCAATGCAAAACTCAAGCCTTAAATACCCTGGACAGTAAACATTAAGCACTGAGAAGGAAAAAAGAAAATTGACAAGAGGATTTTTCCCCAAATGCATCCAGCCACCTTGTTTGCCTTAGGTACTGTTCTTTAGGTGCTGCCCCTGTTCTTTATATCACACAGTGACACTAAGGCATTTGTCCTCATTGTGCTGAGCAAAGAATAAAGAAGGCTTGCTATAACTTGTCTAAAAACTTACCTTCCTTTTAATTCTACTGGCCGAACTGGCTGCAAGCAGCACACACAGACCTTGCATCCTTATCCTCCTGTCTTATTTTGGGGATGTTTTGAAATTTCCCATTATGTCTTCTGCCAGGGGAGCAGAGGAGCACAGCCTCCTTTTGCTCTTCCCCCATTTTCATAGCACAGCTCTTTGCTTTCTGCATCTTGAGGTTTTATTGCTTCTTCCACTTTTCCCAGGTCAAGGGTTCTCCATGTTCCTTTATCTTTCCCCATGGCTTCTGTTTTGGAGAGTTGAAGTTTTACACGGAAGACAGGCTAAGATGAGGTGAGACTCTTGTTATGTTGGTTTTGCTCAACAGTGTGGTGATCTGTAGGGCACTAATACCTTCCTTGCCTCGTAGTTCCTCATGCAAAGGTATTTGCAGGGACACAAACAGCTTGGGGTTTTCTATTTCTTTTGTTTGTTTCCCTGAGTTTTCTATAAAATCAAATTGATTCTCCTCTGCCATACTAACAGCATTCCCAGCAATATATGGGCCTTCTTCAGGTGCCAGATATAAAGTTTTTACATTACATTTAAGCAGAAAAATGAAGAAGGGAGCATGAGACCACACAAGTTTTGCAGTGCTAATGGACCAGTTATGTGACTGGTGACAAGCATATGGATCATTTGTTTTGTTCCTTCACTTAATCTCCTTCCAGTGCTCTCCTGAAATGTCTGAAGGAAAAAAAAAATCAAAGTGAAGCCAGTTTTTATTGTTCCTTAGCAAAGATTGTAAAGCTGGCTGAGTTTGTGGGTAAGACTGCTGTGATACGCACCTGTGTAGGAATTTAAATTGAATTTGATGAGAAAAGGCTTGATTTTACTCCTTTGCTAGTAGAAGACTTTATGTAAGACAAGTCTATTCGCTTAAATTCAAGGGGTTTATGTTGAACCCGTAATTCATAATTGACTGAACCAATTAAGAGTCTTTTTAAATAAACCAATAAAAAAATACCTTACAACTAGAGTCTAATATTAGCAATATTAATCTGAATTTCAACCAATGCAAATGGCAAGCACAAAAAAGTAGTGGGAATGAAGGCCACATTTCTCACTATCATAGCCAAGAGACATTTTGGAGGAGTGTGTAACCGAACTGAAGAGGTTCCTTGAAAGAACTTCAAGGTGCTGACTGTTTCTGTCAATGGGAATGATGGTGTTTTCTAAAGGCAGCTCTTAGTTATTTGGTAATTTTTCAGACCATAAGACAAGGACTGCAGAGTGCATGGTTAAAAACCTACACAATTAGAGATGGGTCAGATCTTTGTCCTCATAATTAAACATGCATGATGGCAATCAATGTGTAATGATAATGTGTAAAAGCCAATATAAGGACTTCTATTAGGGCTTTTTAATTTGCTGTTTTTGTTTGTGTGTCTTTGTTATGTGAGTTCCCATTAAGAAGAAAAATGTCTTATTATTTAAGTCATTTTGCTAGATCATTCCTATTTGATGCTAATTGCACTTGGTATGAATTATAAAAAGCGTTGTGCAGTTAGACCATTGATTAATTTAGTAGTTCAAAGACAGATTTGTACTTCTGTTTTCGATTGAATGGAAATCTAGAGAAGAGGTTTTCTCCCCATTTACCAGTTTCCATGTTTCTTCTTAGCCTTTGATGACATGAAAATCTTGAAATCAAAATATTTTTCAGAACTGATCTTCTTGTTGTTTCTAACTCTGCTCTGCACCAGCCTGTGCAAAGATGCTTTTTTATTTGTGTAGTTTCATTGGAACTTTCAGGTGTATAAGGAACATAACTGAAACACATATCAGGTTATACACTTGTATGTTTTGTTGCAGAGAAATGAGTGCATGCAAATCACCATAAACAAATAATTAATCCACTGATTAATTGAAATTCTAAGTTTTGACTGGATTGACTTTGCATGTTTGATTTTTCACCCACAATAAAAGCTGCTTTTCAGGGCACCATGGGAAATACACAGTGCTAAATATACAGTCCCAAAATTTTAAAATAGTTTTTGATGAGAGATTCTTAGTAACAGAAAAGCAGAAAAAGCTTTTTTCTTGCTTCCTTCTTGAATATTTGCCTCTTCTCCTCTTGTTAAGGAATACAGCTGGTGAAAAACAGAATATTACCCTTTTTTAGCAAGGGTAGATCGTGGGGTTTTTTTACTTTTGTGTGTGTTTGTTTTTCTTTCCCCAGGGAGAAATTTCATTTTTAAAGCAAGAGCCAGAAAGTTTGATGTTGAAAATTTTGAAATGAAATGTTTAACTCTTTTGACAAACTTTCTGCCGTTGTCAAAATATTTAAGCAAGTTTAATCAAAGCTTTTCCTTACTGGCAAAACTACTTTTGAACAGTCACTCCACAACTGATCTGAGCTCACAAGGAGACTTTCTCTGCTATATTTCTTGAGAATTATATATGGTATAGGCTGCACAGGAACAATGTACCTGCCTACCACACCTTAGATTTAACCCAGAAATCTGTCCTAAACATCTTGCATTTCTTCATGGGAAAATGAAACTGTCCTGTACTTTCTATCTGAAGAAATAGGAGAAAATCTGCTGGTGCAAGTAACTGATATATGAAGGGATGTTATAGATGTTATTAACTCAAGTTCTTGAGGTCCAGTATTGAAATAAATACAATTTTCCCAGAAGAATAAAAAGTAGGAAATCTGTCAAGGAGAAGATTAGACTCAACAGTAAAATGAAAAGTGAGATCAAAAGAGATAGTGGAATTGTTGAAGTATTAAATTAATAGTCATAGAATCATGTAGGTTGGTAATGACCTCTGAGGGGATCAAGTCCAGCCATTTAACCCAGCACTGCCAAACCCACCACTAAATCATGTCCCCAAGTGCCACATTTACATATAATTTCTTAATGGATTTACAGAAAAAAAAATTACTGACAACATGGAGGTTGCCATTTACACATCACCATACATCATTTCAAAGTCAGTTAGGCAATGGGTTTATGTAAACTAAGGAGGCTCAAAGCAACAGGCTCTGGGACCAGAAGGTATTAATCCTCAGTTCCTGTGCAAGGGCACCAACATGTTCATGAGACCATTCTAAATACTGTTATGTAAAGTAGCAATATTTTCTGGATATGTGATGTCTCTGTGCATGTGCCATCTAGAAATTGCCTGTCTGGAAAACAGCAAATGCAATAGAATGGTATGACTGGGATAAAAGAAATCAAAAGTAGGCTGCCTCTTTAAATGGTGTTTCATACATTGATGAGTGCATGGGAATACAAGAAGTGGCAGAAGCTATGGGAAAGTGGGAGCAGAAACAGGGAAGAGGCAGAGAGAGAAACTTCCTGGAGATTAATAGAGAAAAGCAGAAGAAAATTAAAAAAACAAAGGCAAAAAATGCAGGAGATTTGTGGGATAAGAAAGGCAGCACAGTGGAAAAAAAAATCACACAAGGCAGGAACTTTTCTGGGATTTTGGACAGTGCTTAAAGCCATGAATATTGTTGTGAATGCCCCAACCCTGGCAGTGTTCAGAGCCAGGTTGGATAAAGCCTTGAGAAACCTGGACTAGTGGGAGGTGTCCCTGCCTGTGGCAGTGGAGGTTGGGACTAGATGATATTTAATGTCCCTTCCAACCCCTTGACATTCTGTGATTCTATGAATCATGGAAACGTCCTGCAATGAGGAAGTAACTTTGGACTGCTAAAATGTTTGGTGCTGACAAACCTGGAAGGCAGAATGGAAAGAAGTCACGCCAAAAACCAAAATAGTGCAAGTCCTAGTTTAGTGTTACAAACCGAGGGGATTGTTTTGGCATGAAGTGAATGGAATTGTGTCAGAGAAATGCAAGGCAGTGTCTGCTGACTGTGGGAATTCATGAGTCACAAGTTAGACCGGGCAGGTGTGGGAAAACTTTCTTGTGTTCCTTCTTGGCAACAGCAAAACAGAGTAAGATGCAAAGGGGCCAGAGGTGTCCTGGGCTGCGGCTGCTCAAGGGATGTTTGAGCAATACAGCAGGGGTGTCATCACTGCCAGAGGACAGGTCACAGCTGAGGGTTTCTGGCCTGATCCGAGATGTAGAGACAAATGAAAATCAAAGTTCTACAAACCAACATATACAAAAAACAGCCAGTCTTACTCCTGCACAGACATATCTGCTCTAGTCTGTACAGCTTCTGCCTTGTCATTGGTATGGAGAACTGCTCAAACGAGAAATGCAAAAATAAGATACATGACAGACACTAGAGGATACTGACTGTTACGAACTTTGCCTGAGGGAGATTTCCACAGGGCTTGCCTGCAAGAGGTCTGCCTCCAGCTGCTCAGAGTTTCAAAATTTGTTTTGCCTGCAATGAGCTACAAAGCATCTGGGGTAACTGAAGATGGAGACAGCATTCTCAGGGCTGAATATATCAATGTGGATGCATCTGGGCTGTCATTCTGTAGTGGTTCCTTTTTCAAAGTGAGGTCCTGTTTGTCTGTACCTTCAATGTGCTGCTTTGCTCTGTGCCATGCAGCAATAGCAGATGAGACCATGGTACAGGTCAAAGACAGTTATGGCAGGACATCAGAATGCTTGGGGTAACTCATGTCCCTCTACCTTCTTCCATGCTCACTGCATCCTGAGTCCCTGAAGCCCTCGTACCTAATGAGAAATTGGTAGCATAATAGAAAGTCACAAATTTTGCAAATTATTAATTTTGATATTGGGTATTCAGCTTTATCAAGTATTTTGGTGTTACACTTTTGTATTTTTCCTTTTCCATTGTGCAAATCCTTTTCAAAAAAGAGACAAAAGGGAGGCTGTTTTGTGATTAATCTCAGTGGAGAGAGGCACTTTGGACAAGGCCACTGTGCAGCACACAAAAACTATGAGTGTTCTGATTTTCTTCATTATAGTTTTAAGCAGATTTTTTTGTCTCCAACCAGCTTGGCGCCTTGAGAAATATCTGAGCCTCTTGCTCTGCAATAAGTTTATGGGATCTCCCTCAAAAGGGAGATCTTAGGATTCCTATAAACTATTCTGTGTTCATTGTGGTCATCCCAGAGGCCGGTCCTGATGAATTAGTGCTGATCTCTACATCTCATTGCAAAACTTGACCCAGGACACTGAGATAACCCCAGAGGTTAATGTCATTAATTTTATTTTTTTCTGATCTGTAGGCAGCAGTTTTTGCCTTTTTTTACGCCCAGATGATTATGTCAGTTGACTGAAAAGAGAAAGAAGCAGGAGTATAATGCTGTCCTCCTTTCAGAGTGCTCACTGAAAGTGAGGAAGTGCTGGAAATGTGTCCTTAAGAGCCTACAGAGCAAATACCCATTTGTATGAAACTGTGTTGATATCTTACAATACTAAATTTACAGAATGGGTCTTTCTGGAGACACTCATTTCTTATATTACTGCTCTGGCTTCTGGCTAGAAGAGGTTCTATTTAGCAAGTGTGGTAATGAATGCCTAGAACAATTCTCCCAAACTGGGAGCTGAACAACTATATACTTAGTCTCTGAGAGGTTTACTCTGAGTTCTATCTGCTAACTGATTTGCATTAACATTGCATTCAACCTGGAGTCAGCAAACTATGAATCCAACCCCTTCCTTATTTTTATGTACAGCCAGGAACAGAGGAGTAGAGAATGGTCTTCATACAAACAAGAAGATAAAGAGATTGCCATGGTGAGAAAATGCTGCAGGAGCTGGAATGGCTGTGTCATTGAAGCTAGCATTGATCTAACCCTTTTTATTTTTTTTTCTAAAGCACTAACTGAAAGTGAGTTGCAAAAGAAAATCAATTCTGAGAATCATTAGGGTTGGAAGGAACCTCTCCTGGGTCGCATAGTCCATCAGTCCTATGATTGTTCCTAAACCAGCTCTAACAACTGGGTATCCACTCGTATATTTTTATGATGGCTCTATATTTTTCTTTGGCTGTTTACAACAATAATGTTAAAACAAACATTCTTTAAAAAAGAAACATTGCAAAGCAAGCCCTTGGGTACGTTTTAGCTGACAGATAATCTTCAAGGCTCATTTGCTTTTAAAAAGTTACAGTACTCAGATATCAATGTGTATTTGTCTTTGCAGGTGCCAGGAAAATTAGAAATATTACTGCCTCTTTTCTCTGTTGTGAGTGGGTCTCTCTTAGGTTCTAAAGAACTCCTTACTTTAAATTTAAAAGGGAGTTGTTTGTGGTGTTGTCTAGGGCAAGAAAACCTTGCTTCAAGTCAAAATTACAGGTTAATACAACAAAATTTACTAACGTGGAGGGCATAGTTCCAGAAGTTTTGTGTGAGATCCAGTTGAAATTTCATAGAAGGTGCAAGTTAAATCTTGTAGCATAATGTCACTCTGATCTTCTGGGCTGCTTGATGTCTTCTCCTGTGTGTTCCAGCCTCTTCTCTCACCTGAGCTGTATCTTGTTTTGCCTTGGGAAAGGTAGTTGGCAAATCATACTGAAATGCCTGTGGAGTGCAGATTGGGAAGATACTTTATTTGAAGGCTTGGGAAGGGAATCCCACCTGTATACTTTTTGTCTTACTTCTGTTGTATGCCTTCAAATGCTATGCAGGAATTATATTCTAATAGCCCAGTGTTAAAGTGGCATAACTTCTGCTGCTGCTTCCCAAAGTAAGACCACTTCTGAGCATGGGTGAGATAACCCTGTCTACAGGTTAG
This sequence comes from Sakesphorus luctuosus, assembly GCA_013396695.1. Taxonomy (NCBI): domain Eukaryota; kingdom Metazoa; phylum Chordata; class Aves; order Passeriformes; family Thamnophilidae; genus Sakesphorus; species Sakesphorus luctuosus. The sequence goes on along the minus strand of VWZD01008869.1, from coordinate 990,038 downwards.
CTAGGACTTGTTGTTGATGGATATCACACCAACCAAAGTGCTTTGTCAAGAAGTCAGCCCAGTTTCCCCCTTTCTAAAGTGGGAATATCTAAAGCTTTTACATTCTTTCCCTCCCCTCAAAAGAAGACCCTGTAAAATTTAAAATATTTTATTGGCTGTGGTGTAAAATCAGTTCAGTTGGGAAGAATTTCCTTTGGAGAAATAACTGCTTTCTAGCCAGACAACTTCTCTTTGGTACCTTCTAACACACTGATGGTGACTCTGAGACTTCCTTTAGGTTTGCTGTGTGTGGCTCAGTGTTGTGTTATGGGACATTTTGTCTACAAGTCTGTGGGTTTACTGCATGACAGTAGGAATGGTTTGGGTTGAAAGGCACCTTAAAGACCATCCAGTTCCAATCTTCCTGCCATGGTTAGGGATGCCACCTGCTAGATCAGGTTGTTCGGGGCCCCATCCAACTGGCTTTCAGTACTTCTCTGGGCAACTTGTTCTACTGGCTCACTCTCTAATAATAGTAGTAATAAGAAGAAAAAGAATAGCAACCACCACCACCACCTATTCAATTCCCTAATAAGAGCTTCTTTGACTATTTCTGTCTGTTGCTGCAGGAATTAAATGATTATAAATATTTGTGGGAGCAGCAAGTCAGGAAGAATGGCCAATTTGCACCCCTTTTCCCATTGACTTCACTGTTTCAGAGCAGTGAATGAACTCAAAGAGGACTTTGGGGGTTGGTGTGAGCACTGCTCACTGTACTGCAGATTCGTCCCTTTACTTCTCACCAGATATTTCCAGAGATAAAACGTAAAATAATTCAGTAACAACCTCGTGCTTTGCCCTAATCTGGCATCTCACACTTTCATGATTTAGAAAAGAGACAGTTAAATTATAATATCAAGAAAGCTGCAGCATAAAGCTTTACTTTAGTTGCATAATTTTGCAATAGCAATTACCTCAGCTACAAATTTAATTTAAAAACTCTTTGAAAGCACAGTCTCTGTTATCACAGAATGTACTTGAAATCAATGAAGGATGATTTCATTCCAAGTCTGAAGATACTATTTAATATCCAGGAAAGAAACCTGCACACAGACACATGCTCTTACTTATTAATAAATTCTGCTGTGGCAATTACAAATCTTGACTTCCACAAATTCATTTACTCTTGGCAAAAAATGAATTATAAACAATGTTTGCCAACTTAATGCAGTTGCATTCTTGCACCTAGCAGGAAAATAGACAAGAACTCTTGAAAATGATCCTAATCATGATGCTATTAAGTAAGATGCAGAGAACATTCTCTGATAAACATCACAGTGACTGCCTACCATTATCTTATATTTTCCTTCATGATTCATGGTATCTTAGCAACCATATAGGCCTGATAACCTCTAATGGCTCTAAAAATGATGCACTTGGAATCTATCACTTAAGGCCTGATGCTCAAGTAATGACACTCTTTTCTTTGATGGCAGATCTCAAGTCAAATAAATACACAGGAACTGGAGCAGCTTTCTTTGTCTGGATATTCATATTTTGCATGGTTACTCAGACTGAGCACGGAAAGGACTCCGTAATCCAGGCTTAATCAGTATAGATTTTTGGATAGACATACATACCTTAATTAACTATATGGATTCAAAAGAATGTCAAAAGAGCATTAGGTTATTGACTGTCAGTTATTATTTGTTTGCTAACTGGGGGCATGGAAAGGGCAGTATCCTCTCAAACTCAGGGAAAATGTATGGCTTTATCAACAGTGCCTGAGAATCTGGATGTTTCTGGGTTGGCTGTGGAGCTGTTAACTGCCTGATTGCTGCTGCTGATCCTGGGATGCTCTGATTGAAGCTGTTGAAGTTTGGGATAATGCATTGACTGTGTTAGTGTCCCTGTGTCATCAAGAGCACAGGCTGGAAACAGTGTGAGGCAAGGTGGCATTTAGTCAGAATCGTTCAAATTTCTGCCAGTAACCCACTTTTACTTAAACTGGGAGAATTTAGAGTTAGGTAGAAGTAATTCTGTTTTTCTCTTTTTTTTTTTGTTGTTTGTTTGTTTGTTTTGTTTTGTATTTGTATTTTCAGAATTAGGTATTAATACATTAATTAAGTTGGAGCTAAACCATAAACATAAGGTCTTTCTGCTTTGGACTCAGACAGGGGAACCCTGTTCTAGGGGGCTGTGATAAGAGCTCAGGCAGTGAGGACAAGGCTTGTGGCTGTCCAGCTGTGTGGAGCAACCAAATTCTTTGTGCTTGTCACATGAGAGGACTCCAGAAGCCAGGAACATAACTATCCATATCCTGTCTGAAAGAAAATCAGTGAGAGTATAAACACTGGATATGTGTATGCAAAGAGTGGGATTCCCAGCCTGTGGTATATCTAAGACCAACAGTTCACTAAAGATATTTTCAGTAGAGATATTGTGTCTTGCTACCTTGTTCTCAGAGGAGAAAAGAACTGATGGATGGGGTGGGAGCAATGCTGAGATGAATCTGAATTGCTGCTTTCAGGAGAAGATGGAGCTGAATATGTGCACACAAGTGTGTGCCCAGGCTGTCAGTGCTGTGCCAGCACTGCCAGGGAACCCCAGCACCCTCTGTCAAAGATTAACTCCTGGGGAATTTACATCCAAACTCTCCAAATCTGAGAAAAAGAAGCTATTGTATTTTGGAATAGTCTCCTGTTCCCAAGGTGAGTATTAGCCCAATAAAAACTGCAGAATCAGAGGTATTGTGAAACTTCAGAGCAGGGAACTGAATGTCAATGCCATTTACTGACTGTTATTGCTATAATTCTATCAGATGCTGAGCAGACAACATTTACATTTAAAAATACAAGTAATCAATGTATGTTAATGTATGCCCTTCATGCATTCTCTGCTGGAGCATTTTACCAGCTATTTTAAAGGGCCATGCTATTGCAGGCAAAAAAAAACCTTTCAGAAACATACCAACAACAAAGGCTCAGGTTTGGGAAGGAAAAGGAAAGCCAACAGATTTTTTAAAATATTTTCTGTCCCAGCTTTTAGTCTCTGCAGAAGCACTAATACCATATGAGTGTAGTGGAAACCACTTTGCCTTTGCACTTAAAAATGCTTTATCTTCTTTTTGTAAGGTGTATATCAACAGCGTATGTATAGCAAAGGGCACAGGAGTGGCACACACAGAAGGACAACATGCTGCCCACCACAGAGTCCCCAAGGAAGGTGTGCCTGTACTTGTTTTTAAGCCTGTGAATGCTAGCACTTTGCAAATGTGGTTATCAAAATACTGATGAAGAGCTCACTACCATAATTCCAAATTAAAGTGAAACGTGCCATGTTGCTGTTAGTAAAATTTGACATATGTCTGTGTTACTTTCAGGTACGGTACGTGGGCAAACAATTACTTGAGAGCAGGAGGAGATTGGGTGTGAATTTGTGAGAACTCAGAGCAGCTGTTTGGGTACAGGCTTTTTACCTCGGTGTGAGTGCAAAGTAAATGAAGAGCACTAAAAATACTGCTCTAGGAAAGATAAATCACCTTACCCCAGGTAGGATGGGGTTGTAGCATGCACCTGGAGGTGGTGTATGGGTGCTCTTGTCTGTTTACATCAAAACTTGTGCTGCAGCATCTCTGTGAGCCACACTTCCATGAGAATTATTAAACTCAAAATTCTGTCTATGTATGATATGAAACAAACGGCTTCAGGCTTTGTTTACATCCATTGTTATCTCCAGATGATTCCCAGTATCTCAGTTGGTTTCATCCCTTCAAGAGCTTACCAGCACATTTGTAATGGATAGTCTCTCATTCCGCCCTGGGTAGAAACACACAGGGCCCCTCAGGGAAGAAATCAGTGGCAGTTTGAACCTAAGGCCAAAACTTCCCTTGTTACAAACCATGAGAAGTTGAGTCTGTGGCTGCTGACCCCAGTTAACACAGTGTTTGGTTGCTCCTTGGCCAGTGGCAGTGTCTGTTTACATGCCAGTCTATGTGGAACATAACTGAATGATCTTTGCATTAGTTTGGATTTTTACTTTTAAAAAAATTCCCCAAAGATAGACTCTTCCTTTTAATAATAGGTGAAAAATTCCTCTCTGTTCCTAGTCTGATCAGCTCCAGTACAGTCTTTACATTCTTACAGCCCTATAAATGAATGCTGGGGCTTGTTTACAAAATTCCACAAAAACCACCTTCAGAGGGTCCGTGGCAGACTTTGACTTCGCCTTTCATGACTGGAATTTCAGAGTTTATACAGTTTGGTGAGATGTCCTACTGCTTTATTCTCAGCAACTCTGCTGACAAAAGCACCTTTGTTGAGCAGTTGCGTATTGACAAGCAGAGAATGTTTCAGATTGTACATGAAAGAAGCCTAATTTCTCACATGATTTCTGGAATATTTGAGCTATCATGCAATTACTATATAAAGTTTGGAGACTGCGTTACAAGATGCCTTTAAAAAAACCCCAGAAACCAGACATTCTGTCAAAAATTCATCAGCGGTTCCTTCTGTACACACTTTTCAAGAGACAAGTGAAAAAATGTCAAAACCAAATAAAGAATCCTTAGCTACAACAGCTAGTCAGGATCCAATTTAGCCTTTCTTACACATTTCTCTTCCCGTAAGCCACTCTCCTCATGTTTTCTGCCAGTAAATGAGATGTGCATAATTCAGTCTTATTAGAGAATTGATCCCTTTGAGGAAAAAAAAAAATCTTATGAATGCCAGGGGAGGAAAAAACCAATTGTACTGATTTCATGATACTTTAGCTCAGATTCCCAGATTTCCCAGCTTTTCCTCTGTCTGCAGGATGTGCTGAGACACACTGATAGGAACACAGGTCACATCAGATTTCTCATAATGGTCTAGATGAAATGCATCCATATATTCATTTTTTTCTGTGCTCTAGATGCTGATACCCAATTTAAAAGTTCCACATCCCTAATTTTTCATTTCTTACTAAATAATTTGAGGTGCTTTTCCCTCTTTCTTACACTGGTATATATTGAAAATAGCCTTCTGCAAGCAAATAGTATTATTCTGGCATTTGTTATGTTGACTAGAGAAGAAATAGTGCAGACATTGAGTTTTATGATATGATATATTTTAAAATGACACATCAGTCTGCTATGGGGTGACTGAAATGCAGATTAGAGACTCAACAGAAATATTTTTAATAGAAACTGAAGTATTTCTGCAACAAATCTTCTGCTGGAATAAGTAGATGAAGCACTTCTGATTTCAACAGCCCCTTGAGGTGCTGACCTGAGGTTTTTATTTCTAATTTTTGGGATTTGTGACCTTGGTTGACCTGTTTACCTATTACATATATTCCTTGGAAACTGAAGATTTTACAGTCAGTGCAAGGCTGACAAATGTGCTGTGCATGAGTGTGCTTTACCTGAGGGAAAAGAAAAAAAATCACACAGTTGTTGTATGATATGGTCCACTGCCATTTCCTCTGGGGCTGAGAGGACAAGTGCAGCCAAAGTCCTATAAGTCTGGGTAGCAAATGTATTTGTAGAGGCCAAGAAATGTTACACTGGAGTTCAGCATGAACAACCCAGTGAAAACAGTGAGAGATTGGAAAGTATGAGGAGAGGTATTGAGGGTTTGATTGTGTATTCTAAGCTGCCTTAGGAAGGTGCTAACATTTTGGTTGGTATCAAAATATTTATGGTAGAGAAGATTAATATTTGCACCACTGAGCTCTTCAGTTTTGTTGACTTTAGGAACAGGGATTTTGGCAATAAGAAGGACCAATTGTAGCCTCCTCCCTGAGAAGCTGAGGAGTTGTCCTGTGGAGAAATGGTCAGTGCAGTGGTGGGGACCTGGCTGACAGGTGGCACCTGGAGAGTGGTGGGAAATGGCTCCTTCTCAAACTGGCAACCTGTTCCAAGTAGGGGTCCCCTGGGTATTGAGATGGGGCCTGACATTATTTATTGTCATCATAAGCGATCTGGAATAAAGCATAAAGTGTACTCTGACAAATTTGCTGATGGTACCAAACCCAGTGGGGAAGTGGACACTTAGAAGGGAAGCCACCTGTGGGAAGACCTGGACAGGCTGGAAAAAGGGCTAACAAGACCCATACAAAGTTCAGGGAGGACAAGTGTAAGTTGTAGACAGGGATAAAGTATTCTCTCAGCCTCCTGGTTGCTGCTGCTCCTTGCAGGCTGCTGGAGCTCTTTCAGAGAAAGCACTTTTCTGATTGCACCAGGTGCTGCAAGCCTGGAATTGCTGTCACGTAAGCTTTGCCTTGGGGAGATCAGTGGTGGTGGATTGTCTAATAAAAAAATAACAGAAACAGTAACAACAGAAATGAGGAAAATTAGGTTTTTCACCAATCGTGTCTTTCATTTTTGCTGCTGCAGGGCTGGATATTTGCTTTCATTCTGACTTTTTCTTTCATTTTAGTTGAAGTCACAGCAATAGGTACAAGGGATTGCTGGGAAACTGTGCTAATTAAAACTGGCTTTGTTTTATGGAAGTTGGAAAGGAAGCTGTCTGTGATGATTAAAACAGCGAATGATGGCACAAATTAATTTAAGAGATCCATTAGTGAATCTTTTCCAGGATATTATATTGTCTATGGGGGTTTTTTTGCAGCTATTTGTTTGTTTGTTGGATTTCTTTTTCCTTCAGCCTTGGAAATTAGATTGCCTTAATATTTCATCCTTAGCAAAAGATGAGATTGACCACTGTAGGAGATTCAATAAGTTACCTGGCAAGTGTCAAGAGTTTTTCTTTTACTTTCTTTTATGAGAAAGAAGGTAATATAATCTGTGAACTTTCTTTCTGGTTGTGTGTGACTCTGTGACAATTAATTATGAGTAGAAAAAAGAATTATAATAAAGAATGTTTGAATTGGATTACTTCATTTTTCTTGTTGAAAACGTTTTTCTGTGTCAGATGCAGAGTTTGAATTTTTCTCAGGCCTCTTCCAAGTACCTCATAATTCCAAGTTCAGGAGGCAGCCTCAATGCCCACAGCCTGTCTGGGTGGGGCTCTACACCAACCTCCTGCCCGGTCCTGACTCACCCTTCCTAACCTGTGCCCTTCTTCCTCCATTTTCCTCTGGAGTATAACTTGGAAATTGTACAGAGTTCATTTCCCTCTGATGTGTTACTTCCTCTCCCCCTCAGTTATTTCTTTGGAGAGCCTCATTTTTGCCTTCTCTGAGTAGCCTAGAAACTTCTGGAAACATTAAATTTTTTCATTATTTGCAAGGCTTTCTGTTTCTTTTTACTAGCCTAGCACAAATAGTGTACATTGGGCATTCTACAGTTAGGAGGTTTTGTTTGATACTTTCTCCCTCTTTGCATCTTCATTCACATTCATCTCTCTCTCCTTTAACCAAACTGGGACAAATTTGGAAGCATCCTACAGCAGTTTCCTCTTGATATTGATATACCATCTTGCCCTGAGGTCAGATTGAATGAGAATGAAACACAGAAGTTGCTGTAAACAAGAGAAAAACCCAAATGGCCTAATTGAATCTATTTCCTTGTGCTGGTGGGTCTCATCCCAAAGAAATTCCTTTTGCTTGCCTTAGTGGAACGAGATGGTTGGAGATGGCAATTAACAGAGGCTGATAAATGAAATGGTGCCTACCACTTGGGAGAGAATGTTTCTTGAATAATGATCCTTTCCTTCAGGGAGGTTTGCAAAATGATATCGCATGGGTGGATTTGAAACACTCTTGGTGATGATCTCCAGTTGGCTTGTTGCCACAGGAAGCATCCCCGGTGGGTGAAGCTGGCATCGTGCTCTTTACTCTGCTGCTTAAAGGGTGGACCTGCCAATTAACTCTTTTCATGTTACTAGCATTTGGTGAGTACAGTGAGAAAACTTAACTGGCTTGGGTGCACTTTAGTTTTAGCAGTAACTGTTACTGATATGACCCTGATGTTTTCTTGATCTCTTATGGGCTGCTGGGGCCACCAAGGTGCTGGGTAGTTTAGCTCAATGTCTGTGGGTATGGCTGACTCAAATGGCATTGGCAAACATCAGGACACATTTATTTTTTTGCTCTAATTTGCAGCAATTTCTCCTTTGCTTTTTATTCTCACTGGATGTATTTTAAAAAATGATGCAATGTAAAAGGTACAGCATTTAATTTCCCATCCACTTAGTCCTCAAACAATGGTATTTTTTAGTGCTGTTACTGTGTAAATGGTTACCAAGTGAATAACTGCTCTCATAAATAGTCACAGGCAGAAATTGCTTTAGCTGCATATGCTAATAGATAGTGGGTCTTATTAGGAGGGCTTATTAATTGGTTTGGTGTCTTAATTAAATTGGTGTGCCAGTGAGTGGAAAAATAAATCCTTGTTAGGCCAGCAGATTCCATATTATATATCCTAGTATTTTTACATTCAGATAACTGCAGAAACAGTGACTGAGGCTCCAGTACTACTGAGACTTTTCTCAGATTCTAGAACAGATGCTTTCCAAAGGGAAATAAAGAAACACAATTGGAGCTTGGTTTCAAATTTAGATGATCACTAATTCTCAGTCTTGTATATAAATAACATATTTCATTCATCTTTGGTAATAGCGCCTGACTTGTCCCTTCAAAATCCTTGTGTTTCCCAGGCTGAGTGTTTTATATGCAGGGGAAACACAAGGAGTGCGTTTGAGCCCTTCTCTTCAACATCTTCATAAATTACTTGGATGCAGGACTGGAAGGGACACTGAGAAAGTTTGCAGATAACACAAAACTGGGAAGAGCTGTTGACTCCCTTGAAGGCAGGGAGGCCCTGCAGGGAGACCTTGATAAGTTAGAGGGCTGGGAATCACCAATCAAAGTTCATCAAGGGGAAATGCCAGATTCTGCCCCTGGATGTTCATACAGACTGGGGAATGAGAGGCTCGATGGCTTGCCAGTGTTAATTGTAAGCGTGCTGTGATGGTTGGTTATTTCTGAGCAATATTACATTCCTGTGGAAAATATTAAACTAGTTTTATGCCAGTAGTCACTTTCCAAGAATAAAACGTGTTATTTATGGACCTGATAATACATAATACATTCCTGTGAATTAAGATGTCCCTTGTGTCTGGGGTTATCCGCATCTCTGATAAGTTGGTTTTGACATATAATTCTCTATTTTTTTTCTTTTACTCCTCTCCTCCTTTAAAAAATATGCAAAATGTGCAGTTTTACTGCAGTGTAAGCCAAAAGCATAATTCATGTTGTACACCTATAATTTGATTTCAAAAGATTATCTGTAGTACTGGCAAAACATCAGTGAACCAGGCTGCACTGAGGTAATAAAATCATACACTACAAGCATCTGGGGTGTTTGAGTGAAGTCAGCACCCACTTTTTAATACCACTTTATGGGGGTTTTTGCTTGGTTTTTTTTCCCACTTTTGATTTTTTTGCTTAAATATATAGTATTTTGAACTTATTTTTTTTGTAATGCTGTCTTTTCTCTATTTTCCTACTCTTGATGTTAGCTCCCGCTGGTATCAGTGAAAGGTGTGCAGATGGAAGGGAGACCCTCTGAGGACATCCCATGCATTAAAGAAGAACCTTCTCCCTCCTCTCCTCTGTTGTAGCTCTGGAGCTGCTTCTGTCACTCTTACATTTGAAGGATGTCACAGCCCGAGTTTGCTGGGAAGCTTTAACTGGACTGCTGAGGAATGTGTCATGGCTTTAGGTGGGAGACTGTGTGGTGCTTCAGTGAGGAAGGCTGGGAGGACTTTTCAATCTGTGTCCTATGGGATGATGGTGGAAGAATAAGAATCTCCTGGAGATGGTCCAGTAGAGGGATACAAAGGTGATGAGAGGACTGGAACATTTCTCTTGTGAGGAAAGGCTGTGGCCCTCTTTAGTCTGGAGAAGAGAGGGGAACCTCATCAATGCACACAAATGTGTTAAGGGTGGGTACCAAGAGAGTGGGATCAGACTCTTTTCAGTGGTGCCCAGTGATAGGACAAGGGGCAATAGGCACAAAACTGAAACATAGAAAGTTCCATCTGAATAGGAGGAAAAACTTTACTGTGGGGTTGAGGGAACACTGGAACAGGCTGCCCAAAGTGCTGTGGAGTCTCTTTCTCTGGAGATATCCAAAATGCACCTGTATGATGCAATTCTCTGCAACTCCTCTGGGTGAATCTGCTGTATCAGGAGGTGGGATTAGATGATCTCCAGAGGTCCCTTCCAGCTCCAACCATTCAGTGATTCTGTAATCTCTTTGTTTTTAACCATTATTTTTTTAGAAGAAACAATGTATTGGATGGTAAAGTGAAGTAAAAAAGGTGTGTGATCTGCTGAAATCTCTTAACTCTGGTAACGGGCTATTATGGGATCATTTAACACCTGTACTGCTGCACCCAACACCTTTTGTACCAGCAAGAGAGGACACTGAAGACAGAATATAGGAGACTGATTATAGAGGGAATACCCTTCGTTATTGTGACTGTATAAAGGTAGGATAGTCTCTGTACTGGAAGAGGAGGTCTTCATTAGCTGCTTATTGCTATGTGAGGATGCAACTCCAAACATGTGAAGTAGTTGAATTTCTAGCAAAACACTGAATGAGATAGATATACAGACTAGGAAATTTGTTATAGTCCACACTTGATTCCTGATTAAAATGAAGTGTTGGAATCCTAATAGATATGAAATTCTCAGTCTTTTTCACTCTCTACTATTCACTTTATGTTGGAGTTGGAAAGAAATCTTGTTTGTCAGTTTTTGAATCTGTGACTTGCAGCTGTAGCAAAACATTTGGATGGAAAACCTATTTTCTAAAATTTACTTAGGATAAAATGGCCCTTTTTATTGTTTACTTCCTGCATTTGAAATAACTTTTGTTAAAGACCAGCTTCTGCACCTGTGTTCCTCCAGAAATCTGTCTCTTCAAATTCTCTAGAGTGATTTGTCGTTTTCTTATGTGCCAGAACCAGTTGTGTCTCTTATTGCATTAAATCGCTGACATAACTTAATGCCTCATGACAGATGCAGCTGCACATCACTGTGGCTGGGAAACTGGGAGAGAAGCAGAGGCCCAGGTCTAGGGAAGGCTCAATATCTCCCATGCCGAAGTTGTACTCACAGGGCTTTAAATCTGGCTGGCAGTTGTGTAGTTTTGTTGCTTATATATATATATATTTAATCTTTTTTGCAAGTCTGAGGGAAGGTCAAAGACGGGAAAGTTGAGTGAAAGCAATCTTTCTACTTTATTTTTTGTCACATCTGTACATGTATCTACCTCACATCTCAGCTTCCTCCTGTGGAGGGTCGAACGCAAGGTCTCCTTGAAATAGGCGTGTTGACCAGAAGCATCTTAAGCATTCTTCAGTCTCTCTTGGACCTTACTATATCCTGATTTGATAAAATCAAATAGCTCCTAGCAGTCCTGCCAGAAGAGAAGCTTAGGCAGAAAAGTTGCTCTAGATGAAAGGGTTTACGTATCGTCCAGAATTCTATCCCTTTACATTTTTGGGATTTATACTTTAAAAAATGAAGGGCGAAGTGATAGTTCAGCTTTATGGTCTGATTTGATTCTGCTCCTCAGTAGAAGAGGTACAGATTACTCTGAGGGGTACAGCTCAAACTAGGGTTGCCATACCAAATACAGGGTTCTTGAAGCCACACCCAAGTAAGTGTGGTTCAGTGGAAAACTATCCTTTACAAAAACATTGGTGTTCCTTTAACTACTCCATGTGATGGAAAGTTTACAATATCTCTCTTTCTTTTTAAATTAGTCCACAGATTAATTCCCTTCCTACTTAAGAGCTCTTTAGTTCTACTTTGGCCTTAAGAATTTAAATTTTTACCCTTTGGGCCTAGCATCTGTAAAAAGCAACCAGCAAAAAAATTGCCTTTTTAGACTTTATAAGCCAAATACTGGAAAACATGGGATGTTGTTACCATTTACATTGTTATTTTTCTGTCTTCTGTGTCATGAATAAAGCAAGATGCAAAAGATGTGTGTCTTCAGAAATTTTGAAATGTCTGTGATGTTTTTTATAGTCAGTTCACTAAATCCTAAAGTGGTTGTAATTGGCAGGTGGGTCCCTCTCCTCTGTGTGGGCTTATTTGGCATCTGTGCCTCGGACACTGCTGAACCTCTGCCAGGTGAAGCCAAGTAGGACTTTTCTGTATAATGTTACACATGAATTGGCATAAGCTTTTCCAAGCTGAACAACTTATTTCAAGCTGCTATTTGCCATTATGTTTTTTCTGGAGTCTTCAGCACTTCCCTCTCAGCTAATAAGGGTCTCTGTGTGGATTAGGCACAATCACAGGCAGTTTGAGGGTGTGTGGGCTCACATGTGTGACTGCAAAGGGAGCAAAATCTTCCCTTACCATCTAGGTTGGTTTAATTTTTCAACCTGTATGAAAAGAATGGCATTTTAACACTGTGTGCAATGGGCCTGCCATTTTCTGGTAAAAATTGGCATGAAGGAAGGCTATGGGTAGGAATGATAAACGATGATGTGGGAGGGAAATAGGAAACTCAGTGTTACGACCACCAGCTGGCAGCCTTAGGATGGAGGGTTTGGCTGGCTGTTTAATAACTTTGCTTTAGGGGATAGCATAGAAAGCATCTGTTGTTGAAGTGAATAAGCTGTTGCATTTTACAACAAAACCTTGCCAAAACTCTCTCGATGAACTCTGTGGCTTCACTGCCTTCTGAGTACCTCACCTGGCTGCTGTGCAAGTGGGAACAGAGTGCCATGAGGTGCCTTATGGCCCCTTGTCCTACAGTTGGACACACCAACTGTCCCTGGCTGAAAACCAGAACAGAGCAAGATTGGAAGAGCAGAGTCATTTGTAGAGTCCTGAAACAGGCATGGCACTAATTTTCCGGCTCAGCAAAAAGTGAAGCCTGTAGCCACCTAACCTTTGCCTTGTTTATTTACCATAAATAACCCCTCTTAAAATTGACGTATTTAGACAGAGTGGGATGAAGATCCTGAGTAAGTTCTGGGATGGCCATTTGTCTTGTTCTCCAATTATTTTTTATTAATGATATTTTGTTCTTCAGTAGCTGTACCTGTGTGTGGTTCTGCAAAGTTCAGACAGCTCGGAGCTCAGCCCCATCCTTCCTGACCTTTCCATTACCCTTGTGTTTTGGCTTATTTTCCCTCCAACTTTTGCCTGTCTCTGTTCTTCATTCCATACATAAAATAACTTTAATAGCTTGACACGCTAGAGCTGACTTAGCTTTTGCCATTTCTCATCCTCATTTGAATATGTAATGCCCCAGAAGGATAATTGTTCTTTTGTTTCCATTTCGTAGTGTTGTCTTTTCCTAATTTATGTCTCTCCTATTGCTGCAGTGGCATTCCTCACTGGCTCCTAGTTTAGAAAATTACCTATAATTGCTTTGATTTCTAAGCACATCAAGAATACCACTGTGCTCAGACATCCCCCCTCCTCCCCACCTGACTCACTCCAGACTTACACACCTGTTTACTTTTCAAGGAAGTTTCTTATGCTTTGCAAAAGCTTGGAGGGAGACTTAGAGGGCTCAGTTTGGCATGGCTAACAGGAAGCTCAGGCAGACTTCGTGGGGTAGTTTAAACTGAGCAACATATACTTGGGTTTGATTATGTTGTATTTCACAACATACAGCTCTTTTATAGCTGGAAATTGTTTTGAGATTTGATTAGAGCTCTCTGTTTTTCTACAGAGTCTCAAGTTTTTATTAAAGAGAAAGAACTGAGAACAAAATCTTGTTCATATCCTTCTGCCTGGTGGATGTGTCTGAGTGACATCTACAATAGCATCATAAATAGGTGTTTGCCTGGATGTTCTTCCTTTCGTATCTCTGATGCATTTGTTCTTCTGGATTTGATTTTCCTGTGTTGTTAAGTGGCACTGACTGTGTGTGTGAGAGAGAAGAATGTTTTTGCAAGCTGTCTTAAGCCCTGCTCATCAGAGAGGTGGTCAGTCTCACACCTTCTCTCTTCTTCTTGCCCAGTGGGGTCTAATCACTGTAAAAAATAAATTAGTATACCAAGTTCAGGAACACTAACTCAATAAATGTGTTGATGTCAGAGCAAATGGCAGTCTTGGCTACCCTGCTGATATAAGTGATTATTCTCTTTACTCTTAAATATACTGTGCTGTGATTGCTTCCAGAAAACCTATTATGGTCTACCCTCACTTCTTCAAAAACTATAAACATCTTTAACTGCCAGCATAGTGTTTTCCTCTTAGCTTTCCAAAACATGTAAGTGGCAACTTATGTGCTATAGTAATCAAGCTTGAGACTTGTCCAAGCTAAAATTTGATGCCTTAGGATGGAGCCAAAAATGACTACCAAAATGCCGAAGACTTGAGCAGCAAATATGCATTACCAGGATACAGTGGAGCTCTGTGTTTTCAGTAACAGCCTTAGTTTTGTGTTTCACTGCTGCTGGGGTATGTGTTAATCCATATCCACCTATGAGCTGGATAACAATAGTGTGCAGAATCAAAGTAATGGGCTGTCACTTCTGATGTGGGAGACAACTGCACCTAAGCCACTGTTTTGGGATGAATTTTTAGGAAAGTGTTAAAAGAGACTACTAGTATTAGTTATGTAAAATGAAAAGTCTACTTAAAACACCAGAAAGAACACACTTTGTCACCAGTTTTAAATAAGGCTGCTTTTATTTACATATGTACTTGTTTGTCTGCAGCAATAGGCGCAAATCAGTGCTCTGCCTGCACAGTTTCTGTGCCTTATTCTCAGGATAGAATAAAACAACCTTTCTCACCCTTTCACATTGAAGCCAACAGATAAAATAGTGGCTCCATTACACCTGCAAGGGCAGGAACAGGCATCCTATTTCCTGAAGACAGCAGAACAAATGAATATTTTGGAAAATAGACTCCTCTGGCAACCTTCTATGCCTTGCTGCAGACGTAGCTGGATGAGCAGAGTGCATCAGTACATGACTTGTGGGTACAGAGAAATGCTCTGGAGGCTTGGACCATTTCAAAGACTGAGAAGCTGACAATGTTTGTTACAGAATAGTATCGTTATACTCTTGGTCTCTGGTGAGCAGTGTTTAGTTGGGTGTTAAGCAAAACTTGTGCTGAAGGTAAGAGCGTGTTGGTTTGTCACCTGAGCTTTTAAAATAAGCAGTAAAGTTTCTCATCTTACTTACCAACACTGCATGTGTGTTTGCCTTTTGCAAGCAACATTCATAGTGATGGGCAACAGCTGCAGGAGAACTATCCCAGTGAATCACTGCAATTAGCTCCACAGGGACAAGTGGGAAATGACACCAGGGAGGTTCTGGAGTTTCCAAGCAAACCAAGACCAGGACTGCTGATGTTTTTTTTGTAGACCTTGGACCATAAAAGTAAAAGCAATATGTGATGAGACTGGTGAGCATCAGAAGGGGTTTGTGTGAAGGACAGGTCCCAGGGCTGTGCTGTGCCTTTGCCATCCTCCTAGCAGAGATGAATAACCAGTGTTTGGCTCTGAGTAGTTCTGTGAAAAATGAATAAGGGAGGAAAGATAGCAGCAAAAAACATCTTGTCAGTATGTATTAGTGGTCTGAAATGTGTTTATGCTTAATGGGAGACTTATGTAATCCTCTTTGGCCCTAAGTGAGAAGGGGTGGCATCTCTACTCCTATGAAATCTGGGCATAAAACCCACTCTGTGCTTGTATCTGAGTTCAGGTTTGTTGTGGTGTCTGTTTAATTTCATTTGAGCTCACATATTTCACTCTTTACACTGTTGAACTTTGTAAAAGTTTACCTTGAGGAATACTTTGAAACACCTGCTTTGTAGAGCTCTGTCTGAAACAAAATTTAATCTAAATTTTCAAGTCTAATCGTAAAAAAGTTTTCTGTGTGCCTTTAGGGCTGAGGGTAGTTATTCAGAAAGATGAGTAGTTCACAAGGTTATGTACAAAGTAGGACTAACAAGTTGCTGAGAGATAATAGTCTCATATGGGATCCGTTTCAGGTTGTAGATCATATAGTTCAGAGATTTAACACAGTTTAGACGTACCTGAAAATCATCCCTAGCTTGTTTTTTTTTTTCCTGGCAGTATTTCCCTGACCTTGAAAATACCTTATGGGTGGTTCACAAATAAAAATCTAAACATCACTGTAATCAGAGAAAATACACAAGGATGTTCTATTTTTCATTATTTTCTACTTATCTGTACCGTTATTTGAAGTCTCATATGATTTCAATGATAGGCATACAGACTAGCATTAGTGCGGAAGATTTTTAGAAGAGATTGGATGAGAATTGTGTTGCCTTCCATAGAGCATTTTGCTTTACTCCCCCCACTTCTTTTCTTAAGCTATCTTTTTATCAGGTGTGAATACTAACAATGCTGATATGGGGTGACAGTTTGACCAAACAACCATAGCAACAGTAACTGTTTTCCTTGTGATAACAGCTAAGCTAAAGGTTATGTGTATTGCTGCATCTCTCAATCTATTTGCTCCGCAGCACAGTGCCAGACAAAGGTAAGAATATGGAAAGCTACAGCCAAAATATGCTTTTGTTTAGAGCTGCTGAACTCTGGTTAAAGCTTAAACATGGATAATGTTTCTCTTCTAATGCATTATCTCAAAAGAAATATTATTAAATCTATGTTAAATAATATTCCGTTGCACAAATATTTAATTTGAAAACTTATTGAATATCTGCTTAATCATGCTCCCTTAGGAGAGGGAATAAAAATAAAAATCCCAGAGACTGCTTTAAGCAAAGCATTTTATTTTCTCTTTTCAGGAACAATATTGGACTTTTACAGTTGGCCTAGACACTATTTAATATTGACCTCAAGTCTTGTATGTGTATCTTCAAAGCTCAGAGGCTTGAAGGACATAAACAAATAAATGTCATTGAATTATAGGAGCTCCTCATTTTTTCCCAAAGTGGAATAGAATGAAGTGTGTTATTTCCAAAAGCACTATTAATACCAAGTTGGAGTTATAACAACTCACATTATTGCCTCACATCTGATAATCTATGGTATTTTCCTATGTTTTAATCTTTGCTTATTAGGATAATTATATTCAGAATTATTCACATTTTCATAATAAGAAGATAATTTTATCTCCCACTCCGTGAGGTCTGCCTGTGTGAGTGGTCCCTGCTCTAACAGTTGCCACAGCAGCAGCTCTGGGCCATTTAATAATAACTGAGGCTTATCAATGCGACATATAATATGTGGTGATGATAATTCACTGAAACAGGTTGGATTTTTAGGCTGGAGACACATGTTGCCCTGGATTTCTTTACTGCTGAGTCGAACTCAGTGTCATGTGTAGGAATAAGCTTCCTGTTGGAGGAATTAACGTTTTAGAGTGACAGAGTCCTTGTTCTGGAAAACTCTCATTTTTCTTATTAGGCTTACTTAGGTTTTTAGGTCATCTGATTGAATCTCTGCAGCTCTGATGGAAGAGGAAATGCAGCCTCTGGTGATACCAGAGTTGAGTGGGTAAAGGGAAAAAGAATATGGCATAACTGGCTGGTGACATACTGATTTTGAGTAAATGACTGGTATGGAGTATTATGGTAAGTAGCCCAAATTCTTTCTAGAGATCCATTTGCTAGAAACAAATCAAAATTAATGGAATAATGGTCCAGGAAGTTTTGACTCCCTTGTGACTGTGAGGCTGATTTTCAGTTTCTAATGAATAGTCAGGCACATGGTTTCAAATTTTTATCCCCCCCCCCACCCTCCCCCCAAAAAAAAGTAAAATATGTGAACCTTTCCAAGGACCTTCATTATTTACCTTAGGGTGTTTTTTTCTATTTAATAGCCAACAGTTATGTCAAAATTAAAAGAATTGTGTCATTTTCATAGTGCCAGAATGACTGGCTATTATTTTTGCCTTATAATGTAAAATTCCCTGTGCAGTTTTAAGGGCCTGTGGTATTTTGCATCTGTGTGATGGTAGGAGGGCAGGCCACGCTCACTGATGCCCAGTACTTTAAGCCTTTAATGAGTAGTCATTTTATACTTTTATATAAAGTTGCTAGTATGGCTTGTTTCCAGAGGATGGATTTAGGTCAGGTAAGGTTGTCACTGCACTGATACTGGAAATGTGCACAGCAAACTGAGACTTATTTTTCCTCTAGTCTGTTTTGTGCAAGGTGAGATGAGCAGGCATATCCCTATCAAGCAGTATTAAATCCAGTCTAAACAAGCCATTTTATTAGAGGATAAAATCCCACCCATATGTGCACCTTTATTCCACTTCTGTATTTAGTGGTGTTTAACAGAGATGATTGTGGTTGGAGTTATCTTCTACTGTTTTTGATGTACTCTGGGTAACACACTTTCCATAACTGTCAATATTTTAGTTATGGAAAGTGACTGCAATGTGTACCTGCAGGTAAATTGTGAGGGTGTCTGTTTTGGGGGAAGAGTTCACTGTGTAAAATTAATTGTTGCAATAGTGAAATGCTACCCAAATCCTGATTTGTACGGATGTGACTCAGTCACAACTGAGTTTGTGTCAGAATTTCCCATAGTGTAAAGCAGCAAATGGTCTCCGGGAGTACAGGAACTTGAGGTTTCTAAAACTGTCCCTGCCTTTTTTTTTCTTTTGACTTTGAATAACAAAGAACCACTTCCAGCATTTTATAACTCCTGGTAATTACAGTAGTGATTGTGAGAAAGATAGCTATCTAATTAAAATCTGTGAAAACTTCAGTCAGCGAGAAATGAGAATTAGTTCCTCAAATTGCAAATTTCTCCCGAGTTTCAGAACTCTTTTTTAACAATGTGGCATTTTCTCTTGTTTGTCACAATGACTCACCTCACTAGGTCATGGCTAATTTTAATTTCAGGTATTTGAAAGAACAGTGGAGAATTTTTCTTTGAGATGAAGGAGAGGAAAGAATTATTATTAGTCTTTTTTTTTCTAGCCTAATTATACTGATGTTAAGTGCTTTCTTTATTGAGTTCAACTGATTCCAAACAGTGAAACAATAAACAGCCAGAGGTTACTAAATTTTTGGCTAATCTTAGATTTCTTGTTAAAGACAGTCTTGAAATTTGGGAGGGTGGAATCGTTACATCCATACCTGTTGCTGATTGGGGCTTTGGTTTTATTGTGCTCCTTTGCTGCCTCTCCCTGTTTACCTCCCCCAGTGCCATCCATACGTGTGTTCTCTCAGTACCTAATTACATCAGGCTCCCAGTGACAGTGACTTACAGTTTTGATGCCTGTTACCCATGGCCTCGTGCCAGCAGACCCCCCCAGGGCTGCAGTGCTCAAATCCATTAACTCACCTTCAGCGGGGTGGCCCCGTAGCTCCGTCAGCCATCGGTCAACACAACATATTGTTTCCAGCATGGAACAACTCTCTCCAGCATGCTGCTTTAATTCTGCAGGAGATAATGAGGGTTTTGAACTGCAAGTGTCCAGGAAGGCTGAACATCTGCCAGGCTTCCTGCCCACTGCCACGCCAGATGGGGCTGAGGCTGCAGACTCCTCCAGCCCTGTGCTGGGCAGCAGGGAAGCCCTTGCTGGCGCTCCACTCCCAGCAAAGAAAAAGGTGAAACAATAGTTCTATCCTGCTCTGAAATATTTTATTCCTGGCGGGCTAATGTATTGTCTGCTGAACTCATCAGCTCGCTAGTTCTTGGCAAAAGTGTTTTCTGTTCTCATTTATTTGGGGTTTGGGACTGGGGGAAGGTTTTACTTAAAGGAGAAAACTTCAGACATGCAGTAATCTAATCACAAGGAATGACACAAACAATATCACCATCAATACCCAGCTTTCTTCATATAGAGACAGCTGATACTGGTGCTTCAGAGGTTTATTATACAGCATTCTTGGGGGGCTTTCCAGCTCTTGTAGTGGTGACTTGTCACTCAGAGCCAATACCTGATTGCCTGCTCCTGCTGAGCTTGCCAGTGCTGCCGTGGGGAACATCAGGTATCACCTCCTGCCTCTCCTGTGAGTGACTGTGCCCTGCTCTGAGTGAAACGTGCTCATTCTATACTCTGTGAAGAAATACTTCCTTACACTTTTTTATTTTTCTTCTGTCACTATAACTTGCTTTTAGAATGATGTGACAATGAGAAGGGTCTCCCTTAATCTTAATTATTGTCACTGGAGCCCATCTCACTTTTATTCTTTTTAAGGGCAGGTTAATCGGGCTTTAGTAGCCTTTTCTTTAACAGAAACTTCACTGATGACATATCCCATTTTTAGTTTCTTTTTCAGTTACTCTGTCACTTGTCTTTGAAACCCACTAAGTAGCCATTATGTACAAGTAGAATGAAATAGAACAAAAGGATGTGTGTTGCATATGAGCACTGGAATCAAATAGGGAGCCTTTGAACAATCCTTCAGACCCCTGTTTACAGTCCAAATATATTTGCCTTTCCAAGATGTGTTTGTTTTTTACTTCCTATAATGAAACTTCTATTTTCCTGGGAAACACTTCACTTATTTGTGGCATCCACTTTCATGTTTTCTCATTATTTGAAAGCCATTTCACAATGTGGAAGAGACATCACATTTATGCCAGTTATTTCACTTAAAGTATGACAAAAGCTCACGCTGATTTAACTTTTTTTTTTCTCCTCCATAATTTTTATTTCTTATGGGGAGAGAAAGTATGAGCACAAGTTCAAGATTTTCAGTCATTGTAAGAAGAATGCAGTACAGTTGTTTGATTGCTCATAAGGAGAGAATAGCACTCAAGGCCTGAAGCCCTATACTTATTCACCACCTAATCATAGCAATAACTGGAACTCTGCGAGTGGGAGTGAAACACAGGTTATTTCACAGCTCTCAGCCTAAGCAGGGAGGACAATTACTGGTACTAGATGAGAAAGCTCAGATGCACAAAAATGGTGCAGGTGACTTGTGGCTTTATTTGTTCGGGTATGTGTCAAGATTTCTCTTTGGATAAACAGGAATAAATAATATACTCCTTGGGTGTTAGAAGTGAGGCTGGCAGCAGTATGGGGCAGGGCCTGGCTCTCTTTGGTTTTCTTTTCCCCTAAATGTCTACTGGAGAGAGGTGAACCTGTCTAAATTTCGGAGTATTTTGTTATTTATAGGCCAAATGTTGATGGCAAGTTCAATATATATATATATATATAGTTTGTATTAACAGGTTCCACTTTCTGACTTGCAGTTCAGAAAATACCTGACTGAACACCTTCATAAGTGTTTGTTATCATTTCCATTTTTATATATCCTTTAAACTTTTCTTTAGTTTCAGCTTAACTGAGAACACAAATCCAAATTAGCTTTTTCTCTGAAGAAGCAGAATATGACTATTATGTATTGAATTTGTCTCTACTTATTTAAAAGAATTTTCAATTTCAGATTTTAGGCATCAGGTTTTGTCATGACAAAACCCCCTTAGTTAAAATGAGGCTAAACTGAATGCCATGGCCATGATTCTGGCATTACACCATGTTCACACAAGGCTTTGTTATCACCTCTGCCTCAATGAACTTGTTAATGATTTGTACGTACCTAAGTGGGATCAATTGGGATGCAGAGTCAGGACTCCTCTCTGTGCAAATCTTTAAAGTAATTTCCCACCTCCACCAATGTCAACATTCTGCAATTTTACCAAATCGTTCTGAACAAGAAGAGAGTTTTATCATAGGAAAATTGTTATTACTTGTTACTGTGCCCTTATTCTAAAATGTCTTCCAATTATAGTGAGAGTCAGAATATACAGTAATATTGCAAAGAACCATCGAGAGCATAACTATGCTAGTGATGAAAAGTCCATAATAATTGGAGGACAGGCTGTTAGTTTTGAGTATGTTATATTGCCTTTACCAGTCTCACACTGAAATCAGAATTTCTATAGTTCCATCCTCAATGGTAAGGACATAAAGAAAAGCACTGAAAGAACCCCAGATTTCTGTTCTCATTTCTATAACTTAAGAATTACATGGTTTGGACTCCTCTGCTCCCTTCTGAGTTGAGTAATAGTGCAGGTTATATTAGTGGGCTAGTAATGAAGGGCTTTCCTAATTTCTCTGTTTGAGATGGACTCAGACTATGGAGAGGTCTCTGGGACTTGAGCAAGTGCCCTCCATGAGTGCCCAGAGCCTGAGGGGCGTACAAGAGCCCTGATCCTCCTGGGGCACATCCCAGGGGCAAGTGTTAGGGCTGACAGGCAGAACCCCCATCTGGTAAAATTCTGAAATTCTTCTGCTAGCATAGCCCTAATTATAAATGCCATGGGAGTTTCTCCTGATGAGTCAGAAAAGACACAGCTATGGAACGGTTAACTTTTTGTAGAGCTCAGCATCAATTTCTGGAAGCTTTTAACAGAGACTTGACATTTCTAATTAGGAAATTTTGCATACAGGCAAGTGAATTTACCCCCAGCTGGGAAAACATGGCTTAGCAAGAGTTTTACATCCGCCCTCATTGATCTACAGATTATCTCACATTTGAGACTGTGGAGCCACTGGGATTTGCAAAGATGAGAAACAAATGTGGGAAAGTGCATAGAATTTCTTTCACTTCAGGGTTAGATAACAAAAACCTGATAAGTTAGAAATAAAGAGGTAAGTTTTTTGGTGTGTTTTTTTTTCTTTTTCAGGATTTATTGTTGCAGAGGTCAAAAAAAATCCTTAAAATCCAATAACTTGCTGGCACTGTCAAGAAGCTGTCATCCTGGTCAAATTCGCAAAGTAACGTATTGGAAATTAGTCTTAAGATAGCAAAGAACTATAGGATTTTTTTTTAACTCTCTTAATAGTTAAGCAGTTGAGGAACAAAATGTCTGCATATGAGCTCAGAGACGTATTATATGTCTGATGCTGCAATTTCTGGCTTAAGAAAATCCTTCAGGCTTTTTGCATTTTTAGCTATGCAGTTTATATTTTTAATAGGAGGAAATAACTACAAAAATAGAGAAATATCAATTAATTGGACATTGTGCTATTTGAAAATGTCTTATCAATGTAAGGTGCCTGTACATTTGTGCAGTGGAAATCAGACTCATAGTCAGGTGTAGGAGAGCTCACTAAGCAGAGCTTTTACTGATTTCTTTTTATGTGGAACATCTGTACATCTCATTTCACTCTTGTGTTCAGATGGATTTTGCAGAGACAACTAAGTATGTGCTGAAGACTTCAAAGAATATGGTTTAAATGAAATAAAAATGAAATAATTTTTTCTGTATATGTTTTCCTATATTTGAAATTATTCTAATGAAGCAGAAATTATTTCTCTGCTGACAGAAAAACAGATAAGCAAGCAAACCATGGAATGCAGTCTCTGAAATAGTATAAAAATATAGAGGGGGACATAGTTTACTGTAGTTGTGTTACTGGTATTCAGCCTTGGGAAGGTATATCTATCACTGTTAGGTGATAAAGAATGGAAAAACAGATGATCAAAATAAACATAGGAGTCCAAACCCTGTACAGCTAAAATCTAGGACAATAAATGGCTTAAAGAAGCTGCAGCTGATCCATAACAAGGCTATGCACTTTAATGACTTGGATATTAATTAGAGGTGATGGAAAAGTTTTAATATCAGTCTCCCTCTCTTTTAGTGCAGAACGGAGTCTCCTGGGAGGAGCTGTCTCAGGTATTGAAATGGTACTGCCCTTGATCTTGGCTAAAGGGCCAGGTGTTAGCAAAGAAACTAAAGTGCTGTTTAGGCTTCTTTTAGAGCCACGTTGGTGTCCAAAAATACTGCCAGAACTTACAGACTGAGCCCTATTCAGTCATAGAAAACAGTGTATAACAAAATTTCAGGTGTCAGATTAGATGTGGTGCTTGGAAAGAATATGAATGGATCAGAGGATCTGAAATAAAATGTAGCTCATAATGTGATTTACTCTTGCCTCCTACTTGGTTTACAAGAAAATTGTAGAAGCAGACTATGTATTTGGTAGTATACATTTCAGAGCTATTTACTATATAGCTACTGCAGATACCTGAGTGTCATTGTGTGCTTGAAGCCCATATAGTTTATTTAAGGAATAACCACAAAGAGAAAAAACCCTAAATCTGTAAGTTTCAATTTTCTTTTATCTTTGCTTCATTCAGAGTATAAACACTCAGAACCTGTAAACTCCTTGTGTTATAACAATGTGATAACATGAAGGCCTTAACTTATTGTTCAGACTGGGATTAATTCACTTTGAAAGCTATACTTCAAAATATAGAAAGTTAGAGAAGTCTTTAAAAAAATAAATTGTTTTTTCTTTTTCTTTATGTGCTGACATCCCCCCTTCCCTTTATTTCTGCTTTTATTTTTATAAGAGCGGAGTTACAGCTAGGCAAGAAAGCCCTGCAATGTCTTTCACTTTTAGTGTTAAGTATTCATTGCTTCACTGAGTAGGCCAGTTTATATCTAAACACTTTGGTAACTTACTTTCATAATGGCTTTGACAGAGTCACTGATGCAGAGTCCCTCTGTTTCACAGGAATACATTTCATAGGCTTTAAGACACATACTAGTAAATCATGACAGGCTGACCTTTTTTCTCTTGGTCACTTTTGAGAATAGCTATTTTTCCATGCAATGAGCAGCGTATATTCCATATATATACTGAGTTTGGAAGGTTGCAATTATGAATGATTTTTGAGGTGAGAGGTTTTATAACTTACAATTTGAAAAGCTTTAAATGCTGAGGGTACCCTGTTTCCATTCTTAGTGAAGACATAAAAAGGTCACTTTTCCTTTGTCATTTCACTGTGTTGTTGCAGACTAGTGTTAATCATTTAATTAAAAGGTCAGATTAGTCATCCTCTTCTTCTTATACCTAGTGTGACTTTAATTATTTTCTTTGCAAATGAAATAATTTAATATTATTTAATAATAGTTAATTTAAATAGTAGTCCTCAGGAGAAGTGGAAATTCCCTTTGAAGGCATGCAAGCTTTGAAGGTTAGAATAAACTGAAAATAGCTGGGTATTTTAAAACAATTTTCTCTAATAAATAACATTAAAATCATAGGAAGTTTCTAATGAGATCATCTGGGGGTTTACCTCTGATGTATTTTGCTGTTTGGTTAGAAGGACTACTGGGAAGCAGGAGTTCAAAAGCTACTAATCACTAAAGCCAGCAAACCCCACACTCATTTCGTTAATGTGTGGGGATTTGCAGTGCTCCCACCGACTGCAAAACAGGGGCACCTGGGGCTAGAAATGCTGCTAGCCCTGAACAGCACAGGCTAACTTTGCCACTCTGGGTGGCTGCTAAACTCGGTGGGGATTTACCTTTACACAGCAATTCGAGCTGCAAAACACCCTGGTTGCTTTGAGAGGCTCCTGCTGAGGGGCTGCGCAGTCTCCGTTTCCTTCCCTTCAAAGGGGGCCGTGGGTCTTGTCAATGAAGGAATGGTGTGGCCTGATGTCACTCACACCTCTGCACAGCACATTCCTGTGAAGAGGTTCCTCTCATCTCCTCTAGTGACTTTCTGAGCAACCCTACTTTAATCTCACAGTCATGGCATTGTACCTGCTAAGTTTTTAATGGAAAATATCTCCCACTCATTAATAACACTGAAAATCAGGGAGATGAAGTAATACTTTGCACTACAGCTATAATATAGCACAAGGGGCAAGGTGCACGGATGGCTGGCAGTTAAACAGTGGAGGAAAGTTGTTTTTAAATGATGTGCAAAAACTGGCATCAGAAAACCAGATGCTTTTCCCTAAGACGCTGATCTTTATCCAGGCAACTTGCAGAATGTAAGCAAGTTCTCTAAAACTTTGTATTTCAAATTATGACGTTATTTTTAATGAATGATGACATATTTGTAGAAAGCAGCATCAAGTTGATGAACAAGTTGTGATCTGCATTATTTGAATACTGGATTATACTGAGCTTTTCAAGAATCCCCAAATGTAATACTGTCTGGAGTTATCTGAAAAAACGGATGTGATTAAGTGCAGGTTGTGATTAGCTGGGCTTTGACAAGATGTATTTGATTTTGTCAGACTGGGCTTTCTGGAGGAATTGTCTTTGTCTCTGAACCGAATCACAGCCTGAGATGTCAGGGAACATGGGATTTCTGGGATGTGAATCTTAAAGAATTAATTTTAATTGGCAAAAATTAAGGACTGGGAAATGCAGAGCATGATCACAAAGAACCAGAGCTGGTAGATTAGTTTGTTTTTCAATTGCATACATCAATGCAGAGCAACTGAGAAATGTCAGGGAATCTGAGCTATCAAGAGCTGAACATAGAGATGAACTGGTTATTAGTAAAACATCCACAATTGACTGCTAAGTAGGCACCTAGTGGCAAGGAAGGTCAAGGGCAAGCTTGCTATTTACTGAGCATTCAGCTAATTATCCATTTCACTATGTACAGGAAGACTGTATCCTTTATGTGTTGCAAAAACTTTTAGAGTTCAGTCAGCACTTAATAACTACAAAATTGAGTTGTATTGGGTGCTCCTGTATTATAAATTAGCATAAGTTTCATGTGGCATGTGCTCCAAATTATTATTTTTTTTTGGTTACAACAGGAAGAATACCAAATGTAAAAAGAACTGGACTTGTGTGTTTGCATCTTTTGTATTTTTTGTAACTCAGTTTTCCTAACTGGAGAAGCTGTATTATTCCTATAGCTCACAATGGCTGCCTTGAATTGTGTCTGCCAGTGATGAAATGGGAATGTTGTTTGGAGAAAACAGAAATTTCTTCCTGATCTGCCTCCCTGTATTTGGAGATTTACAGCAGTACCTTTTTCTACTGGTTCTCATCCTTTTAATATTATCGAAATAGCAAGCAGTACTCAGTAATAAACAGTAATAAAATCTATGGAATTTATTCTTTCTTTTCCATAATTAAGAGTGGTTGCTAAGAACCTTAGATTTGTGACACTGAAACTTTGAATACTCATAGCAACAAGTTGGCTCCAGAATATGACAGGACAAGGTAAGATAAGTTAAATTATCATTTACATCTCATACAGCTGAATTGTTGTGATAGAGGCATAAGCCCATGCATTCAAGCTAAATGTAGAGGAATATTCCTTTCTTAATTATTGAGCTTCT
The DNA here is from genome assembly GCA_013396695.1 of Sakesphorus luctuosus. NCBI lineage: Eukaryota > Metazoa > Chordata > Aves > Passeriformes > Thamnophilidae > Sakesphorus > Sakesphorus luctuosus. Next base: position 963,107 of record VWZD01008869.1, on the reverse strand, counting down.
GGAAAACAATCCATAAAGAACAATGATCATGCACCCTTTTACTGGCAGTGCATTTGAATAACAGCCTGGGTCTGCTGTATTCAGTAGCTTCAACATTTCATCCATTTAGAAAAAAACATATTTCTATCCCCCTAATTTCTCAAGTTCACATTGTCATTCATTCTGCTTCAAAGGGAATGTTGGTGTTAAAGTGAAGAGAGAGTGATATTTGCTATTTTTCCACACTTCTAGTAAGTCCACAACAAGCCCTCTGATTCACCTCTGAGAACTGCTTGGAGTTTTATCTACTTTTCACTTATCTCAAAGAAAATCCTGCTGGAAATGTGCCATTTCTATAGGGAAACTTGCCTCTCCTGTCCTTTGATGTGTAGCTGCTGTCATTACTGTGACCTCTGCAGCAGCACCCAAAGCAGGGCAGGATTTATCCAGGTTTCTGGGGCATTTCCCATGGCCCTTCTGCAATGCTGCTTCTTGCTGTTCCTCTCAGGAGTGCTAAGCCCCCGTTATGGATGTCTGCAGGTCACTTGGCCTGTGATTGCTCATCATTAGCTCCTCTCTTCTGAGGGACTGCCTTCTCATTTTTCTCTCTTTGGTGAAGCCGTCACTTCTTGCCAGCCACTGGGACCTGTTTTCATACTTATTACTGCTTTTTGCTTATTACGATTCAGGTTCCAGAGAAAAGTTCTGCATTAAAATGAAGGGAAATTTAAAAAATGAGCTTGTAATGAGAGCAATTAATCAGAGCAGTCTGCAGTCTCAGCAGTACAACGGAGTTTGCTGGTGTGAGTGGGACAGAATGAGCGGGCTGATGAGAAATGAGAAACGTGAATTATTTGGGGCTCTGATGTGGCAGCCGTTTGCATGAGGCACAGAAGGAGGCTGTTGGAGACACTCCCATGCCTTTCCATCACATAAAAAGGGCTGTCCTGCACGAATCCTGGCTTCCTCATGAATACAGCAATTCCTCCCTGCTAGTGGCACAGGGCAGCTTTAGTGACCCTGGCTGTGGCTCAGCTTCTGTGGGAAGCAGAGTGATGCGCACATCTTAAGGGGCTGCATTATTATTTGCGGGATCACTGTATTGGTCCCTAGGACAGAACAGGTCTTACTGCTCCTAGCAGTGGTCTCATATCTGCACTGTCACAAGCTCAGAATCTCAAATTAAAGAGGGATGAGAATCACATGCTCTGGTCTGATCCCTTTGTTTTTCCAAGCCACATCCAGGTTTTGCAAGTGGCCTGAACCAGACTTTGAGCAGACTGAATTTTACATTCTTATTGTCACCCTCTGAAAGCTGAGTAGTTCTGGTTTGTCTTTGGTGGTTTTATTTGTTGTTGGTTTTTCCCCTCCTGAATACACTCAGGGATTTTTCCAAATGCCCTACTGCTAAATGAACTGATCTTCTAAGTTCTCAAATATCTCAGATGTGCTCTGTTTATGTTTTCAGATAAGACAAAAAATTACTTAACCCCATGGTATACCATGGTATTTTAGTCAAGCATCTACAACACAAGCTGTCTTTTGAAAGCACTGTGCTGGTCCCATCCTCTCAATGAAAGGCTATGTCAGGCATTCCCAAAGCAAATTTTTTAAATGCTGTCTCTCTGAGCAATCCTCCAAACTGTGAGACAGAGCCAAATCTGTCAGGCCAGGTTCTCCTCTCTCTGAATTAGTAGCAGCCAAGATTAATTAGCACCCAAAGCGTTTCCAGCTGTAGTGCTCGTGCGCTGCTGCTGCCGTGATGCGTGTAGGCACCACTCCCCAGGTCTGTGATTCATTGCTCTGTCAGTGGTTTGAGATATAGTGTAGGAAAATGCCATATAAATGCAAATATAAATACAAACACTGAATTCCCCCTGTTGGATAGTGATAAGGTGCTCATCCAGATGGCACACAGTGATTTAAATGTGGAAAGCAATATTTGGAAGGAGGGGGAAGTGCAGTGATTATTCTTAAGCTCTGTTTTCTTTTTCTTAAATAAGCTTTAACTGGAAAAAATAAAAAGACAAGACAACTTTTGTTTCTTCCTTTGTTACCTTTATGATGCACCAAGATGATATCTTTCTGATTATTTAATTTAGAATGAGGATAAACTTTGAAAGGTGTTTGGGAAATGGTATGATTTGCTGTAAGTGGGAATGTGACTTCTCAGGGATGGGAGAAAATGAAGTCTGGTTGTGGTCTGAATTCACAAGGACTTCAGCTCTTCAATGAGGATGGCAGGATGTTGCTTTTGCTTCATTCCCTGATCACCTGCACTGCCTCACAATGTAGGAGATGAGTCCTGACAAAGGACTTGGGGCAACTTAAGCTACACTTGCCCTGCCACCTAAAAGGGAAAGGGAGCTGCCTGTTCTGGGGTAGACAGAAAGGAGACGTGTGTGAAGAGAAGGATGATCCCATGATGGTATGGCAGATATTTTATTTGAATTGCTTACTCTTATCTTTAAATATATGTTCTTAATGGTAAAGTAATTCTTCTTGCCTGGAAAGAATTTTGTCCTAAAGGTACCTACATAAGCGGCTCAATACTACTTATGTCTCTAACGTTATAAAGGTTGGTTGCACTCACTTTCTAATTTTCTGTATTACTGTACTGATGCTGCTCTGTGTATAAAGTTCTCATACAAATACTGAGATCAGCCTTCCATGCAGGTAATGCAAAAAGAAGGTTTACAGTGTGGGGCTGATATATAATTTATCCTGGTATTTTGCTACTGCAGGCACACAGGTGGAAATGTGGTTTTTTACTTTGGTTCAGGGAGTTTTTTCTGACTGAGTTTTTTGTGGGTTTGGGAACTGGAAGTCTGAAGGGGGTCACCATGTGTTGCTATAGTTTCAGAAGCAGTAGGACTTTGATAGAGCACCTCTGCTTTAAGTTCTGGATTCCTCACAATTTTAGTAATCATTAGAAGTCTCTCCTAGTGGTATCATACAATAGCATTTCCTTGAATGCTCTTGTTGCCATAAAGTATATGGCTGCTGTATTTCATTCACGATTGCAAGAACCAACTCTAAAAGTGTGTAACTGCTACTATGCTTTTAAATACTCATTCACTCTTACACATTTTGCACCAAGTTGCACTAATAAGACTGTCATTTTCCTGAAATGTATCCAATCAGTGTAATCCAAAGATGCTGGAAAGACAACAAACACAGTGAAGGGCACTAGATTTCTTGCTCATTTCCCTGTCTAGTTGTAAGGTTTCTTTTCCAAGACTTTTAAGAAGAGAAACTGGAAATTTTGGGATGGTGTTCTAGTTGAGCTAGATCCACAAAGCATAGAGGGCTTTGCTCATCCTTATAAACTCTTCTCTGAAAATAAAATGACACTTGCTGTATCTGTTGTAAGAAGATGTTAAGGAAGGGAGACTGGGAGCGGGCTTGGGTGATGAATGGTATTGTAAAGATGGAGAAGGTGAAGAGAGAAGGGAGCAGTAGAGGAGAGACAAGAGAATTGGAGTGAATAGAAAGATGCAGAAACACTTGGCAGGTGGTAAATGGGATGGGTAAGATTCAGGAGACAGAAAGGACAAGGAGTTGGTCTGCCAAGTCAAAGCAGTAGGAGATGCTTTTATTGGTAATGTTTTGAATATACTGTTGTAAAGAAATAGGTCATTAGTTGATGCAAATAGTAATAGTGACCTTTGCATGGGTCTTGGCATTAGCAATGTGCCCTGTATACCTTTCTTTGGTGGTAGAAACACATCCAGACCATATGGAAATTTGAGTATTTCTTCATTGGTATCTAGTTCATGGCATGTAATTGACATACATAGTGACAGTTCTGAAGTGATTCCCTTCGTTCCTGGTTTAACTGAGCTGTTCTCTCATGAATGCTATGCACTGTCACATTTAAGGGGGAACAAAAACAATGCTTCATCATCACTACCTGCCCTGTTTCTTATGTTACATATACTTCATTTGTATAGCTGGATAGCCCTGTTATTATGTTGCCCCAGCAATGTGATGGCAGGTTTGCTGTGACTGAAATGTTGACTTCCCACTTAGTATATGTGCCAAATATTCCCTCATTACTTGCTGCTTCTCTTGCTCTTTCTCTCTCTCTTTTTTTTTTAATTTTTTAAATTAACCCTTGGGTTTATGTTTGCAACTAGACTACACAAACCCTGAAGCTCTGATAGTGTTTGTCTCCTCAGCAACCCAACAGGGGAGAAAATTTTAGATGCAATTATGTTTGGGGTGCATTATAATATATTTGAATGCTCTCTTTATAAAACAGGATTTGGGGAATTTTCATAACTGATTTCCCTCTCTCTCCATCCCTACATCTTATTTGTGTTGTCACTTTCTTCTCTGAGTTTCTGGCTTTTCCATGGCCTGTTAATAGTAAAATGTTGTCCTGTAAGATAACATATAGAGACACCAGAGATGGTGAGTACATGGTCATTGCAGCAATTGACTCCATAATATATTAGGGCATTATTTAGCTGTGTCACTTGATAATAGAGAGTGACTTGGAGAAGTGGAAGTGGATAGGAAAATTTCAGTGCTGAATCAGTTCATAACTAAGACTTTCAGCACCAGAAATTTAAGTTTTGAGTTTTAATGACTCCTGATTTACCCTGGAGTTTACTAACAAATGATCATGTCTTCTGTGTGTATGGATATGGGGGAGAGATGTTCAGGAAAGGAAGTAGGACTCCCTTAGCTCATAAGCATGGGCTGTGTTCACTTTTGAAATGAAGACAAATAACAGTGTAGCTGACATAGCTTATGCTCTGAAAAATGGTGTCTGCATTAGAAGTTCTGCCTTGTTTGGGGACACTGAGTGTATTCAGAAATGAAAAGTCTAAAAATGAGGAGTATTGAGAAAACTGACTGGAATCAAGGCCATGCTGTGCTGGATGTGCCCTCTGATCATTCAATGTCATCAGCTGAGTATTGTCATTGAGATTTCCTCTCTGGAGGGAGTGAACTACAATAGGTTGTAACTAGTTGACCTGACACTAAGTTAATATTCAGCAGTGTACATTAAAAATGGGTTTTTTTGACAGTGTTTAATTCTGTTTCAGCTTTGCTCCTACTGAAACAGCATCCTTTAGAGGGTATATAGGTGCTTTGGCTGCTTACAACTCATTAGCAGCACTGGGATGCCAGACTGAGGGGAGGATTCCTTTCCCTTTATCTTCGTTAGACTCCCAATGTGAGAGCAATTTATTGTGCCCTTGGACAGGATAACAGGGCTTTGAAGCCATATTTCACCATGAATCCTTGCTTACTCCAAATTCCCATTCAAACTTGAGAGATTTCCTTGAGTGAAAAAACTGCAGGGTCTGGTCTGTTATCTTCAGTGGCAGAAATACAGAAAGCTGCAGGCTTGAACTTTGCTTTTGACAGGCTAAATGCCTGTGTTTCATCTTTAAAACAAACTTTATAATTGTATTACAGAAAAAATTCCCCAAGTTTAGTGAGACTGTAAATCAAGGGTATATTATACAGTGTTAATGAGGAAAGAAACCTAGCAACTCAGTGGGAGGGAGAAAAAAGAAGTTTATTTTATTAGCTTTGTCTTTACTGTAAGGTTGTGGAAGAATTAGGTAGAAAAGCTGTATGCTGTTTGAAAAGATTTTGCTGTTGAGTATTTGCCTATCAATTAGACACGTTGGGGGTCACAAAGACCTTCACAAAACAAATGAGAAGATACATGAGAGAAATTGGAAATTCTTTCAGACTTCAGCCATTTTCATCTGGTAGACCTCCCACCAACCTGCTTGTGCTCAGCCACTGGAAATCCTCCCTGGAGGATATGGCTGATACTGTTTTATATTCCCTTTATCTGAAGCCTGTAAGAGGCCCCCTGAGCACGGGGCAGGAGTGTGTTTTACCCTGTGGTTAGCACTGAGCGAGCTGTGCAAGTCTTGCCTCCCACCTCATTGCAGACCTGGCTCAAAAGCACAAAACTGGCTCGTGTTGGGCTTGACGTGATTGGAATAGCAACACATCAATACATTTGTGGGAAAATGAATCAAACCAGCCAGACCTGAGCAGGAATAAAATTACCCCTAACAAAAGTGCCTCAGAAGTGCATACCTGTAAGAGTGTGAACTTTTCCTCCTTGCAGTAAAGGAAATCTTCACATAATACACAGATTTTGGCAGAACCAATGTTCACCTTGCAAGTGAACTCAGTGGCTGCTTCTCTATGCTGGAGCTCACGTAAGGTTTTGAATGGAAAATTTCTGAACATTTCTCTAGCTCTCCTGGCCCTTAGGAGCCCCTTGAGTTCCTTCCTTGGAGTTTGGAAATGCTGTATCTGGCTTGTCTGCAGGGCAGCAATTGTGTGCATCTCAAACTGGCAAAATACAAGCTCAGGTGTAGACAGGAGTTTTGCTTGGTGCAGAGGCACTTGCCCTCCTACTCTAACCAGCCTTGTAATGTCACTGAAGATGATTCAGGAATCAGTGTGTGGCAGTCTCAGAAATGAAGACAGATCTTTTGAGGTTGGGAGACTTCAATAATTTGTAACATGCAGACCAAAGCAACTCTTTATTAGCCCGTGTAGTGGAACCCAAGCTGCTTATTCTTTAGTAATTTGAATCAGATGAGAAAAAATGAATTTTTGCAAAATTAATACAAATTAAGAGAAAAATGCTGATTAGTTCAGGCAAGCTGCATATGAAGAATGTATCTTCTCTTTAATATGATCTGCTTGTCTCTCTTTTGTCTCAGCATCTTTTTTTCCCCTACTTGTCATGGCATGTAATCCAATACTGTTGTCAGGATACCAATATTTTGTGTGTGCAGCTTCCAGCTCCTGTTTTCCCTCTGCTGTATACAGGGTGGCCTCAGGCTTTTTACATGCTTAACTGTAACAAACTCCCATTCAGAAGGTAATGAGGGTGCAGGAGTCTTGTGTGTAGGTTATGGAGGAGCAATCTCTTGCCAGGTTGGAGCACATCCGTGTCCACCAGGAGTGCCTGGAGTGAGCCCAACAGGAACCTGTGCTTGTGCTCCATGTCCACTAGTCAGTGCACAATTACATGTGATTTCTGGGGATCTAGGTTCAAAATAAGAGTCATATACATCAGTGAAGGAAAAGACTGGTTGGCTGCAGTACAGAACACAGATGGCAGTAGTAAAGAAGCCACCTGCTGAAACAGGCTGGACTGACTGGAGCCTCCTTCCTCACCAGCGAGATCTGAGTCTCACGTGTGGGAGAGGAAGAAGCAGCTATTGAGGAGTGGGTGTAATGCACAGTGGGGGTTCAGCGAGAGGCAGGACTGCCCTGGGAAGCGAGCTTTGGAAGAACCTGTCTGCATACAATAACTAATCCATTTTAAAGTCTAGTCTTGACTGGGTTTGACTACAGATTTCAGGAAACTGAGGATTTGGTTCTGGACCAGTAAAACACTATCTCTGTTTTCATCTTAGTAGAAGGAAATTGTTGTGGAAAATAAAGCTATCATAATGTACAGAGCAACAATAATTTGTGTCGACTGAGCATTAGAGTAACAAGATACAAGGCAAGAGTATGCTTTGAAGTCTCTGGACTGAACAAGGATGTGATCCACAGAGGTCAGGAACAGTTATGAGACAGAAATGCATCATTCTGGAAATGGAGATTAAAAAACTTGGGGGACCAAGGGTGCCAACACTATAGCAGGGGTGCTACTGCTAAGCACATGTAGACTCTTCAATGGCAAAAGTTCATCAAGATGGACTGAATATTAAAGGAAATAATATAGTTTGAGTTGAAGTTTTCATCTCTGTCAAAGTCTGTTTAGAGCATTTTGAAGTGATACAAGAACAGAAGAAAATTCAAAAGAAATGGCCTCAGTGGGCAAAGATGACACTGTACTTCGTTGGAGAATAAAGCACGACGTGCAAAGTATGACTTGTTGAGAACTCTTTGTCTTTCCCTGTCAATAAGTATGGGAAAAGATGGAGAATGCCTGAGACAATGACTGCAGCCTAAGTAGTGAATTGGGAAAAGATGAGGTGGTGCACAATGGTTCTGCTGCTGGAACTGACAGCACAGAAAGAAAAAGACTTGAGAGAGTGAAAACCCCCCACCCTCTGCTCTGTGCTGCTCTTTTAGATTCCTTCCTCTTCTAAGCTCTTGCCATGTGGAGGGGAAAATGGAGTTCCTGAATATTTGTGTGAAGCAGATAGATGGCGAAACAATGTGACCAGCTACCTGTAGTGGGTTTGATGTACTTTCTCTAATGATACCTTTTTTCACACCCCCGCCCCCCTTCACTAGATGGGGTGAGATGAGTGATTTCTCCTTCCCTTTCCATAACCTCCTTACACAGAGGTAATTTTCCCTCTAAGTTTGTTTAATGCTTCTGAAGAGCACCAGTGGATGTTCCCAGGAAATACTCCAAAAATCTGGAGAAGTTTTAAACCCCTGTCTTATCCTAAGCACTTTTCTTTGTGATCTGTCAGGTATGAGCTCAGCTCAGTGGGAAAACCCTGCAGGCTGTGCTTTGCACGTGGCTTTGCTCTCTACATCCAGGCAAACCTCAGTTGTTCCTGTCAGCTGTTTTAGGATTTCTGTGATGGAGATTACAACTGGCTGTGGTGGAGGTTCTGGTAGAAGTGGATGGGCAACTACTTGTCTAATGTGTGTTAACCTGAGAGGTAATAGATCCCCTAAAACAAATCAGGCTGGACTTTTGCAAGTTCCTTCTATTAAAGGATCATGAGAAAATTCTGTTACCTGGTAGAGAGTCAGGATCAAAAGAAAGCATTGTATTTTGTGCTGTTTGGAAGAAAAAAGTCTAATGATGACCTCGGGACAGGCAAATATACTCCAGGAGGATTGTGATACTCAGCCAGGCTGAATTTGCATAAGCTGACTGCACTCAGAGAGGGGCAGACTTAAATAACTACAAGGTTGTTTGTCAGGATAAATTAACATCCTCAGTTGTCAGATGGATACAGGAGGTAAGCAGCACATCCCAGCATGTCATTGCTGAAACAGAAAGGAAGTGTTTTCCAGACGAAATTATTGTAGTGTATGTCCACAGCTGGATGAAAACTGTACTGAAATAAGTCATTGATGTCAATAATCAAGTCAGGTCAGGGACTTATATTAAGTGAACTCTGGTTGTTGCTCTTGTTCACTTGTATATTTTCATCAAGGTCTTGGTTGCTGTAATTGAGTTTATTTTATAGATTTTGTAGATTGTAACACCTAGAAGGGACTGCAGTGGCTTTGTAGAAAATGTTTAGAATTCTTGAGAAATTTGTGAACTTTGGCAATCAGTAAGGTGATGACTTACACTTGTGCAAATATTCATGAAGATGTACACTTTGGATGAAAAAATCCGAAAGTGTAACGTTTGAACAGGGAATAATTAGCTAGGCATTATTAACTGATAAAAAGCCTGCAGCTTTTCATAAACTAAACACTATCTTACCATGCCAAAGATAACTCTGGGAGAATCCAAGAGCTGTGTTTAAGAAACAGGTTTTGTTCGTTCCATCTTCTGTGGTACTGTTAGCACAGTTTTCTAAGACAAGGAATAGAACTCAACCAGGGAGAATGACATGAGGTTTTCTTTGTTGAGGTTGTTTTCTTGCTTACAAGATGTTAAATACTAGAAGAACTAGTGTAGTCTAGTTTAAGGAAAAGGAAACTGAGGGTTTGCAACACCTTTAAATACATAGGAAGGTTCTACATAGAGAAAAATGCTCCTTATGTTTATTGGTGTGTGAAAAGATATCATAGACTGAGTTTATATATGTGTCTGCAGCTGGAGATACTCAGATTACACCTCAGAAAACTGTTATAATATTAAGTGCAGTTAAGTAATGGAATTCGATAATATCATGCTCTTGGGTAAATAAATGTTGCTGAATGAGGCTCGTTATTCCAGGGAGTGCAAGGACCCATGAACTCTGCACCAGAGCTGCTGTGCAAGGGACTGTCAGGATGGTTAAAGAATGTTCTTCATGTCTAATCTTCACCCTAAACTTTTAACTTTTTTGTGCATTTATGTTTTCAGCTTTGGTTACAGAGTCATCCTCCACTCACAATTTTTACTTTTATACACTCTCTTCAAATATTCACCTTACCTCACTATCTCAAGTCTCCTCAGTTCAGTTAACAGCAGAATTACTGTATGTTACAGAGAGAGAAAAAGATTTTCCAGCCATGGCTGGGATGCTACAGTTCCTGCATCTTCCTAAAACAACCCACTGCATTCACTTAAATGCATATCTAGAAATTCTTCAGCATCATTTGGATGTGTGAAATTACCTGCATGAAGCCGATCCTCTAGTTTGGCAAAAAGGAGATGCTGTAGGGAAACAGGGAGGACTTTTAAAAATTAGAGGCAAAAGATTGTCATTGACTTTGGTGGGGTCGTAGTTTCACAATAAGCCTTATGTTTTGGCACAAATTAGTCAAGATGCATTTACTTCACTGGGGCTGTTTCAGTGTACAGGAAAACACAGTTCTATAAGTCTGGGGATTCAGGGAATGATGTGTTTCAATATGTGGGTTGCTAAAGTTGTTAACTCAAATGCACTGTGAGTACTGTCTGTAAAGCTAATCTAAAGTAATAAAGCTAATGTGCTCTTGGATCATCCTGAGGATTTGAAGTCAATGCAATTTTTGAATGATGAACATAATTTTTAAAGATATAAAATAGTTTATAAAAGAACATTTCAGTCCATTGTAGAGGAACATCTTACTACTTTTTTTCAGGAGAAATGAAATCTGTGCTGTGGCATGAACTTTGGGTTGATCAATCTTCAATGTATTCACAAATAACAATTTACTGTTATTACTCCAATTTGTTGTTTATATAGCACTGGCAATGTTCTTAGCAATTTGCAGGCAGGTATCAGAACAAAAGCTGTTCCCCAAAGGAACATAATATATACTTTTTTCTTAAAGAACATCATATATGTCGTGTAGCACACAGCATACTGAGCAGGTACATGCTCTAGTAATGAACTTAGATCCTGCATGGATATGAAAGGGAGCAAATCTTGGCTGTTTGCTCTGTGCTGTATTGTTTAGCTTTCCTGCTATGTGTTCTCCTGTTTCAGTCTATTAGCTCCTGTATATCACATGGTATCTTCTGTTTCCTTAAGCAAAGGTAACCAAATCAGGATTGTTCTAGGAGGGCAAATGGCTAGTCTGTGGTGGCAAACAGGCCTGTGCTGGACCCTGCAGGGCTGGCAGAGGTTACCAAGCTGACAGTCCAGGAAGGGTGGCAGTCACATGCATTAACCTGCTTACCTTTATGTGACTGTGCTGTAGTATTTGCAGTAAAGGTATAGCCCAGAGGCTCTGGGACAACAGAAAGACCTCTGGTGCCTTCTTGGTTTGGGGAAAGAAGGAAAAATAGTGGATTTGCATGTCAACTGAAACTGTGCAAGTTTGCTGGAAGTCTTGCTGCTCTAAATGGACTTCAATAAAAATTATTCAGCCAACAAATGTGGTGACAAAAACTTTTGTTTTACCTTCAGAAAACGTCTGACCCAAGTAGTGGCTGCTTCCAGTGGCAATGCAGGTAGAGGGAACAGAAGCAGCCGTGGTGTTTGAGATGGACATCAAACAGGTTTAATGCATGAAACAGCAAGTCATGTATTCCCCACTCTGCTGGGAAACAAAAGCAAGTCCTGATTCTGATAATGGCATCTCCTGGACATCTGGCTCAGTGCATGTTGTTCTCATGTGCTCCCCACGCAGCCCCAGCAGCTGGGGGATGGTTTTGTCATCACCTTTACAACTCTGTGTAGGTAGGTATGAGCTGAAGCTGCAGAGAATTAAAAGGCTGACAAACCATTACTAAACCTTTATATCATCAGACTATTTTTATTCATCATCATTGTCCTTCACCTCTTTAAATCAGACAATGTTGTTGAGTGCAATAGGCATATAATAAACCCTGTGTGTGTTGGTGCAAGAGTAAGGCAAGCTCTGTTGCTGTGGCAGAGGAAAATTGTTTCTAAGGGTGGCTTGAATTGTCATGTCAAAACAGCTGCTTTTTTTCTTTTGTTGGTTTTCTTTGGCCTTTTTCTATTCCACTTAGATTTTGTTCTCATTTTGGTTTACTTGCAGTCTGCAATCCACATCTGTTTATAGGGACAGCTAAAATGAAAGCAAGTAAATTAATGGGTTGACTTGCAGCAAAAGATTGAATATGTTGCTTAGACAGACATCTCTTCAGGACTTTTTTGACTAGCTGTGAAAGCTCCTGCATCCTTTCCCCTTACATTAGAGGGATGCTGAATTAGCCTATAAATTGAACTGCTCCTGTTTCTGTAAAATCTGTGACTTCTAAGCAAACTCAGTCAGACTACATTCACACCTATGTGGGTTTTTTCAATATATTCTGTGGCTAGTCCTTTGGAAAAGAATGCTTGTTACAATATCCAAGATGAAAATAATATTTTAGAGTGAGTAGATAAAGCAAATTTTGCATTTAAAATTTTTAAGTATTAGAAATGGAAATTAATTTCTGAAAGTTTTCTTTGAGAAAACTGGAAATTACTGTGTAAGCAATAAATCATCTTTTTATTTATAGATAAAAGTATTGCTCAATAAGCACTATTTACTGTGTGATGCAGGACAAGTAGCAAAGTGGAAATGTTAATGTTTGAACAAGAAAAAAGGTATTTGACAAGTTATTCACAGCAGAGGTAAGAGGAATTCAATTTATTTTTTATCATTGTGATCTTTTAGTCTGACCTTCTTTATAACACAGAAGAGGGGACTTGGATTAATTATTTCTTAATTGAAGCAGAGTAGAGCTTCTGGAAAGATGTCATGTCTGGCTTTAAAAATGAACATGATGGAGGTCCCAGCATAATATGTGGCAAAGGACTCCAGTGGGTGTTTATCATCTTTGTTAGATTTGCCTCTTATTTCTAACCTGAATTTCTCTGTCTTTGGGGCCATATGGAATTATTTGAATACACTGAATACATTGAAGAACCTATTATTTATAGTTTTTTTTCTTTATGTAGGTATTCCAATTATTTTATGCTGTGTTTTGCTGTTCTTTTATTTTGCAAATGGAGCAGATGCCAGCATGACTCACATGCTGATAAATTATTTCTATATTCAGTGGGAAAGCTATTCTATGAGGGAAGAATCTTTATCACAATTTGTAATTGCTTAATGCAAAGTATGTTTTTTAATTTAAAACTGAAGAAATAAAGACTTTGGAACTCACAAACAGAAGTCCAATGACAAAAGGAAAAGAGCATAAAGGCACAAATTGAGCTTAATGTATAGGGAGTATTTATGATGGAAATACATATGCAATCAGCTTAGCATTGCTGAACTGAAGAAGAGGTAGCACAACGTGTGCTTGCTGTGGCAAACACAGAGCTAGAGTAAGACATCAGCTTTCAGAAAGTCAGTCTTTGCTTTACTTCCTTGTGTGTTGTCTCTCTCACTCTTCTTCCCGACTGCACTGACACCAGCAGGGCCAGTGAAGGAAGGGGAAGGTTTCTGCCCTGGCACTGGCCTGGGCAGGGGCTCCTTAATGGCCTGGCACCTCCCAGCAGCCACCCAGCATGTCCCAGTCGGGAGCTGGAGGACTCACATCTAGTTAAGCACAAAAGCCCTAAGGCAGATACTGTTAGAGATCTAAAGACAGACAGTGAATACCCCACTGAGTGGCCAGATGGTAATTCTACACCTATAGCTAATTGCTGAACTGTATTAGCTTTCTAAATTGATCTATTAGGTGATTCTTTGTCATATCAAATTGCCATTACCATGAATCCAAGCCTTTAGTTTTTCTTTCGGATAGGCATTAGCAACTCCCACTTCCTGCTTCCCAACAATGTGAATGTTAGTTTACTTTTTAAAAAAACATTGCAGTCTCTTCTTGATGATTTTGGTTTTCAGTCTTCTGTGGGCCATCACATCCTACACCTTTTCTATTAATTTGGAACTATTAGTGGAGGAAAAAAACCTTCACTGTTTCTTATTTCTGCATATGAGTATCAAGCTCAATTTAAAAACCACACTTGAGCTACATTATAACATTCTGACTTTTTTCACTGATAAGTTTAATCAGTCTTTTTTTTTCGTAAGTCATTTGGGAACCAAAATATTAATTTTGTCTCTCTTGTGTTGAAATATTTGACACAGATCTCCACTACAGTGAAAAAATGTCACCATTGTTTACAAATTGCATCCAGCCTTAGGTGATTTCCATTTTCTTCCCTTAGATGGTGCTAATAAGGTACAAAAAGCAGAGCCAGACTGCAGTGTTTTAGAAAGAACATGAAGTACAATGAGGGCTTGTTTGGATTCTGTGAGCAATTTCTGAGCAATCTCTCTGAGCTACATTTCTGCATTATTTGTGCTTATTCAAGCTCTAGAATGATACTATATAAAAGTATCAAATTTGGTAAACAATTACATCTGATGACTATATGTTCACTTTGGAAAACTAGACGAGGAAATGTAGTCTGTATCTGAGCAGCAAAATGAACAGACTTTTCATTAGCTTTGTACTCTCCCTGGGAAAGCTTACTGCCAGTATCTGAACTCTGGGAAAATGGACTTGTTTTATTGGTATCCAGTGTTATTCACCATTAATTAGGGGCCCTTGCAAACAATGTTTTCTTTAGTGTGTAATAGTTATCTCTGTGCACAGAAGCATAGAAGAATTTGCTCAGTAGAAAATGAGGGAAAAGAGGGGTCTCTAGCAATTTTTCCTCTCAGTGCAAGTGTCAAGGATGTGTGGACCATCTTGGGTAACCACATTTATAATTTTTCCTTGAATGTAATCCTGAGTATCAAGCAGTAGAACAGCTGTCCTATGAAATTTCAGTGTAGGGTAGGGTGAAGCCCTGGAATGAAATTTTGCCACCTGAGGGTTTTACCTGTTCCAAGGGGAATTTAAAATACAAGCCATACATCTTACTATTATGCATGTCCAAAGTGCAGGTAAATACTTTCAGAAGTGCATTCATGCTCTGTGGATTGGGGATCAGCAGCATGTGCAGTTCATCAGAGGCACCTCAGCCTGCCCATACATTTGGCAGCAGAATTATCCTTTCATTCTTCTCCCCCTTGCCTTCGCTTCACCCCTCATGGCTGATCATTTCCTCACTCTCACACTCAGAAAGTTTTCAGTCTGCTTGGTTTGTTGGGGTGTCTGTTGGGCAAATAATTGATCGTGACGGCCCATCACTGCAGAGGAAGAGACACAGGACTTGGGAGGGCAGGAATGCTGTGGATGTGGATCACAGGACACTGCAAAGCTGAATGCCCAGAGGAACCATGGCAGTGCCAACCCTGTTCCGCCTGGGGGTTTTGCCAGGATGTAATTAGCACTTTGCTCTCAGGAGCAATGTAATTAACTAAGTTCACCTAAAATACAAGGATGAGAGAGACTTTGCTGTTTATCAAACCTAGTTAGTTTGATTTAAACCCTCTAGGTTAGCCCAGTAGTAGATCTGTTTCTTTCCTGACCCTTCACTCATACTCATTATTGATTTTTCCTGAAGGACATCAAGGCAATTACCACATGCCACTTTATTTTATCCTTTCCAGGAGAACCTTGAATGAAGTTTTAGGACACCATGAAATGAAGGAACATTCACTCCAATCAAACACAGCCAACCCTCTTTTTTGCTTTTTGTGATACAGGTTCAAAGTGCTGTCCTGATTAGAGTGCCTCTGTGATTGCTAATGTATGGTGAGTCCCACATTCTATAGCCCATCTACCTCACATGGGTCACTTTGATAGGCCAAAGTACACTTATATGGGCTTCTTTTAGTTTAGCCATCTTGTTCAGGGATTAATCCATTGTCTGTCTTCACCTTTTTCTATTGAAGAACCAATTTATGGTGCTTGTAGCAACCAGACCTAAGATCTAAACATCAAAGCTGTGCTTTAGCCTTCCATTGCCTAATCTTAACTTTTAGATTAAACCAGTGACATGGGGATGGTTTTATAGAAAGATATAAAATTAAACTTTCCTCTGGTGAAGGCTGTGACATTCAAGCTTTGTGAAGATTCATTTTTTGCTGCTTTCCCAGCTCAGGCCTCCTACCACAGCACAAGGCTTTGTGTATAATAATTACACACAGAACTACATTAAAAGAATTTTACTGGTTTCCAAAGACAAGGCCATGGATTTTTTAAACAAACAGAGAATTGGGTGCTTATGCACTGTTGTGTCTGTGACGATGAGATTTTAATTAAATAAGCATATTCCATTTTGACACTGAGCCCCAGCCCCATTCAGTGCACACAATATGGACAGAGATCAGCTAATGAACAGATGTTCAGTTTTGGTTTTCCTCAGCATGTGGCATTGGGCCCTATTTGTCAAGTTTCCCACGCTCATGTCTGTTCAAAATTTCTAATTTTCTCTTGAGTTATTATGTGGCACTTGTCGTAGCATTAGGGCAAATCCCAGTTACATGTCAGCAGGAGAACTGATGGAGTCCTTCTTTGGTTTGTTGGACCACAGTGTGTTCAGTGCAGAAATACTTGGAATTATGCCTAATTCCTAATGTTGCTTTTTATGCATCAACTCTTCCCTCAAAATCTTTTTTCATAAATTGCATCAAATTCTTAGATTTTTGTCCTTTGTGCTAGGATCAGTTGATGTTCTTTGTCTGATAAACCGTAGTAGCATTTTCTCAAGTTCTCATTTAACAAAACATCTATCTGTTGCTGAGTTGTCTGGGATTAAATCTTGCCTTTAGGTAATAATTTGGGTAATGAAAATGATGTAATTTAACTGAAATGGTTGTTGTTCTCCACTGTAAATGCTCTTAACATGGCTTTCACATTCATTTGGCCAGTCAGAGAAACTGGATTTTGCTGGAGCGTTGAATTTCATTGTGTTTTGGTTGAAAGGCTCTGGGGAAAAATTTCCCATGTCCTGGTCAAGGGAACATCACCACTGACATCCTCTTTACAGAGCAGATGTCCCATTGCTGCAAATACTGGCTCACATCTGACTTTTTTATATAAAATAGCTGAGCTGATGGTACCAGCTAATAATAAATGGGATCAGAATTTCCACCTTTTGATGTCACCACGTGCATCCTATTCCAAGTTTCAGTTTTTTTGTTTGGCAAAACACTGAGTGACTATTGCAGATGGATTGGACAGGAGGACTTTAGTGAGGAATCAACAGCAAATTCAGTGGCATTTTCAGCTTTTAGGTGTTTGATTTGCAGTCAATGTTTAATGTGGAGTTCCTCAAGAAACTCCTGGTTTTGCATAGTTCATTTTCAAGGGATCAACAGGGTGGAGTGGTTCTGCAAAGCAGCTTCAGTTCCAAAAATAACTTGCCATAGTTTCAAGATCTGTACCACGGCCTGTACAAGTGAAACTGCGAACCCAGATATTCTTAATAGTTTCCTTGTAATGGCTTAATTCCTGATAGTGTTGACATAGAGACTATGTATAAAAAACTTAAAAACATTTTCACTTGCTTACTTCATAAGGTTTAACAGCATTGTTGTTGAATTATGCAGGACAGCAATCCTCTTGTGAAGCTGTTATAATAACCAGTCAAGAAGAGCTATTTCTGCAAAGACTCATTAGTGTATTTCTAAGTGCTCAGAACTATTACCAAATTCTGCTTTCTACGTAAATATTTTTAGCATTTGAAACAATAGCTGCTACATTTAAAAGAATGTTGTATGATGTCTGACACTGTAGATTTTTAAACAATTGAAGACAGTGACTTGAGAATACTTCTGTAGACCCAAAGGATTTTGCTCGTTGTCATTTGTGAGGCTATGCTAATTATGACTTGTTAATTCTTGGTCTCCTAACATCTCTGAGTCAAGAATTTTGACAGAAGTGTATTTTCACTTGATAATTGTCACTTGGATCCTTTATTCTTTACACTATTTGTATCAGGACTCATTATTCTCCTCTTTAAAATAGTTGTCCAATACAAAAGCAGAAACAGTAACCTCTGGTGACCTGTCTTACTGCATCCAAAATGAGTAGCAAATATTTGTAACTATCTATCTACTGGTTACAACTAACAGGTTGACAATTATTCATGAAAATGAATTGGGAAATATTTATGAATGATAAATAAATACATAGTAATCAGGATTGGTTCACAAATGACTTGCCAACCCCAAAAAGGAGTAGAGTTTGTCAAGAATATGGTTCTGTGCAATTTGTTGAACTGTCATTACCTGCAAATACACTTTGCAACTTATCACTGGAGCAGTCTATATGCACTCTGCTTTGAGCATAATTATTTGCACCTCTGCTGTGCTGTTAAGGCATGAAATTCAGGGCAAGCACAATGCAGGGTAAACCTGCTTATGAAATGGAATCTGACCCTCCTTAATGGAGCAAGCTATGATGGATCAGGATTTCTCATGCTTTTGAATGCTAAAAAATAAAATCAAGGTCAATATCTAATTAAGAAAGACCTGGTATGAATATGAATTATTCTGTTCACCCCCACAGCAGTGTGACCTGCTGGGGAGAAACAGGCAAACAAAGGTGTTTTTGTGACTTTGCTGCATCCTCAGCTTGAGCTTCTCCCAAGATGGTTCAGCTCCTCTGAAAGCAGAGCAGCTTCAGACTGGTTTTAGTTCTCTCTGGGTGGGGCTGTTAGGAAAACAGCAATAAAACTCCTTCCTCAGGCATATCTCTTGACCTTTTCCATGCTGGATTTATCCTCTTTGAGAATGACAACTGTCTTCAGCCAGCTAGTTATGTTGTTCTCATCAATATTTGACTCTGTCAGAAAAACTCAAGTAGTACAGTGCCAAAAATGGATGTCTGCCAACTGATTTACTGTCTCAGGCAGATTCTCCCTGAGTCCCTGTGAAAGCATCAGACCAAATGCATCAAGTAACACTCCCATTCCAGGTTTTCTGCAGGAAATTAGGCCTCAAAAATAAACCATTCTACACTGTCATACTTTTTAGTTGACTCATGAAATGTCATGAGGAGTCTAACAAGCCTGTCCTATACCAAAATGAAACTTTGAAAAGGTAAACCATGTTCAAAATCACAGATATGAAAACTATTTGCTTGGGAAAAGGCCAGCAGGAAGGGCAGGCACTGGAAGGGTAGACTTTGGCTCTGCCCTCTCAAGCTCCTGAGTTTCCTCTTGAAACTTGTTGAGATTTCATGTTGCTGATATGAATCAGGTGAATATCCTTCAAATTCTTTCAAAACCAAGGCAACAAATCTCACACAGCATCCATAGGGCAAAGCACCTGGATCAGAGCTCGTTGCTCCAGGGAGCCAGAACCCACTCACCACAGAGCTTTTGCTTCTGCTGCACCAGATGGGTGA
Organism: Sakesphorus luctuosus; assembly: GCA_013396695.1. Lineage (NCBI taxonomy): Eukaryota > Metazoa > Chordata > Aves > Passeriformes > Thamnophilidae > Sakesphorus > Sakesphorus luctuosus. The sequence goes on along the minus strand of VWZD01008869.1, from coordinate 943,858 downwards.
AGAAGTGTCCCTGTGCCAGGAAGTGTTGGACACAACTGGCAGCACATGTGACTGATTTGCCACAATCTCTCTCCTGCAGAGCATCTGCTGACAGAAACTGATGGGAACTGTGGGTCCAGCCACTGGGAGGGAAACATCTCAATAGTCATAGTGCAACAGAATCCACCAGCTTTCAGTGGCATCTCTGGGGCAGAAGCTCTTTGCAGCTTTGGTCCAACCTTCTGCTATTACACCTAAATTTTAAAGGTTTTGGGACCCCTGAAATTTCTGGCCATAAAGGAAGCAATACTGGTTTTCCTTTATATAGAAAACTAGAAAGAAATACTGGGAAACTAAGGCAAAAGTACATATGCTGTGGTATAAATGGCAGAAAATATCAAAACAGGAAGATACTGAAGCATATTTTGCAGAGATGAGGAAATCACTAAGACTGAGCAACACACACACATGTTCAGCATTTCTGAAAGGCAATAGCCATTGACAGGGCTGATCCGTGGGTGGTGAGCAACCAGTGAGGTGTCCTTAGATAGAAATGGCCAAAAGTCTCATTTGAAAACAACCTTTCCTCCATTTGGTGACGAAAAGCAGCGAGTTTATGGTTTTCCTGTAGCTGACAGACTTCAATTTGTTACTTAAGAAAAAATTTTACAAATACCCTTTTGTTAGCTAATGTGTAAATGTGAATTGCCAAAGAAGATGTAATAATGTAAAAGGACCATCAGGTGGTCAGAGCAGCTACACTTTTGGATGAACACACAGGGTAGGGTCAAACAGCCAGATTTTTAATTTGATGCTTCCCAGTAAGAAAAATATCTCCCCTGCTAATGTGAGGGGAGCGGGGGTTGTGGGGGAGGGGAATGCACAGCAAGTGGAAGCAACCACAGGGGTCCCTGAAAGTAGTTGTATAATGATTATTTGACAAGGCTTCCTGGATGCTAACAATCCCATTAAAAATAAGTTGGCAAAAACATTAGGATCCTGAACTGACTGAAAATGAAAGAAGAGAAATGAGGAGGGATTAAAGTAAAGCTCAGAAATAAAGAACAACCACTGAGTGTGTCCACGGTGGGAGTCTGTCTGCCTGATGGGGAGCTCTTGGTAATTAGCTGTATTTGACTTCTTTCTTGTATTCCAAAAGACTTTCCTCTCTCCTCTTCCCCCTGTATTTTCTTGTAATTTGTAAAGCGTGAATTCTTGGAGGTCACAGCCTACACTGGGAGTCCCAGCTTCAGGCATTGTACATACACATCACTGGAGACAATTCTTGCCTGAAAAACTTTAAATCTGCATTTGCCCAGCAGAGAAGGGAAAAACATTAGTATCACAAGTTTGCAAATGAGAAACTGAGGCACAAACAGTTGAAAAGGAGGTTTCAGAGATGGTAGATTTCCTCTTGGACTCCTGTGACTATTGGGTTCTTCTAAAAATCCTGATGCTTCTAGAGTCTTAATATCATAGAATTGTGTAAGTTGGAAAAGATTTTTGAGATCATCAAGTCCAACCCTCAACCCAGCACTGCCAAGGCCATCACTAAATCATGTCCCCAAGGGCCACATTTACACATCTTTCAAATACTTCCAGGGATGGTGACTCCACTACTGCCTTGGGCAGCCTGTTCTAGTGCTCGACAGCATTTTGGGTGAAGAAATTTTTCCTAGTACCCAATCTGGTGTCATTTGGAGGAAGGAGGGGTGTGCAGAGACATGTGGGGCACTGTTGCTGCCTCTTGTGTACTGCCTTACCCTTACCATTGGCAGTGATTGGCTCAGTTCACATAACCCAGTCCTGCTCCCATAGTGCTGCTCTGTGCCCATGTGCAGCCCTGGGGCAGGACAACAGTGTCTTTCTCTGGATGTGAGATTCTATAACTACCCTTCAGTGCCCATCTTTTAAATGGATGGACAGGCAGGCAATGTACACAGCTCCAACTCGGTCTAATTGATAGATAAAAGCAAGAACAACTTTTGTGTGACTGTAACAAAAATAATTGGAGATGGGGACTGTTCTATAATACAGATGCAGCTATGTGTTTAAAGGAAACCTTTCTCACTTACATAACAGTCACCACTGAGAGCAGTTTTACGTTTGGGATGCCTTCCTGACAGGGTCTTCCAGGGAGCAGCAGGCAAGGGCTGTGCCTGGGGTGACCTCCATGCTGAGGACCAGTACCACAGCACCCAGCCCAGTGGCCCACGCTCACGAGGATGAGCCTGGTAGCTGGTTTCTAGAGCCAATGGGAGCTCCCACTGGAGCTTCCCTTTCCATGATGGACCAGTCTGCGCATGTGAATGCACTGGTACTGCTTTGCAATTGCTATCACTCAGAGGAATGGCTTGTTTCCTCCTGAAAATTGTCATGAGAATAAGATATTTGTATATGAGGAGAGAAGAAGATTCATTTTATCAAGGGAAACTCTTGTGATGTACTGAAGGACAAAAATATCTAGTAGAAAGTTAGTTGGTAAGTCAGTGCTTACCTAGATAATTTTTTTTAGTAAGAAGAATTTATATTTTGATTCCACTTTTACAAATTATTCCCAACATACCTTCAGCTTCCAGGTGAAAAGGATGAGATTCTGTCCTCTTGTCACTGGTTATTTTCTCTCTAGCTCAGAATCTTTTCTGGTATATCTCAAACACTGAACCCTGTGGAAGATTTACCTGTTTTATCAGGATGGATTTAAAAAAAACCACAAACAAGAGACCCAAACTTGTAATGTTGACAATATTCTCAAACTAGACATTGTGATACTCTTGAGCCTTCAAAGTAGATGCTATGTGTCTTCTCTTCAATTTACTATTGTACATATTCTGGAGAAAAAGTCCTTTGAAAGGAAAAAATATACAAAGCAAGCCAGCTGCTTGGCCAAGCTGTGTGACAAGGCTCTGAGCAAGGTTTGACAAGGTCCAGGTAAAAGCTGGCTTGCTTTGAGGGAGAGGTTACATGAAACAACCTCCACAGGTCCCTTCCAGCATAAATTATTCTGTAATTCTATGATTAACTGTGATTCTGTTCCCCAGACCCACAGTTTTGAAATATTGCAGTTTTTTATTCAAAATTTATGACTCATGGCAAAAAAGGCTTTGCATCTTGACCATTGACACATTTCTCACATGAATGACTGTAAAAGAAAAATTATCAGTTGCATCTGATTTGTTACTTTATAAGGGTTGTTTTGTAGAAAACCTGAAAGGGTTCTTTAATGAAAGAGCAGCAGAGTGGTTTAGGGACTAGGAATGTAATCTGAGAGACAATTCAAATGGTCACACATGGTGGGTGGTTAAATATTGTTGCTGGGGGTGTTGGGGGCTGTGTGGTGTGATACAGGGCACGATCACTGATGCATAACCCATCAAAGGTCTTAGCACAGGTTGGATTTGCAGAGCTGGGATGGAAGCTGTGCAGTCTTACTACCTTGAGGAATAAATGGTACTTTGGTTTAGTTTTTGCCAGTGGTTGAATCAGACCATGGACCTGGCTTTAAAAAATTTTCTGGGGAAGAAGGAAAGGTGATTTTGTTTTGCTGCCTGGTGCTGCATGTGCATGGCAGCACAGGAAGCTTTCAGGGCATCACTGCAGGGTGGTGTGACACAGCCAGTACTTGGGAATGGGGCAGCAACAGCCAAGGGTGGCTTTCATTGCTCTTGCCACCATGCCATGGGATGAGAGAGCAACCACACAGTCACTTTCTAGGATGAACTCAAAGTTTTGCTACAAATGATTTTAGAGAAAGGAAGATTTACCTGCCAATATTATTTGCTCATCATGTCCTGTCAACTCTCATGTCAGGCCCTAAAATAAACCCAGCAATGCTACCTCCCTTTGGAAAATGGAAATGAAAGATCAGTGTTCACAGTGTCAAGAAGAAACAGAATAAAATAGATACATCTTAGCTAGGCTTACCCGTGCTGCTGAAGGTCTGAGGAAGAGCGGGGATTCACATGCATTTCATCCTGAAGTGTTAAATTAGTGAAAAACAGCAGAAGAAATAGGCAGGTACAGGTAAGTCAGCTCTGAGCTTTTGCTGTGTAACCCCAGCAAAGTGCACTGCACTCAAACAGAACAAATGATTGTGAAATTTGGTATTTGGTCTCTAGATGCCCATTGCCTGACAGAAAATGTTCTCCATAGCCATTTTCCCATTAGAGAAGTAAAATAAAAACTGTAATGAAAAGGAGAAACGTGGCTTATTAGAAAGACCATTGCACTAAGAATCAGAATAGCAAATTCTAGTTCTTACTCTGTCTCTATTTTCCTGTGCCACCTTGGGACTGCCTGTTCCATTTCTCCATATCTAATTTCTGAACTGGAAGATGGATAGTTATCCACCTGTGTCAGGGTGTTATGTTGGGGAGAGTTAATAAGCAAACTCCTTTATAGACCAACCTTGCCTCATTTTTAAGGCCTTTCCTATGTGTATAAACACAAATTCCCTGTTTTTATAAATCTTCTGGCTTAATAAAAACAAGTCTTTCTTCTGAATGAAGTCACATTAAACTTAGTGATTCATTTTGCTGCAGCGTTTATGTTGTCACACTCGTGGTCAGGATGCTGATGCTGCTTACAGAACTGCATTGTATTTGCTAGGGCAGGTGAGTGGGCACCAGTGGCTCCCCCAGCCAAATAACAGAGCTTCTCTAGGATCACGAGTAGGAGAAGGTGACATACTTATTTGTGTCTCAAGTTATCTAACCATTAAATCTCTCTTCTCATCTTTCTCTCCCTACTCCCTCCAGAAATCTGTTATTGAAAGGAAGAAAAAGGGAAAGTGTTTTTAAATGGGCAAATTGAGAAATTCACGGTGTTGCAAATAGTCTGTGAGCAGGATAGAGTTGCCTAGGGCTCCTTTACGAGTCTCACATGGGGCTGTAAATCAATTTAGAATCGCAGAAGTAAGGCATAAACCAGAAAGCTCTCTGTGTGTGTCAGCTGTGTTCTGTGCAAATGGCTGATACTATGTATAGTGTTTATTGCAAAGCCTGTTGTGACCCATTTTCTAATGCAACTTGCTTAATTTTTCTTGTGACACAAAAAAATAAGGACCAGTGTTTGCAGCTATATATAAAGTGTCAGTGCTTTGTGGTTTGAACACTGAGTGCATTACTGAGTACCTCCAAAAAGAGCCAGTTTTAATCAAAACCAACTTAAAACAAGTTTCTTTTTTTCCTTAATAAACCCCAAGTACTTTAAAGAATTTCTGGCATTTCTCCTGTACAAGTGACTACGAAGTACTGAGGCTTACACCTTTGTTTTTCCAACATACCAGACTATCTGTTAGTAAACCCTTTCCCAACACATTTTTAGGTAAATATGGGATTTTTGACCACCTCCACTTTGAGAAAAAGATTTGGGCTGCTACTTGTTGGAGAATTTGAACATCTGAATAGACCTATGCCTTCTGGAGAGACTTTCCTTTTTGCCATTTTCTGTTTCAATCAGAAGACCTGGGGTAATTGTTACATTTAATATAAGAGAATAAACTTAGACCAGAATATTTTAAGTATCTTCTAGTAAGCAGAAAACTCCAGAACAATCTTCCCTAAAAAAAGGTCTGATGAATAACATCCCTGAGCACAGTGAGAGCATGGATATGGTTTCTCAACATCCTTTTGGTTTCCTCCTGCAGAGAAGTTTGGGGTGTGGGTAAGCTGGAATATTTTGCATATCCTAGATATACAGTCTATAACCAGGCTTGTGGACCAGACTATGTCCACAGCAGTAAAAGGAAAGGAAGTCTGTGGGGCAGCAGCACAGAAACAGAAGAATTTGGGACTGTAAAATTCCAGAAGAGATTTGTTGCACTTTGTAGAGTTTGAATGTATTTGGATGCAATAGTTAGATGTCTCATCTGCAGAGCCCAAACGCAGGAAACTCGGAATGAACGGAATTCATTGATGTTGCAAGGCAGATATTGTTATTTTCTTGGTTTTTTCCCTCGGTGCAGATTTTGACCAAATCAGGAATCCTGAGATACAATCAAGTTGAAATCATGTCTACAATAGCAAACCCTGCTCAAGGTGTTTATCTTCACAGGACTGGAGAGAAAGAACAAAATTGCTGTCTGTGCCTCATGGAACCATCCTCAGGGGCCTCTCCAAGTGGAGCAGGAAGAAACTCTTCCCATGAAAGTGGCAGGCTCGATGTGCCAGGGATAGAGAAAAAGCTTAAAGTTTCTGTCATAGGGAGGAAATGATTTTTACAGCAGTGGAGGTTCATGAGAGAAGGGAATTTGTAACCATGACCAACTTCTGGTGGTGTTGGCCACAGATTTGTGAGTGCAGACACAGATGCCTACATGAGTCATACTTTGTACTGAAAGTTTTATTTAATGGTTTTTAACAAAAATATTTCCAACAGCTTTGTGTGTTTCTCTGTTCTGGCAAAAATTTTGGATGCACATCTTCCCCTCATGGAGAGCGCTTTCTCTTTTCCAGCTGTCAGAACACAAGGGTCATTTGAGTATTCTTGTCAAGTTTTCCAGATGCTTGTTTTGAATTGATGAGTTTGAACAGGAGCAATTTGTTATGCTGGCACTTCTCTCCTCCAACTGCACAAAGAGTCAGCCCTTGCAGATACATTATCATCTTCTTCCCTGAAGAAGCTGCTCTTCTTAAGATAGAACGAATGGGTTGGGAGATTTGAGGTCTGAACCAAAGGTCAAACTTGTCTGATAGCTGTGAAAGGGAATGGGGATGTGCAGACTGTTGCCTGGGTGGTAGATATTTCTTGCATGCATATGTGTGCAGATAAGGCTAGATATATTACTTGGCACTTTGTCTGAAGTATATTTCTTTTTCTGTTTCGGAAACATTTGTTCCATGATTGGAAGGAGGCTTTAATATTAAAGTGCAAGGAATCCAATGAAGTATAAAAGTCTTTGTTCATGTTTTCTATGCTTTTTTTTTTTTTGTTAGAATTTGCAAAAATCCTCATTGTAAACTTTAAGCTGTAAATCTATTTTCCACCTATGCTTTCATTTAACATCTTATGGAACTACTCCCTATGCATATACTCACTAAGTTCAAACATGCAAAGGAGAGGCAAATGGTGTGCCAGGCATTGCTGGCCAGGGCGAAGGAATGACCGTGGTGGCTGAGCAGGAGGAAAGCAGTGATGGAAAGCCAGCATATGCCACCTACTGAAATGCTTCTTTCATGTTGATCTGGTCTGTTTGAGGAGATTTCCACACGGAAAGAAAAATTAGTTCCATTAGTATAGAAACTTGTGTACAGAATTAAAAAGATGTGTGGTCACACCAGAGCTGCTATTTAGATCCAAAGGAAACCAAACGTGAAAAAGAAATTAGGCCTAATTTGAAAGGGTCATACCAGGTATGTGTTCTGTGTCTGGACCAACGCAAACCTTCAGACTCATACGAGTAACACATTACCTAGATGAGAAGGAATCTGCAAACTCCTACTGAGAAACCGGGTGTTTTATTTGTTGGGTGATTGTACAGATAATAAAGCATTACGTGAATGTTTCAAATGGTTGTCAGGTAAACTACACCTCAACAAGATTGTTGGCAGCTGAAGGTAAAAGTAAATGTATATGGCATTTCCTTCCTGCTTCACCTTTGTTTGACCAGAGATTTATGGCTAATGTCAAGTACGTTCAAGTGGAAACAATTTTACAGTCATAACAATAGGATAAAACTTGGAAAGGAAACTTATGCTTGTATTCCAAAAAATGGTTACAGGTCACATCACTTAAGGAGGAGTGAGAGCCTCGGTCACTCAAAGGAGTGACAAATTCAATTGCATCTCTGTCTTCATAGTAAGGTTCATGCCTGCTGGCTACCAGGATTAAATGTGATTTTGATATGCTCCTGGTGTTTCATTAGTTTGTGATATTTTCCATAAGGAGCAGTGCATTTGGGTGTTTACAAATAAATAAATATAGGCAGAATGGTCAAAGTAAATGGTCTAGAAGTTTTACATTTGTTAATTACATATGTTTTACGGTCTGATCTTTGAGTAAGTAACTTTTGAGTTGCATTTGAAACTAGAGGTAAGTGACCTCTCAGGCTTGGAAATGGCTGTGAACGTGAAGAGAATTGCTTTTCCAAACTGTCCTGGCTGAATGGACTTAACCTGGTTGTGAGGAATGCAACAGCCTTCTAATTCCAGGGCTTGTAATGAGCTGCCTCTGTGACACCTACCCAATTGGATAGATATACTAAAAAAATGAAAGCAACTTTCCTGGGGCCACGATGACTCAGTTAAAAAAAGTCCTGCTAAGAAGGTTGTAAGAGTGGCCTGGAAAGTGATAACATTAGCTCTTCTGGGCTATTGCACAGCCTCCTTGATCCCTTAATGATTCTTGTGTTTTCTAACCCTGTGTTCAATTAATATTACTTAACAGATATGGGAGCATTCATCAGATATTTGTTCAGCAAATAAAATATTTTTAATAGCTGTGATCTATAACTTTAAGCAAATGAGTTTCCCTGATAATATTCTCTTCATCAAAGTAGATATTCTCAAATGTCCACATTAAATTTTTGACTGCAGATATCACCTTTAATGTATGCTTCAGTGGCTGCTGGGGGCTGGAAAAAAATCATTACTAATTGATATGCCTTAATGGCCTGAGAGCTTTCAGAGTTGGATGAGCCCAAGAGAAACGCTGAGAGGTAGATATTTGATTCTAATTATGCCTGAGTAGGTACAAGCAAAAAGTAGAACCATCATGACAGCTATATCATTGTCAAACTGCCATACCTCGGGTTTTCTACTAATTTGACACTATTACAAAACATTGCTTCAATGAACCCATGAAAGGCAAAGTTGGATAAACGATAGAAGCATAGAAAAAGAAGCCTGTGCTGGCATCTGTATTTGTGAAGACAGTCACTGGAGAGAAGAGAGGCCTGGGATTTGTAAACTATCTGCTAATTAGTGCATAGTATCATTTTATTGTACATCCTGAATATCTAATAAGTTTTCGAGAATACAGACATTATGAAATTTTCACTTAGCTGTGGTGCTGTAAATTGTGAGTGATGGGTGTTCTAATTCCTCATCCCAACTGCACTGCAATTGTCACCTAACACTGCACTCAACGGGGCCAGTTCTGCGCATGCTGAGCCTCACCTAAAAAATCCCCTGCGCAGGCACGAAGGGCACACGCACGTGGGGTGAGCCCTTCCCAAATCATCGTTCGCCAAGATTGGCCATTACTGCACTCAACACACCTCAGAGAATGAACAACTAAGATGTTTCTGTGGGGCTTTTTTGTTTGTTTGTTTTTCAGTTGTGAGCCACATGAAATGCTTTATTCACCTTTCAAAAGTTGGTTTTGTAGCCTCAGCCTGATCCCTAATATTCACAGTGATCTACTGAGTTCCTAACACAGTTATGAAAAACAGTTTCTCCTTACTGAGAGGGGAGAAGCAGTGGCATTTTTAATAGCACCTGGGTTTTTGGAGGTCTGCTTTAGCATCAGGGTTCAAGACCTATGGCTTTTATCTTATTTTTCATCTTTACTAACATCTTTGATAAGACTTAAGGGGAAAAAATACCATTGCAAGTAAATACATGCCGCTGTAAGTGTGAGCGAAGCAGAAGGATCAACACATAACCCTTTTTCAACATATTTTTTAGGATTCACGAAATATATTTGGGTTTTACTCAGTAGTAAATGTGCTTTTCTTTATGAGTTTCTTTTGATGACATGGAGACTTTTGTATGGAGCAAATAACTCCTGTTTATGCCATGAAAGCGGAAAGATCCTTTGTAGGGAGCATAAATGTTTGGTGTCAGGTCACACACCTGCTTGTACAGGAACAGCTTTGGTATTAAGAAAACCTGGAGAGGAGAATATAAAAATTCAGAGAGAATAAAAAGTCCAAACGTACTTTCCTTACTAGTTCTTTTAAGTAAGACAAGCCAAGGCTAAAGCAAGTGGCCTGAGGTAAAGAGAGAAACGAATATTCAGAGCAGGATCCTGAGCACTCGGGAGGATTTTATGACCTCAGGGCAAAAAGAGTAGAGATTATTTTTGTCTGGATCTGGTAATGCTCATGCTACCTAAATCCAGAGGTTTATATAACTATCTTAACCCAGATTAATTGTGTTTAGAAATCCTCAGAAAAAACACCAATGTCTGTTTTGCTGTCATTGATAAGAACAGAGATTTTTATCTTATGAAATGTGTAGCTGAGGGCCACAATCAATCGGTTAGTTTCGTAAGTGTGAATTTAATTTGTGTACATGCATGAGAAAGCTGAGAGGGCCAAACTCCTAGTAGATTTAGGAGGTCATGCTGTAAGAAATTGTGAAACTATTTGAAATTTCTCTCAAAAATGAGGGCATGGCAATTTATACAGGAGTCACAATTTCCTCAACCCATTAAGGAAAAAGGGGGCTTTTTTTTGGTTTTTTTTGTTTGTTTTTGTTTTTTTTGTTTGTTTGTTTTTTAATTTTATCAAGTTGCCCCCAGTGTTGACTCTTGGATGAGTATGAATTTTAAAAGAGGAGAAGGCTGCCCCTAAAAGTAACTTTCTGGGTTGTTGCAGTGAAACTGTACACCTTAAAAAAGAAAATGACAGCAGATAGAGACTTGGTGGAACTTTGTAGCTATGTGGTTGGGGAGCAAAAACAACTGAGTGTTTGAGTGGGCTGGTGCTCTCCTTGTGCCTGGACATGAGGGGAAAGTTGCATTTACAAGGAAGGGATCACACAACAAGCATGTGCAGTTATTTGCCTTAAAATGTGTGTGCAAGAGGTCCAAACTTGTGTACATGACAGTTTAATACAGTGTTAGCTGTGAATTTTTAGAGCAGTTTTTACAATTTTCTCAGCAGATTTCATATTTTCTTGTTAAATTCCATATAATAGACAGTCAAAAATGTACTTCTATTAAATGAATGATACAGTAGAGATCTCAGGTGTATCTGGTTCTTTGTGGAGGAAGACAAGGAAATGATCAGACAACACTCTCCACAGAGAATGTTTCTTAACAGATCTCTTGGCAAGGATGAATTAAAAAAATATGCAAGGAGACATGTGAATAGAGGTGACTTAAGGCAAAGAGAAGGGCCTGCCTGAGGGGGTGGAGAAGGGGCTTTGAGCAGTTGTGCCCAGCACGGAAGTCATCCTGGTGTCCATGGGGCTGTGCCAAAGTGGCCCCGTTTGTGCTCTTAGGAACAAGGATGTGCCACACTGGCTCACAGCTGAGGATCTCAGTTTGCTCTGACCTTGGGAACACGCCACCCATTTTATGAACCAAGGCAGAAGGTGATGGCAATAGCACCATCAAAAATAAGTTTTGTTCTTTCAAATTGTGCTGATTCCCAAGGTTAAGATTACGGTGTATGAGGAGAGAAAAGGAAAGACTTGCAAAGATGCCAAAATACCAACTGGGGTGATGACAGATACCCTTTTCAGTCTCAATTCTCTCTCCTCTCAATCCAGTCACTACTTTTTGTTTTACTTCTCATTTGCTGTCCTTCAGCAATCCTTCTTCTCCTGCTCTGTGTTATTGATTACTCTGTCTCTCCTCTCTACTCTTTGCTGGGAACTACTGAAGGGGATCATTTAGGAATTTTATTATGAAAAAATTATTCACCAAAAGGGTTTTCAAACACTGAACAGGCTGCCCAGGGTAGTGGGGGAGTCACCAGTTCTGGAGGTATCTAAAAAATGTGTAGATGTGGCACTTGGGGACATGGTTTATTGTTGAATATAGCAGTGCTGGGTTAATGGTTGGACTCAGTGGGCTTAGAGGTCTTTCCAACCTTAATGATTCTGTGATTTTTTTTTTTTTTCTGAGGAGAGAAACAAAAGGGAACAGGCTTGTCATCTGGTGTAGACTTACCTACCTGCCTGAAAATCTGATTTTAAATGGAACTCATTAATTTAATGCTTTTTACACCTAGGCAGGGATAAATATAGAAAAAAATTGCATGAATGGAAAATTAGGGTCACTACCTTTTGGTTAAGATATTTTGCAGTGATTTTTAACATTTTGGTGTGGATTTACTGGTATCTCGTCTGCTTTTTGGCATTTATTGACTTGCTCATGTTCACTAAATCCAATTTACAGCTCTTCACATGGCCAGAACGTAACAGTAAATCTAGTGCATTAAATCAGTGAGCTGGATTCGGTCCTTTATTAAACCAACAAATCTGGATTAATTCCAGTCTTTGAAAGTGTTTCTATTAAACAAAAGAACAGTTAGACCAGTGTCTAGAAAATGTCTTTTGAAAGCTTTAAGCTTTTCCTCCTGAAGCCCAACTACAATGTCTTTTTGCAGAATATGTACCTTTTGCCCCTCATTTTTTATTTTCAAGATGGATAATTAGATTAACAATTCTTGCCAAATTCTTTCAGTGACTGTTCTTGACATTTTTCTAATGGTTTGCCTCTGTTAGAAAATGATGGGAAGCTCTATTTTCATAGCAACACATTGATATGAGGCCATCGCTCTGTTTTTGAGATGACATATGTGTTGGGGATTTTTTCCCCCAAGTACAATCTAGTTTGTGCTAATATCATTAAGAAAAAAAAGGAAAAAGACATTTGATAAGAGTCACTGTGGATAGAAGTTGCGTTTGATGGTGTGGGTGGAGGTGTTTGAAGTGCTAATTTTTTTTTCCTGGAATACTGGTGTGACAGAGGTGTCAAGTTCTGATAACTGGAAACTGCAAAAGCAAATTCGAGTTTCAGCCTCTGTTTTGGTTGATCGTAACATTCTTACTGTCACCCCAGATTCTTTTCTTTCTTTCTTCATTCTGCTTTCAGACAGTTTTGCCAACAACTTGGATTTCATGCTTTCTCATGGGGGTGTCAATTTTTGTTCAGATAGCTGCAGCTGTGTGTGTAAAATAACCATTTCCCTCTTTAAGTTAAACACTCCATACCATTTTTTTAAAAATTAAGGCTATTTTTTCATTGCAGATTATTTTTTGTAATATATGAAGAACAAAAATCTGGTTTTTCCACCCTGAATAATGCTTTGCATTTGTCAAATGTTGCTCTGTTACATATTTGCTGTTGAATGTTCTATGTGTGTATCTGCTCTGCTTACAGCATTTTCTAAATCAATTCGTCAATGCTCAACCCATGATGATCTTCTGTCCCAAAATATTTGCTACAGGAAACACACTGTTTGGAGGGAGTAGCTCCTGAACCTGTGGATTCAATTTATTTCTGGACAGTTGGGGGTTTTGTTGGCCTCAGAAAACATAAAGAATGTAAAGAGTATAAAACTCCCAACACCAGGATATGAATCAGCTGTCGTAAAACCACTATCAGTACCAAAAGGGTAACCTGGAAAGGAGTCGCTAAAAGGTGTATTTTTGTCATCTTTACTAATAATATTTTCTATATATGTATAGCAACCCTCATTTAGAAGCCATTGCTGTATTATAGAGCAGTTTCCAAGGGAGGTGGGTAAGCCTTTCACACAGATGTCTTGCAGACCATCTTGAGAAGATTGCCAGCCCCTAATCCAGCATACTGGGCATGACTATGTTATATGCCAGGGAGCAAAACTATAACCAAAAAACATGGGAAAAGGCTTTTCTTGCGTCTTAAGAATCTGTCTTAAATGTCACTAGTAATTTTTTTCTTTCTTCCTGTGTTGCTTGTCTGTATGATGTGAAAGGGACTTGTGTGTTTCAGTGTTTGCTGATACGAAGTAGCCAGCCCTCTCCACAGGTGCAAAGAGTGATGGAGATGTGTCTATACATCACAGGATGGATATAGAATGTATAACTGTAATTGGGTAATACAAAAACTTTTCCTGTGTCAACAACAAAACCCCACTAGGATAACCTTTCCAAGGAGAAATGTCCTTGCATTAACTTCTATCTAAACTGAAAGTTTCTCGTACCTGAGAAAACTCCGTTCAGTATAGGAGTTGTGTTACTATCCCCAGTAGTGGCAGGGACAATACCAGAGGCAGAGGGTGCTGCTGAGAGCAGTGAGCACGTTGCTCTCCTTGGTGGAAGCATGTGAGATCCTGCCTTCCCAGGGCTTCTCAAGAGGGTGGAAACTTTCACCTGAGTTTTGGGGGCTCAGCCTTATCAATGCCTAATGTGCAAGTGACTGCTGAGTGAGGGCAGAGCTGTGGGTGAGTTACTTGACTGCTGTGGAACCTGCAATCTCTCTCTCCCTTAAAACAGAGGTGACAGTGGTATTTAGCAAACACATGTATGTGCATTAACAGGTAACACTGTGATTCAAACCATATTATAAGTAACCAATTATAGTGAATGTTTAAGGTTATCAACAGAACATATTTAATAGGTGCTATTGCATGAATTCTCGTGATAATGCATTTTCCATAGCAACTGGTCATTAAATTCTAAAGATGTTTGTATATAGCAAATACATATAAAAAGTCACAAATATCATCACCTCATATTTTGCTTAAATATGCATATTCTGCACATGCCTGCAGAGTGTCTGCTAATTAGGGTAGAAAGTGTTAAATTGATTATGATCATTAGAGGTGAAAATGGCTTCTTCTGTCAGTTGCAGAAAAGACTAACTTCTTTTGGAAAATTTTATTAAAGTTCTGCACAATTTCTTGTGTAATTCACTTAATTATGCAACACAATAAGGTAATTACATGTCATAATGATGTGATTATGTGTATTTGCTCAAAATGTACAATTAGATGCAATTACATTCTAAGAAAATGGAAAAAATTTAAGGGCTAAGGCACTGAAACATTTAGTCTGGCTTGCCAAACAGGGAGCACAGAGATGGAGGTGGCTCTAATTCAATGGCATGAATTAACATGAAAATATATCAGGGAAAAAAAAAACTAAAAAACCCAACAAAACTCCACCTCATTTACAGAGATACTCCAGAGACCATGTTTTGATTTTTCATTATCTATGTGTGAAATTTTAGATACCATTTGAACAAGTCTCATCTTGCTCATGAGGAAGAAAATATCACATTGAACTCATGGTGTTAGTAACATCACACAGAGCCAAGTTTGCAGAAATCAGGTGATATTTTTAAACAACTCTAACAGGCCCAAGGCTAGATGAACCTCATTTTCCATAGTTCTGTGCAAGCCCATGGCATAGAATCGCATTTTGCTCTTTCCTGTGCTGAATTCTGGGATTCTCCCTCAGGTGCCTGCCTTCAGCTACTGGACATTTGAGAAAAACATCCAGTATTAAGCAGTTTGCACTAAAGTTCCTAGAAATGGCTAGTCAGTAGCTGTGCTGATAAATCATACAAGGGAAATTAATTTTATTGTCTCATGTAATCACAGGTCCCTGGTCCCATTAAGTTCTTTTACTGCATTTTTCTCCCTTTGTGACAGCAGCTCCTGGGACAGAGCTCTGGGATTAATAAAACAGAATTCACATTGTTCTGCATCTCTGCAGCCCACTCTCTTTTTGCCAATATACTTTAGCCCTGTGACAGAGGGATGCACTGGATGGGTGGACAGCTGCTGGATGGCAGTCATCGAATCCTGCTTTTCCTGGAAAGGTATCATTGGTGCAGTGAAATGGAGGGATGTTTAGGGCTTTTAAACACAGCCTGTGCCCCTAGTAATAGCAGAAGTTGAGGGGGAGTTTGTTGTGTGTTTTTATTTATTGTACTTTAGTTGTAACTTTGCATTATTTGATAATTCTGTGTAAAATTAAGCCCATAGTTTGTGTCTTTTTCTTTCAAGCTGATAGGCTTTCTATCTGCAAATATCTTTCTTCCACTTTGCCCAATATAAACAAGTCTCTTATCCTCAGAAAATTATTCCCTCTTTGTTATCTCCTCTCTGTCATGAACTTTGCCCCCCTCCCTGTGCTCCACTATTACTTTAGGAGGAAATTACATCAATATATTGCTTTCTCCATTTTCTCCCTAGGGACATACCTCTTTTCTCTTGGGCAAGAACTGATTTTTTTCTGTTGTGGTTTCTGTTTCCAGACAATAGGTCTGAAACAGGCAGAATACCAGTCCCTGAAATAGAAAATTTATTCTAATTAATCCTAACCAACACACCGTGTAAAAATCACTTACTGTTTTTAGCTAGAATTCTGCACATAATCAAACAAATCAAGCAAACTGAACATAATCCCATTGTTATCAGTACAGGTATCTGTTTATTATTATAAATTAAACAGTATAAAAATTAGTCTATCAAAGAAAAAAATGTGTTCATTTAATTATTTTCTGGATTTGATTTGACCATGTCCATCCAGCACTAGTGGCTTTGCCGTTAAATAATATATTCCACAATCCTCATTTTCTGCTTTCTAAAGAACTGAAACTGCTTTTTAAATCAACAGGAGGCTAGACTGAAGAAAGAATAAAGGATTGAACCCCACATCTGGAAAATTTTTTGCTATCTTGCCTTCACAAATAGGAAGCTCAGCTACATATTCTTCTTTTGGTTCCCATGGTGAACACATCAATGGTTGTATCAAGCAGATCATCAACACTTTTGAGCTGATGGATGTTCAAAACTTCAGCTGTTCAAAGCCTACCCAAACTTGCTATATATGTCACAGCAGAAAACCTGCACACAAAGTAAAAGGCATTAAAGAGGTTTTTCAAGCCAATTTTTGTTGCTTTTCAGCAAGAAGAGTCTTAGAAATACACTAGAACATGCCAGGCATGCTGTAGTAACAAATATATTACATCTTATTAATACTGTGGAATCCCAAAAATGAGTTTCAACTGTTGTAACTGCAGCTGAAGTAGGGAGGAGCTTGAGAACATGAATAAAATACTTAAAAAAATACTAAATTAACTAAGTGGGTGATTATGTCCCTAAAATGCCAAAAAAATCTGAAGATGATGTCCTGGTTTTGCATTAAGGAAATATAGGAATATAGCATTTAATACAAATTGAGTTTGCACAAACTGAGCATATGATGCTGTTAATGACTCAGAGTTGTATGTGTGTTTAGTGCATTGATAAAGGAATTATCTGGGTCATAACATAGGAAAATGCATGATTTGACCCAGAAGTAACTAGATGGGTGTTTACAAATGAGTAAAGTTCTAGCTGTTGAAACAATTTGGGACTCTCTGATGAACAATTTCATGCATTTACTGAAGCTCTGTGTACTTTTTAATATGCCCCTGGTGTTTCCCCAAATAAAGAAGTTTGCTTGGAAATGCTTTGGAAAGTTGGGACTTTGGGATGAGCAAGGCTGTGGTGTGGGAGGCTTTGGGATGGCCAGATATGGCCAGTTGTCACCACTCCCTGGAGTGCTGCTGTTCGAGGGGCACAGAGGTGTCCCTGGGAAGGTGCAGACCCTCCTGGAAGTAATGGCAGGCAGAAAGCCTGTAAAATATATTTTGCTCGGAGAAGGAATAGAGCATTTCTAGTTCCTGAGATCAGGGGGACATCTTTTTGCCCTATGGGTTCACAAGTATTTTACCCATTGTCATGTGGTCTCTGAGCAATTGGTTTTCCCTATTTTCCAGCCCCTTTAGATTCTTCATATAGACTGGCCAACAATGTTTGTACTGTTACAAACGCAGACAAAACAAGGTGTTTAGAACAGTGTCATGATGCTCTTGCCTTGCTCTTCCAGAATAAGTCACAGGCTGGGCGTGTTTCCAGCAATAGAGGGAAAGGGGAGCTATTCATAGCAGAGCACATCTCCATTTCACAAGGACTGGAAGATGAAACAATTCCTGATTTCCTTTTCAGTGTTTTTCAAAGAGCTTGGGAGACTCTGATTTCCTGAACCTTTACATTTGCGACAAAGGAGTCTTGTCTACAGCATGTTTAAAGTTGTCTTTTCATCTCTCACAATTATTATTATTATTTTTTAAGATCCATTCTTTTCTGCAGATCTGAGAAACTAACTCAGCTCTGTGAGGTATATCCCTGTCTCAGCAAACATGTCAGCCTCTCTGCCAGTTCTGTGTTCTAGGGCAAGGAAGGAGGACCTTTTCTGTAAACATGGCCTGTGGTTTGTGAACTTTGGGATTTTGGGTCCTCTACTTGAGCTATTTCAAATTTTATTTTTACAGCATCTGTGGAAAGTAAGGAAAGAAGACAAGAAATCATTGAGAATTTTGACCTTCCACTCCCTAATATGTAGTGAAAAAGAAAATAAAAGTTTGAAAAATTCATCTTAAAAAGGTTAGATTTACTGATTCCAGATGAACCTAAACTGATTTATAGGAAGTAGATGCTCATTCATCACTTTTTTGCATTACAGAAATAACAGCAGTGGAAATTACAGTGAAATTTATGCTACTGCTGTCTGGCAATAATATTGAGAATTGTGTTTATTTCATCTTGTAAATAGCTGCATTCTGCACTTGTTTAGATGACACAGGTATAATATGCAAGCAAAAAAGAACAGGATTGTTGCATTATTGTACAACACTGTACTTTTTTTCTTTTTTTCTGAGCGGTTATAATGTACTTTTAAATAATCTATGCACAGCCCCTGTGAGTCAATCAAAAAATGTTAGGCTGTCCTGTTAAGTCCTTAGACAACAAGATTTGGGCACGTTTAAATCTAAATCAAAGGTTAATCCATACTTGGTTATTCGAGAGAGCTAAAACACGGTCATTCATTTTCTTTATGGATTAAACATGCTGAGCATAGTAACCAATATGTTACTGAAATTTGGGGTTTAGCTTCCATTAGGTCTGACAACAGAAGGACCAGTATCTGAGGTGCTGGATGTTTTCTGCAGATCCCAGCCTGTGCCATAACGTTTAATGGGGCTCATTAGCACAAAGCCTGGCATTAATAATGGTAAAGTAAATAATACATTTTCAGGGGAATATTAACAACTTAGTGTCAGATTGCACTTCTGTTTTCCAGTAACAGATCCAAGTTTGTGTTTAACGCTTGTCTATAGGTGGCAGCAGCTCCAACACTTTTATAGGCTGCAATTAAGAGCAGAAAGTTGTTAGGGAAAGTTTAGCAGTTTCTGCATGCTCTGATGTCACTGCACAACCCTTGGAGAGGTGAACAGAAAAGAGATGGGAAAGATATGTGACTACAGAATTATCTTTGGAATAATTGGAAGGCTTTTCCATCCTGAACCCAAAGGTAAAGTTTCTCTTTCATGACTTTTTATTAACATCAGTTAATAGACATTTAAGTGTCTATTTATAACTTATGTTCACAGGTGTGTTTGGAGGTGAATGGGAAAACTTTTAGTTCAATAATTTTGAGTGCTGCTCAAATCTTAATTTTGATATACAGGCACACTTGTGAAACAAATGGTCTCTACTGACTTAAATTTGGACTAAGAGCTAAGTAACCATAAAGCAAAGATTAACGATCACCCACTGCCCTCAGCTGTATCACAGAGAGTCTGCTATAAAGCAGCTCTAAGGAGGGACTGCAGCAGGGAGGTGAGTACGTGTAACGTAAAGCATAATAGGAATGAGGCACAGTTTCTTTTTTTTGAAGTTTTCCTGAAACATGTATGAGTACCATGTTGAAAGATGAAAGAAACTTTGCGGGAGTGTAGGTGCTGTCATCTTCATTGTCCAAAGAATTGAATTTAAACATCTGGACTCCGCTGTGCTTTGCACTGAACAAATGGAAGCATTTTTAGGCTTAGCAGTTTTGTGCTCAGATGTCAGTGACCCAGTTCTGGTTTCTTCAGTCCTTTGAGTTTGCTCTTACAAACCTCTTTCTCCACTCCCAGGGTGGTGGTTTCTTTGTTCTTGATGAGGTTTGGGCTGTTCCTGTGAGGGAATATTCCTGTTTCCCAGCTTTAGGTAGCCACCCTGGGGAGCTGCCACAGGGGGTTGCCTATGTAGCCAACGGAGAGAGACACTATGGCTGTTTGCATGGCTTAATTTCTTCTTAACCTCCTCATCTGTTAACTTACTTCCTCCCCCATCTCCCAGCTTCTTCCTAAGAAGTATTGGGGTGCTTCTTGCATTTCTATGTGAATAGAACTGGTCGTTCTAACTCAAGATCTGTGCTCCTTTCAATTAAAAAAATGATACTGTGGTCATGTGAAAATCTGTCCAGGTGCTAGAAAACCCTTCATCTTCCTTCAGGCCTCCCCAAAAGCTGAACCTCCACGCTCTGATCTCTCAGGCTTTCCAAACTGATTTGTTTCTGTTTGTTTATTTCCATTGTAAATCAGCTGTCAACTGTTTTCCCATCTGCCTTTCCCTCCATTATGGATCTGTAAGACACCGAGGAGCAGCTCACTGTTAGCATGGAAGTAGTCAAAGGTTTCCTGGGAAAGCCAGAGCTTGCTGCCTTCATGGCTGGCTGGGGACACTACGTTGCAAAATAATATCTATTATATTTGTGTTCTCCAAGAAGGCAACATGAACGATAGTTTGGTGCATATCATGAATGACATGAGAGAAGGAGGCATCCTGTATACATTTATTTTAAAATTCTTTGCAGTTGCCTAAAGTTGCTGGGAAAGCAGATGGATAATGATAGCCCTGGGGACTTATTTCCTGATTTTTCAATGAGATATTTTTTGACTGAAAGAGTTTAATATAGCATAGAAAATGTCATTTAATTACAACTTGTTGTTAGTACCCAATGAGACAGACCCAGGCTCTTAAATTAGCCAACTAAACTAGGTGCCTAAAGCTGATGGTGTGAATATTCAATGGGAAAGACAGTAACAGGCAGTAGATGCATTTCATATATGGAAAGAGCAGGGCAATGGCAAAGCTGGGGAGGAAAAGCATCTGCTCTGAGTGTTCCTCCACAGTGCAAGGGTGGCTGACTGGTAGGAGAGGTGCCCAAGCCCACCCTTCCTCTGGGCCCCATCAGCAGCATGGGGAGCGCTCTGCTCCATGCAGGTGGCAGTGAGAAGGACATGCCAGCCCCTTTGGCACACTGGGCAGGGTCTGGCAGCAAGCAGGGCTTGCAGCAGCCCCATGGACCCCTCCTGACCAAGCAGGAGCCCCAGAGCTGCACAGGGGTCTATAGCAGATTGCCCCAGCCCTCTGCCACCTGCCACAGATGCAGAGCATGGCACAGACAGGTTGCTTTGAACTTCCCACTACTAGAATCTTGTTCATCCATCTGGATTGTGGTGATGGGAATGTCCAGTCCTCCAAAGTGCGTAATTACAAGGCAAGATAGACATTAAACCACAAAAATTCCTTGCATTATCAGTGTGACAGTGCGAGTAGGTTCAAATGCATAAAAGGGTCTGTAAGGAGCGGTAGGTAAAGCTGACTAAGCTTCATGTAACAAAGGTTACTAGGGGCTGTGGAGATATGGTGGGTATGAGAGCAGTGTCAGGACACGTGTGCTCTGTCTTGTTGCCAACATGGGGACAGCTCCTGCCATTGGGGCCCTCTGGAAATGGGGTGGAAAAAGTGAGAAGAGGCTTTTCTGGCTCTCTTCCTGTCCGCACACTGGAAGAGCACTGATGAGTTTAAATCTGAAAGGCAAATGGGCAGTCTGGGAGGGGAGGATGGAAAGCAAAGCAGAAGCCAAAAGGCTTCTAACTTGAGGAAGAATGGTGGGAGCTGGTGTTAAAATAAACAAGGACTGTCACAGGAGCTGCTGTGCCGGACAGGCTGCCTTGGGAACTGAAACTGTGTGTATGAGTCTGAAAAAAATCACAGCTGAGAGATAAAAGGACTGACCTTCCTAGAAAATTTGCAACACCATAATTAACTGTACTTTATGAAGTGTGAAGATTTGAAATGGCTGATGTTGCCAGCTAGGAAGCCATAGCTGTATCCAGGGGTGGGTTGGAGTGCTCATTTGGTGTGACCACTGACAATTTTGCCAGTGGAATCTGCAAATGGTTTTAATGTCCCATGGACTCAGTGAGCTGATAATTTTGCAAAACTGCTGCATTTTTTGCTCCTTGGAATAATTTTATTTAATTATTATATTTGGTTGCCAAGAAAACAGCAAAATCGATGTATGCTTTGGGCTTAAGAAAAAGTCTTTTTTAAATAGCTATGAGAGGTAAGGAGAGTGCCTCTGAACTTGATCTCCTCTTCATTATGGGTGGATCAGAAACAATACTCTGTTGAAATTGTAATAGAGCACTAAAGTCATGGTGATGCCCCATCCTTGGAAGAGTTCAAGGCCAGGTTGGATGGGGCACTGAGTAACCTGGTCTACTGGAAGATGTCACTACCCATGGTGGGGGGGATTAGAACCAGGTGATCATCAAGATCCCTTCCAGCCAAAAGCGTTCTATGATTCTATGATATGGTGATGTAATCCTGTGATATTTAAGTAGGACTTATGTGAAAGCAGGGGCTTTTCTTTCCACATCAAATGGGCTGAAGCTGAGCAGGTAAATGTCTGTTGGACTGAGCTCTGAAATACTGTTGGAAAAGAACATGGCTTCTCCTTTTCCCTGCATGTACCTACAAAGACATTTAATGGGCTCTTCTTTTCAAATAGTCTGGTTGAAGTTCAAATAAAAAGGAATAAGTGGGGGACTGGCACACATAGGAATTGCAGGATGGGGCATGGTCTCTCCTACTTTAGGCCCAGAGCAACACTTGGGGCTGAAAAAATGCAAATAGAACTTGGTAGCCAGCCAGGCCTCAGATCTTTTTCCTTTGGGTTTACCCACCTACCAGATTTTTCCAAGTTGATTACACCATGGTAACTGTACTTCATCCATAGCAGGTGCTGCTCTGGCCACCCCTGTTCTGGAGTAGGAACTTCTTTATTTGTGTAAGTGTGGAAAATCAGTTCTTTAGTGTTCCCAGATGATGCCTTTCAATGCCAGCCTCTTCTCCTGGTTTTTCTCTGCCTTGTCCCCATGGTGACACAGGTCTTGGGTTTCGGAGCTTGAACCTGTCCTCTGCTACAGGAGAGGAACACGGATTCAGTGAGCGTATTTACAGTCTTTGCCCCCATGCTCAGTAACAGCAGGTCGTGTTCATTCGAGTATGAAGAATTTCCCCGGCTCTGTCTCCTCCTCCGGGTGAGGGATGGTACGGCATTATAACAACTTCAACCTGGTTTTGTTTGGCAGTTTGCATCTGTAGTTACTTTTTAATTGCTCGTATTTAATAAGTTACAAAGAATACAAACAATTTGAAGAGAATGACAAGTTGGTTCATGTGGTTGTGGTTTGGGGTTTTTTTGAAGTTTCTCCTTTCTTCTTTATGGGTTAAGCTATAAAAATTTATGCCAGAATTTCCAGAATTTAGAAACTGCATAGGTTATTAGCACCTTTTTTCTCATTGATAATAGCAACTGTGCCTCAGTGAAGGAACAGGCCTTTTTTTCTGGAGCAGAAATATTGTCAGTAGTGGCTCTGAAGGTATTAAAGCACAGCTGGGAATGGGACATAGCCTGGCAGTGTGTAAACAAGGGATCTCCCTGACTATGTATGAAACCCATCAATTCACTAGAATGGCAGCTCGCTTGCCACATAGAACACACTTGCTGATGGTCCTAGAAAATATTTCCCCAGGGCTTGTTAATGGGACATCTACACGGGGTGACACAGTCCAATTTCCATTCATTTGCTTACCTGCTTGTGGAAACACTAACTAGAAATGTCAGAGTTTTTCCTCCAGGGTTGTCACTCCCGCAGTCCTTCTCCAGGGGTTGCCTTTCTGATTCAGTGGTCAGGTCAATTAATGTTCATATCGCCACTAATTGCACTGCTCCAAGAGCTACAAGAAAAATCAAACAGGACAGAGCAACAATTATCCTAGGAGCTCTGTGTGACCAGGACAATTTGGAGTATCACAACTGATTCAGTTGCCTACTAGTCCTTCTGTTTCCAAGTCCCTGAGACTGAACAGTTTTTCTCAGAAAGAGGGTCCCTTCAGTGACCACGTCTTGCGTAGAGTGGCACGACATTTTCATAAACATCTAACCTAGAGAAATCATATTCATTAGTGAGGCACTCAGCTGTGAGTAACAATAAGGAAGAATTTACATGCCAGAATGGGCAAAGTGGGAAGCATAGAAATAGTGGCACCAACTAATTTTGCTGCCATCCTGGTTTTTAGCTATATTAAGATCGCAATCATTAAAAAACTGAGGCTGCTTCTAATTAGCTCAGAGTGACCTGGGCCTCATTAGTACCCATGTCCAATAGATAATTGAGCTGTTTTCTTGCCACACAATGTGGAAAAACCAAAGGAGAGTTATGAAGGCCACCGGATGAGTGCTCAGCATGTGAGATTTTTATTTTTATAGAGAGGAATAATAGCTTCAGTTTTATTTTCCAGTTCAGTGCTCAGGGGGAATGTATAGAAATACAGAATGAACACCAAAAAAAGTGCAGGGAGCAGGAAGCCCTGGCTATGGGAAATAACCCCTTTTTTAATGCTGAAATACTGGAACAGTCTAGTGAAAACTGGCTTGCTGATAATGTCCAGTTCTGGGACTTCAGCACCTACTGGAGGGCAGTGGCCAAGGGCTGTGACATCTTCTCTCCAGAGTGAGTGATTTGTCTGAGGTATCAGTGCAGTCTGAGAGAAACAGGCTGATTTCCCTAGGACAAAGTATGGAAGGATGAAACAGAAATTCACTTTTTTTTTTAAAAAAAAGGGAAAAGTTGTATTGTGGGTCTGAAATAAAGAAAATGTTGATAGAAAAGAAAAAATCCAGGTGTTTCTTCTCCTTAACATCAAGTAACCTTGATTTGAAGTGTTATATAGCAAGGAGTTGTCATCTATAAGGCAAAGGTTTATGATGATCTGGAGACAAACAGAGATGTACAAGAAAATGAAGCAGAGATAAACATTTTCAGACTGCCTAATTAAGAAAGATTGCTATTTTAAAATACAGATAATTCTGTAGGGACTTACAGTATCTCATACTATTCATAATATCACATTTAAATTGTCTACCAGAATTTTTTTAGTAAATATATACAACTGTTTTTCTTTCTCGTACATCCCACACCCCTGAGATTCACAACATGCTCTTTTCTGCTGTAAGTATCCCAGACCCATTTCCCAGCTCCTTTTCCAGAGAAGTAAATGTACCAGCAATGGGAGGTTATTTATTGTGACTGTTGTAATTGGACCCAATTGGGAAAATGAGATTGCTTCAGCCAATTACAGACATGCAAATGGGAACTGCAGCCACTGTTTTGCTGGGCATGTCTAATAACCTGCAGCCATTCACCACGAGTTCCAAAGGCCAAGCTCATTAGCACAAAGGCAGGTGTTGGTGCATTTCTGTCGGTTACATCCACATGATCAGAGTCATTTTGCTAATAATGCAATGTGCAAATGTAGGCCATCTGAGATGAGCCTTTTGAGGAGAGAACATTTTGCCAAAGTGAGGAATGAACTTCGTCAATCTAATTGTTCGTTACCAAGATAAAGATATTTCTATCATAAAATATCTGCATAGTCATCTGCTCAACAAGGTGTGAATTATTGGTTTCCTTTAGCATCTCTTATCCATAGCAGGACTTCAGTGAAAATGTTCTTGTGGGCTCTGCTTTACGCTTTGAAGCCCTGAGTGAGGAAATGCTGAATGTGAGCAAGAGGTGCAGCCTGGAGCCTGGTTTGGATGTTGGTGCAAGCAGCGTGCTCCTGATGAGCCCAACAGGGCACGTGGTCAAAACAGTTCTTGAAAAGGGAGTCAGGAAAGGAAAAGATTCTGGAACATTTGGGTGTCTGAAATTTTGGGTTAGCCATGCCTGTCCCTCCCTCCTGCTGCTGGTGATGCTCCAGATTGCAGGAATCTTGCTGTCCTGGGCACCCTGGGCAAAGACTAGGACACATTGTATGATTAATTATTTGCAGATGGAGGCTAAACAGGGATCTTACTAAGGTTAGAAAATACCTTTAAAATACCTTTAAGAACACCACTGTGTTCACTACTAAACCATATCCCGAGGTGCCACATCCATATGCTTCTACAATACCTCCAGGAATAGTGATTCCATCATGTCCCTGCTACACCCTGAGCAGGTTTAGTTTTCTTGAGTTTTTTCCTTGTATCATTTCTCTTGAAGTGTAAATATATTTATATTCTATTTTTGAAAATTCTAGATGAAATTGTGCAAATGGCTCCTCAGACTTGACAAAAGACCTACAGGGTAATGCAGTAAAGCTTCGTCTTAACAAAATTACCACAAATTGCGCTAAGAGCATCATAACTTCGACTAATGTAAAAAATAGGTGAAGGTTTTCTTAAAAACAGTGCATCTATGTAATGCTTATCTGAAAAACTAAAGGTACTGAATGTATAATAAATAAAAACAAAGAACTTCTGACATTCTATTGAAAATAGAAAGTCTTTGTATTCTGAAAATAAGCCTGCTTTTAAAAGTATACATGAATAAAATAAGTGTTAGCGTAGTACAAATACTCACTGAATTGTCTTTTTATCTTAATTTTTTAAGGCTTTGATATAGGTTACAGCTTAATAGAACTCTGAAGCTCAGGTAGTAATTTCATGTTAGGTCCAGTGTTAGGCCCTTTACTGGTGAAAAGGGAAAATGTGTCTGCTATGGCAATGTAAATCTAGAGATACAGGACTTAATCAGAATTAATTGGTATTTCTCAGAACTTAAATAAACATATATAGGACCAGAATTTTCCTCCTCGCTTCCACATATAAGCGAAATACAGGTCAAGGCAGGAGTCCTAACTTATGTGTCTCTTCAATCTTAGAAGTTCATGATTTGTGTGCAGTCATAAAGACTGGATAGCTCATAATTCAATGATTTAATGAATAAAATTAGGATGAGAAGGAAATAAAAAGGTAGTGCTTTGTTGCAATGACTTTATGGTAACTCTTATATAGCCCTACAGCCATTAAGAGGGACAACATTCTGCATGGTTTAAGAGCCCAGCAGTGTTTTGTTTCAATCAACTCTGAAAAGAGGAGAAGCCAAATAATCAAAATTAAGTTGAAATGGTTCTGAAGCCACACCCTGAGGCTTAAAGAAGCACGCTCTTACTTTTTATTGTTCCTGAGATAACTAGTACTCTTCAAATTTAAGAACTGATCAGTTCATTACACACAGGACTTGCCGGTATAAACTTGTAATTTGAGTTAGAAGAGGTACTTAAAGTATAATAGAAATACATTAGTAGCACTGAAGGAAAATAAATAAGGAAAAGTTTTGGATTTAGTAGCCATGAAGCTAAGAGAAGAGTCATTCCACAAAATATCCTGAGAGCTAGTTGAAACAGGAACCAGCATTTCACAGTCCTAAAGTCAGTTAAAATTAACTGCTTCTGTTCTGTATTGCAGGGAAGGTAAAACCTAAAACCTTCATCTCTGCTTCTCAGAACAGGGTTTCATGGAGCAGGATAAAGGTCGGTTCTCCCTGAGAAAAGGAAGATGTTTGTCACCATCTAGTGAGGGTCATGTTGGGGTGCAGTGCAGGTAAAATGAGGCTTTTCATTGGCCTCAGTGTACTTGGGAGAGGGCCCTGGGCTGGCTGCTGGGCACCTTCCACTCCGGCATGTGGAATTCCAAACATTAAGGTAAAAATCTCAGCATAGTTTTGCTTGGTGATAAGGCTCTATTTTTTTGAGAGCATGTGATACCTATACATTCTGTGTTAGTAATTCAAATGGCATTGGTTGTTACATTAAAGGCAAGTGCTGGCAGATAAGAGAAGAAGATTTGTATTTTCTTAGAGATGTGTATGCAGCATTTTTTTAAGGAGAGGGCTTTGGTACTGTTATGCATGTGAACAGCTTGGAAATGTTAGGATTTTATTCTTTAGAGAAATGTGTTACTCTGATGGGCAAGAGAGATCTAAATATCTCAGATTTTTACATGTGCATCTAAACCCAAACTCAGAGGCTAGCCATGGGGTACCTCTACAATAAAATATTTAATATTCACTCTTTAGGACTCAAGATAAGCATTTACTTCAGCATTCCTAGGTTTTGTCCTTTTAAACCGTGGTTCACCTTCAGCAGGCTTTCAACAAGGCCTTACTGCCTTGTTGTCAACTATGAGTTTAATGAAGTTGAAGCATTTGTGATAAAATAATTTTAGCTTTGTCTCCTAAAGGGGTCTCGTCTTGCATCTTTTCTACACTGAACATTTCCCTTGAAAACCACATCACAAATAAGGTATAAGACACAGAAAATCAGGTATTTGGATTACAAGATAAATCTTTTTGGTTGGTACTTATTAATACTATTTTACTGTAGTGATGAGGCAAAGGGACAATGATAATTTCAAATTTGAAGGTTCTCTATTTTTAAAAGGCATTTCTACCAGATAGGCTGGTAGAAAAATATTCATAAATCATTTAGGACTGTCTCAGGAATTTATTAAGTTTTACATAAGCTGTATATTTCTGCCTAATTATATCATGAATAAACAGCTGCAATAAACAGCAAGATTCAATCTTCTGAATAAGCACATAACTACATTCTTCACTATTTTCTGGTCTTTGACAGCTTAGTAGCTAAACTAGATGAACATGGAATATAGTACATGAAAATGGATGAGAAAGAAAGCGATAATGTAGCATATTTTCTCCACTTCCTTCTGAAATGCTCAGTGTAAAGCAATCAGTTCTAAAAACCTCTGTCCATGTATTAGTTAATCAATACAAATGTTCAGCAGGCTCCAAGATATTTTAACACCTGTCAAAGCTAACTCAGCAGTCATTGTTCAAAGCTTACTTGGAAGTGAAAACCACAACAGAAAACCTTTCCCATCTCCAGGGGATTATCTCTGGGGGAAAGAAAGAGAGAGTGATTCTGGTTACTAGAATCGGGAGGGGGAAAAGAGATCTAATTCTCAGATGATCCAATTATGATTAGAAAAACTATGTAAAAAAATAATAGAGCTGGGAGAATGAGGAATTTAATCATGATTATCTGCCTCTTGTGAGGCACTGTGAAAATCTGCCAAACCCACCTTTGCTTGGTTACCCTGAGGTGTGGGAGGGAAGGAGAAGTAAATGATGCATCAGGGAGGTACTGTGATAGAGCACAGCAAGGGAACTCATTTCCTCTCATACTGGGAAAAAGATTCCTTTTCAAGACCTGTGATATTATTAATTAAGTATGAAACTCTAGTAAAGAACTTGAGCTCGTGGATTGCTGTTACTGCTCCTTGGAAGAGCAGAGTACAGCTGCATTTGCTGTGGGGTTAACATCAGATCCTTGACTTATATGTATCATTCTCCCCCCAATTTATATACACACACACCCCCCAGGATTTATATCTCTTCTCTATAATTCTCTCTTTAGAATGTTTTTCATATAGCTACCAATATTCATATTTCCTGTCTGTCTATTACAATAAATATGTTAGTTGTCAGGCTTAATTTTTTCTCTCATTCGAATCACATTAGGCTCAAGCACGACAAGGAGCATTTTCTGGAGGTTTTAAAACACACCTGAGATCTGTGCAGCTCTGTCACTTAAAAGTGGAAATCAAATCTACCATTTCTGATACGTTTGCTTCTGAAAGGCAAGTGGGGAGTGCTGCCTTGACACTGTGAATCTGAGTTAACATACTATATTTTTATATAGTTGTTTTTAGGCATGAATTAATGAATGGTATATGAACATAATAATTTTTACACATGTATTTTTACCTTGATTTATTACTGCTAAGGAAACTGGGCTTTGTGCTCTGACCGCACAGGCAGGTCGGTACAAGTATCCACAGACACCACTCAGGACCCTTCCCTGGGCTCTCCAGGGATGCAGATTGCAATCATCTTTGTGGTGGCTCCTTCTGGGAGACCACTGCTCATATCTTGGTGTCTTCTGTGAAAAGGACACTTGTCCACTGGGGAAAAAAAATAAATAAAAAATGATGCTGTATTTATCCTGCACTTCCTTCATCAAATGGAACAAGAGAAAAGCCTTTTTTCAGGCTGCTCTTCACTGCTCATGGAGGTTCAGCCATTTGCCTGTGGCAGTAGCTGTGCCAGCAGGCAGAGCTGGGCTGGAGACACAGGCACACACAGTTCATGCCCCAGACACATACATCCATTTTCACTGGGTGACTCAAAGTTACTTCAGCCCCACCAGTATCTAGATCAAAGAATGTAGTGCCCCGTTCCTGAACCTGCCTCCTGACACAAGGGGCAGGCAATTTTGTTGTGAAACTGCCAGGGCTGCACCAGCACTGCCCTTGGCTTGGCCTGCCCTGCAGGACAGCCTTGTGTATCTGGGGGGGAATATTGGTGGATGTTGTGAAAGGAAAGGCTAAATGAGAAATACCTGTGACTGCCTGCTCTTGGAGAAGTTATGAATCTGGGATAGTGTGGACTATGAAAGCCATTAATATTCTGCAAAACCTTACCCAGGCAGCAACATCTTTGGCTGTTTGCCAGTCAGGCAATGGCATGCTCTAAGGGTTGTGACCCTGATAACGAGTTCTTCATCACCTGTGAGGTGCCAGTCCTGGTCCTTTGAAGGTTTTTTTCAAATTATTATTAATATATCCTTATCTAAGTATGGATACATGAGTGTGTATATCTATATCTGTCTGTATACTCTTCTCCCACCAGCAGACAACTCCAGCAAGAAGACCCAGGTCAGTAGCTGAGCTGAGGTGGCTGGTTGAAGTGACCTCACAGTCACACTAGATGTGCAGCATCTCTTCTTGTTAATAGGTCTGCTCCCATGCTTAGAGTCACTTCTTGTTCAATTTATGGATCTTTAGTTTCGGATTTATGAATAGATTATGAATAGGTGATGAAAAATGCCATATTGACAGTACTGAAAACTGATGTGTATTGTCTACCCTCAAGTTTGGCACAAGCAGCACAAACTGCAGCCCTGCAGGCATTTTTTGGCAAAGCCAAAGACTTCCTTATGGTCCCTGAAGGGATTTTTTGGTGGGGATGTTTTTCCACACTGATCCAGTACTAGATTACATGGGCCCAGAACTATGGAAACCACAGGAGTTTTTTTCCACTGCACAGCAGTGACATAAATGATCTTCTGACATTATCATCAGGGCCTCAGGTCCTCTTCCTTAGATGGCAAATTTGACAATCAAACCTATAGCCACCAAGGAAAATAATGGACAAAACAGAGGAACTCTATGATATCACAGTCATTCCTTTCTGATGTGGAACAATTTGATTGCTATTTCTGAGAGAGAATAAGCTAGCATGTATCGTTATCCTGCTGTATCAATCAGTAGAAAATATGTATACTGTACATAATTCTTCTTATCCTATTTCCATAAACCTGCAGGAGATCTAGGAGAGGTAGCAAGAAGGCCATGAGAATGACCATAAAAATGAAATGGCATCTGTTTGTAGCAAGTACTAAGTGGACTAGAGCTTGCTGAGTTGGAAAATTGATGACTAACAGGAGCCTACAAAATTATCAGCAGGTTGAGGAAGCGAATTGTGAATCATGAATTGTTTGTTTTCTGTAAAGCAGAGAGTTTAGAAAATCTCTACTTGGAGAAATAAATTTCCATATGAAAATATTAGCCAACAGTTTTTACTAGAAGGGGCTGTTCTTCCCAACAAATAATTAAATTACAGAACTGATTTGCCACAGGGTTACTGTGCTGAAAAAAATTAAAAAATTAGTTCAAAAAGTAATTAATTCATGTCATATCATAGGGTGATATGGATATAAGCATATATATATCTTTTATATATATATACACATATATATGATGTAATATATATATTTAAAAATATAGATATAAAAGTCTTTTTCAGAGTGAGGATAGATTTCTAGTTGTACTATCTTAAAACTGATTCAATCTCTGGGCACAATTAAAGTAAAAGAATAATTTATAAGTTGTGGGAAATGGAGTTTCTCCGGCACAGACATAGAAGTTGCACTTTTGCTGCTAAGATATCTGCCTGACTGCTCCATGCTGCTCTGAGTGTAGGCACTTGCTGTTTTGATGAAAATCTGAGAACACTGAATTAGAGTCTGCATTAGTTATGTAGGTAAAAAAAGTCCTGAATTTGTACAGGGCTGCCAACACAGTGGGTGCCTGCTCATCCTTTCCCTAGAAAAATTATACTCCTATAGATCTTCATCCTGCACAAACTGACAGGACAGCCCTGCTTGCCAGCTCTGTTCTCCTACAACAGAGCTGTGGCATTCAAACCAGCTCCCTCAGTGACAGTAATATGGAAGTTGTCTCCACATGCAACTGTCCTCAAAGTGACATTTTTCCCACCTAGGCAAAGAGATTTAGCAAATTCATTAAAGGTGCTTTCAAAATTATAAACCTGTTTTAGTGGTTTTGCCCCAGAAGGAAAACCACTGTGAATGCCAGCCGGACTGAGGCTGCTGAACCCCACCACAACTGCTGCTCCTTTGGAGCCTCCAGGTCCCAGGCTGGGACATAACTCAGTTCTGGTGACCCTGGCATGACTGATCCCTCTTAGCTGCTTCTGGGCACTGCTGTTTGCTCTTGTCCTCGGGGCACTTGATGAGTGAATCCCTGACTTGTGCAGTACCATTTGATGGCACAATCACTTGAGTCTTGCCTGCTCAGTTTGTTTGAACAGTGCAATCTCCTTCTTCATTGGGAGGATCAGGTCTGCATGTCCAGTTTTTTTGCTTCTCACCAGCTTATCACACTCTCTTCAACTACCTGAAAGGAGGTTGTAGCCAGGAAGAGGATTGGTCTCTTCCCAGGAACAAGTGACAGGACTAAAGGAAATGGCCTCAGGTTGCACCAGAGGAGGTTTAGATTGGATACTAGGAAAAATTTCTTCACCCAAAGAGTGGTGAGGCATTGGAACAGGCTGCCCAGGGAAGTGGTGGAGTCACTACCCATGGAGGTGTTCCAAAGATGTGTGGATGTGACACTTGGGGACATGGTTTAGTGACAAACACAGTGGTGCTGGATTAAAGGTTTGACTCTGTGGTCTTAGAGGCCGTTTCCAACCGAAATGATTTTATGGTTCTGTGATTCGAGCTACCATGGGGGTAAAATGTAGGAGAAAAATTGAAGCTGTAGAAGAAGGTTAGTAAGAAGTCATAGAGGGAGCTCATCACAGCACACAAAATTTATCTGTTTTGTAAGCAGGTTCCCAGTGTCTTCCAAATAACCTCACTATGCCCATGGAAAAGGAGCAGAGTCAATATCATAAATCATCAAGTGTTTAATGGGATTGCAGGGCAATGGAAAAATCTAGATTATAGCTTTTTTTTCAAACAATAACTTTTCTGATGCTGAGCAGGTCTTGTCTCTCATCACCTGCCAGAGCCCATCCAGTTATATGTTGTTGTGAGGAGGAGCAGCTCTAAGGAAGCCAAACACTGAAGGTGTGCAGAACTTTCCCTGGTAAACATTGTAACGAAAATCCAAGAAATACAAACCCTTGTTTGTAGGGTAATAACAGAAAAAGTGTAGAATAGAAGAAGCTTTACTAAAATTGAAAAATACCTTGCAGCTTCTGGCCAGTAACTAATCAAAACAGATGCTTTAGCACAAATTGATGCTGCTGCACGTTTTCTGTTGCTGGCCTGTTGCTCTGTTTATTGTTGAAAAGTCTCCTCTTTGCAGTGACTTTTACAGAGATATCTAAGAGCAGACTGCAGCTAAAGCTGTGCCAGCTAATGGAACTCCTGTGAGGAGGTGACCTGGGCTTGGAAGCTGCTTCCTTAGCAAATACTTGCCTAAAAATGTGCTGAACTTGCTGTATGAAGAACTTCTGGTTTTGAGCAGATTTTGCATATTTGAATATAATCAAGCATAATTTCAGTATTTAATATTTAATCTAATTATCCCAGTTTCTTACATTTATAATGATCTTTGGGACATTCTGCAATTAAGTAACCATTAATAAACATTCCCATCAGTGTTACATTAGAACAGGTCATTATGGAGTCAGCTTAAGCAGGTGTAGAAAGCTCAGAATAAATAAATAAACAAAAATATTAGCAAATAAATAAAAAGTAAGCTATTCCATGTATTTCTATTCTCACTTCTTGGGGAAGGGCTTGGTAATTGAGCTACATATCACTATTAGAGATGCAATTACCTGTAATTGCTACCTTTAAAAGCAAGCCTTTGTTTCCAAACCAGTATGTAGGTGAATTGTGTATAGTTGTAAAAGTTGCGAATTGCCTTTAGTTTTGTAATCTTAACCATCACATGAAAAATGCTTTCACACTTCAAGGTGGACACTTCAACCCATGCTCTCCTGTATAGAAGGGTGAGTGAACACAGCAGACCACCGAGATCCCTGAAGTTATTTTGGATTTCCATGCATGCAATTCATGACAGAATTTGTCATATAACACATAATAGTTGGTAAAATTTTTTTCTATAGAAAGCAAATCGAAAGTGTGGCTCTTAATCCATTTAGATACTAAAATTCTCAGAGCTCTTCCAAGGATTACTCTGGATTTACATTGTGTGTTTGTGCAGAGAAATCAAATCCTGCTTATTTTTTGGCACAAGAAAATTTTTCTTCATGATGCCTAAGGTTATCATGTTCTACACCTCACCCATGGAGTCAAGAGGAATGTCTTCATCGATAATCATCAGCATAATATCACCTGTATCACGACAGTAATGCACTCTGTGAGTGTTCATCTTTACACAGCTCATGCATAACATTATTCCACATTAATACTATTGGGTCACTAGGAAAGTTTTGCAATAAATTGCAACTTTATTAGAAGCCATTTGAGAATAACAATAAATAACAGGAAAATATATAAAGAAACCCAAGTCAGCAGATTTTTAATGTAGATGAAGAAACTACTTGTACTGTCATACCCACACAGAATGTATATCATTACATTCCCCAGCCAGAAAAAAAGTATTGTTCAGATTAAGCCTGCTCTGTAAATGCTTTTATTATTTTTTTTGAAGTTGCAAACAGCTAAAAATAGGACTCGATAATGAAATTGCTGACAGGCCTTAACTACAGCACAGGAATGCAATGCTATAATACAGTTGTGCCAAGCTATATTATGCTGCTGCAGTGATGAGTTCAGGGCTGGTTTTGCTGAAGCTGTGCTCTGCAGAAACTTCCTTGGGTCTGGTTCATCCATATCTGAGAGCTGAGAGGGGATATAAACTGAAAAAATGCTGAGCAGAATTGCAGGACAGTGCAGGACCCCTTTGTAACACAGGATCACTGCACTAAAGAGTGTAGCTAGGAGTGGAAGTCATTAGGACATTTGTGTATTATTAATTATTGACTGAAGGTGAATGGTTCTTGCTAAATCTCTTTTCTGCAGCTCCTAGACTGCTCTAACCCAGCATCCAGGGATTTTCTTGCTAACAGGCAATCTTGAGCCAACACAGCCAACTCTAAATGCTCTCCTATTTACTTGAGTTGATGGGGCACCAACTGCAGCAAACACCCATAGCTATGAAGTGATTTTCTGGAGCAAAAGCAAATTAGATCAGACCAGAGATGGCTCTCTGTAATAAAGCACAAAGTGATTTCCAGCAGCCACAATGAGCAGAGTCCAAAGATGGTTTAGCACTACCTCCTGCCCAGCCAGCCTGTTTAAAGCAAATATTTGGGCAGACAAGGATTTCTCTTACAGTATGGAAGTTGGCAGTTGGGATAGATGGTTGTTGTAAGTCCCTTCCAACTGAACTATTCTATTCCTGTGCAGTGTTTATCTCTCTTAAAAATAGTGTATTTGTACATCTATGACCAAATGAGATTATAGAAGATTGTTACTGGTGCTGCTAAAAATGTAATCCATTGGGAAGAGTCAAGAAGGTTGTCGTTTTTGTCATTTGCTTCTGTTACTTACTCTAATGCACATTTTTTATATGTTTTGCTTCTTGATTGTATTAGGCATATTACCTAGCTATATCTCAGTTTTCATAAAAAATTGAGATTTTGACCTTTATTCAGCTTCAGGACAAGACCAAATTTCCAATTCCTTCTAAAAAAAATTATATCAGACCTGGCAATATTACTTTGCTCTCATGTAAACTAGCATCATGAGCAAAAATCTAAAGGGGCTGAATCTCTTTAATACCACTGTAAGTGTGAGTGGAATAGCTACGATGCAATTATCCTAATTAAAGTTAATTAACACATATTTATGCAAGGTAAAAAGGCCATGACAAAGGGAGAATACAGTGGAGACACAGGAAGCAAAAGTTCAGATCCTCCTAGCTTGTGTAAACTGCTGTAGCTTCCTCGGAGACCCTGGAGTTATGCAGATGGCTGCCAGCTGAGGTTTAGCTTTGTGGCACTTAGAGAAGGCACCATTCCCTGTTCGTTAACATTTGTGTAATGAGTTTCCCAGTCTTCCATAAATTAATATTTATTTATATGAGAATGACATACTTTTTGTTATATATTCTGCTATTCTGAAAAGTTTAATTAACACATTTAAAATAGAAATAACGTCCTGTGACTAAGTGACCAACTACAAAGAACTGACAGTTGGTAAAAGTGGAAAGTTTGAAGCTAGTGTGTTGACTTTATGTACCTGTGCTATTATCAGGCAGTTACAAGTGTGAATATAATTGTCATAATAGGGATCATTTCTCTGTAATTCAGAAGCAGAAAAATGCATTAGATTACAGGAAACAGTGTGTAAAACCATCTGGATGAAACTTATGTGTATATGAATATAAATGGTGAGAAGTTTTTTCTTGGTGTTGGCAAGTGAAAGTGCATTTGATTTGAAGCTTCCCAAAGTGGAAGAATTTCAAGAGATTTCTTAATTTTATAAAGGGTTTGTGCACACACATGCATGCACACACACAATTTTCTGGCAAGTTCTCTTCAGCTGTCTCCATATTCCATCTGGCAAGGTTCAAGCCATGATCCTTTTCTTTTTTTTTTTGCACTGCGTTATTGTAGTTTGTTAATTCTAAACTGTAATTCAAAATTCAAAAACTGTAGTAGTGATGCCAACCCAGCCAGTGTCCTGCCAGCTTCTTTCAATTTTCCCTTAACCCTGAGATGCACACCATGTGTGAGAGGTAGATACGCATCAAGACACTCCCACGAAACTCCAGGAAGTCTCTTAATGATTTTTCTCCCTAATAAAGTGGTTTGCTATAGCTGAGTGTGGCTATAATAAAGCGGCTCAGTATAGAAAGCAAATGTCTAAGATGCATTTGCAGCAAATTGAAAATACACTGAGCTTGTGAAGGAGCATCAGTGTGACTGAGGAAAAATGTTGGCTGAGCTGGTGAGAAAAAAATCTGTTTTGTGCCACCCAGCCCATTACAAAAAAAAAAAATAGAAACCAGAGAAGTAAACATATGGACTTATATGTGATGGAAGTTACCTTACTTCAGTGTAGTAAGTAAGTTTTACTGTGTGTTGTCCTACAGCCTTACACCTTTCACAAGAGGCTGTTTGGTATCTGCCCAAAACTAAAGCCAGCACTGATGATTTTTAAACACATTGCAGTAAAAAAATCAACCAAACTCAGGTTTGATTTCTTTTTTCAATAGGCCAGAAACATACTGCCCATGGTGGGGAGAGGGAAAGGCAGATACACGCGTGAAAAGGTAGAGTTGAGAAATAACGCCTGCCCTTGCACGGCAGCTGTAAAATGCATTTTGATTCCCTGTAGACAAAAACCAGAATGATTCCAAACATAGTTACATGCAGATTAAATGTAATAAAAGAACCACAAACTTCCCCATTTTCTTTACTAAAACAGATATGTTAACAACTGGGGACTTGTTTCATGTTCTACACACAGTTACTGCAATTATCAGAATGGAAAGGACCCAGGAAACTGGACTAGAATGATATTTATGTACTGAAAAATGCACCTTTTTTCAAGATATAAAAATATCCAGGAAAATAACAGAAATCTGCAGAATCTCTCTTGGACCATTAGAGAAATTAATTTGCACATACATCTTAGCAGAAAAGCTCATACAACTTTCTACTGGAGGAGTTCAATACAGGAACAAAAATAGTCTTTGCTGGCACCGTACACTTAATTACTGAAAAAAAAAGGTGCTACAGTTTGATCTTTGGATTATGGTGGGCTTGCCACGGGGACTCAAGTTACTAGTTGTGACTCTGGCTTGTTGGCTTTGAATACACTTTCTCAATTAAGCTGTGCATGCCCCCAAATTAAATGGCAATTCATAGTTACTGCAAATTGGTTTTTACTCAGGCTGTGGTTAAAGCTGCCAAATGTTAGAGAGGAATGTTTTCTTAACTTAGAAAATTATACTAATTTACTTAAAAAATTGTCTTAGCATTTATAAACATTTAGCAAGTAAACTTCAGACCATTATCAAATCTTTTCTTTATGAAATATGAAAGAACATCAGTAATTTATGATTCCCTGAATTTTATTGTTCTGCCTTTTTTGTGTGTTTAGGATCAGTTAATACAATTCCTATAGCAGACCAGAGGGTAATTTAAATTTTAATATATCGTAGTCAGGCAGTGTCAATGCATTATTTCTGTCTGTGGAAAGGTACCAGTTCTCTGACTGACTGATTAGGGCAAAAAAGAAAAGTCATATCCCCAAGATGCATCACAAAAAGACATAAAATGCACATAAATATGTCGGTTTATGATAACATTACAGGCACTAGCAGGATTTGCCAAATGTCCATGTATTGCAGGTATCTGCAAAGGTTAGTGATCCTGGAGCAGCCAGTTGGAAATAATGCGGAAAGATCTGCCTTGGCTCCTGAGTCCAGCGTGTTCCCGGAGCAGATCACCCTGAACTGGTGGGTGAATCCCTCTGCCTGTTTGGGAAGGGGCTGGTAGAGGAGAATGGAATGCTTACAATTCAGGGTGGTAGAGTCCAGTTCCTCCCTGGGCCACAGACTTTCTGTGGGCAGCCCTGGTCCCTCACATGCCAGGCACCTGCTCACGTCCTATTTCCCCTCCCCTGTCTCTGCTTGTGTCTGTGCAGCATAATGAGCAGTGGGGCTCTAATCTCCGCTGAGCTTTCCAGGCAACACAAGTAATACTATTAATATTTACTAATCACTGTAACCAAAGCATGAGTCCCAAGGGCAGGGCGGTGGAAGCCCCGTGAGTGCTGCCACTCAGCCAGTCTTCACCTTTATCCCCGTGGTGTTGTCTGAAGAGCCTCCCAGCTGGCTCCCAGCATGGCACAAACACTCTGGGAAGCTGTTGTACAGGAGTGAGTGGCATGTTCATAAAGGAGATTAAGCAAGGTACAAGTGGCAGAAAAGCAAGGACTCTGTGGTGAGCTTCATTAGCACTCATGCAACCTAACTGAAAGTGCAAGGGGAACCTTTGAATTAAGCTGTAGCAAGGGGAATCATGACAAGGATATTCTTCAAAATTAATCTTGAGATTATATAATAGACTAGTTGCTAAATAGATAAATATGTTGATGGCTGACCATTAACCCACCTTATTAAAGACTTGGCAAGCAATTTATCCAGTGTTAAGGATAATGCAGTCTACGTTTTCTTTCTCTGCTGAATTACTCAGCAATTGTAATTTAAATTGACTTCTGTTGTCCTTTATGCAGTAAAGTTCAAACTTAGATGACTGGGAAATGGAGCCTCTGCACATCTATGAATTATATCTATAATGAAGCATTTGAAGTGTTCTTGATTTATGCCAGATAGAGATATGAGTGAGTTTTTTAAATAAAAGGCAAGGGGCTTAATGACAGCTTGGTTAATACCTGTTAAGCTGAAATCTGGCCTCAATTCCAACACCTTCAGATATTTTCATTTTACACGAGGTAAGAGTCTGAAGCAACATTACAATTTTGGCAATCATTAATTTCATAGAATATTTTGGAGCATTTCTCCTTACATTTCACATACTGAATATTGGTATTCACACCATTTGGACAAAATATTCAGGTTAACAGAACTTGTTTTTATGGTATAGATCATTTATTCATGAAGTCTAGTAGCCATCTGCAGCAGTGAGCACTAACTGAGAAGGGTGCAATCATCTCTCGTAATTACAACTAACCAAGTGCACATCAGTGCATACCATTTGTTATAAAAATCTCCATTTATTGTCACAAATAAACTCGGGGATCAAACTCTACATTAGAGACATGAGTAAAGTGAATTTGAAGCTCAGGTTACTGGGAGCTGCAAGTTCCCAGCAGAAACATAAAATTCTGGGCTATAAGAATATCTGATGCATTTGCTAAATGACTCAGCATGATGCTGACTGCACACGTACACAGCAACCCAGGAAAATGAGAGAAAAACATGATAAGGAAAGATGATGTGTCTGACAATAATAGTAGTGAATTATGTTATTATGATTATATAATAAAAATCTTTGTGCAAAAAAATTACCTTAATAAGATGTTTTAGAGGGAAAAAAAGAGTAATGCAATTTTTATAATAATAGAGGGAAACCCCAGGTATTTTACGTCAAATTATCTGTTTTGTCTTCTTGACTAGTTAGACTTTACCAGACAGAAACTGAAATTAAGAATTGACTACTATTATTAGACATGAAATCAAGGAATACGAGTCTGTGCAAGCCTGTTCTGATCACCCAAGAAAGCTCACATTCAGACAGTAGCACATAGGCAGGTAGTGTCATGTTTTCCAAATACCCTGTCAGGTCCATTTCAGAGGTATCAGTATTTTAGAGAAGGACTATCTAAAGGCTGAGATCAGACCTGCAAGTGCTGCACATTGACTTTTTGCCACAGTCCTAAAGCTGGTGCTGACAGAGGTGAGGAAAGGTCACAATGCAATAGGATCTTCCAGCAGAATCTTGATCCCAGCATACCACTGAGAACAACCTCTGTCTGAGTCAGGCTGGTGGGTGCAAACTGCACTTCTGAGACAGTATCTGCTCTCCTGACATGCCCTCAGACACAGACACAGTCTGAGCTCAGGCCACTCCTGGCTGCACTGGTGCAACTGGAAAGGAATGGTGTGGTGGAAGGGAATTAAACTCCTAATTTCATATTATTGAGTAAAATGAATTGAATGTCCTCTGGATTTTGACACTGCCTGAGAGTGCTCTGTACCATTAAAACCCTGCAACAGAGTGTGGTGCGTAGACTTAAATTAAAAATTCAAAAGTCTGGATCTAAAATTTTTGAAAGGTCTGTATCAATACTCTCTTCATCTCTGTAAACTTCTAGACCATTTTGTAGCACAGTATACTATGTCATTATATGACTGTAAAGCTGAAACCCCTTAGCACTAGTACATAAGCCCTATTGTAACCAACAGCCAGGGAGCTGAACTGCTTGTACCACAGCATTTCATTTCTGTGTTGGACAAAATGGGACCATCTTGGGGATAGAATTTCTTATTTTTCAAAGGAAAACTAACCACATATGAAGAGCAGTAGGATTTCTCCTGCCACCTTTTGCAGCTCTGTGACTCCTACAAGATGTTATGCAAGCTGCTAGTTCTAAGGGATGGTGCAAGGATGTCTATTTAAAAATGAGATAGCATACTTCTGTGACTGAGTCAAAAAAGCCTCCAACACAACAATAAAACCTGCAGCACCTCCAGGAGACAAATCTATGCATCCATCTCTATTGTGAAGTCATTCTGCTTCACTGCCAAAGTCAGGGGAGTTACAATGCCCTTCTGTGCTGGCTCACCCAGAGGAACACACTGGCTGCCACCCACACCGTGCCATGCAGGTGGAAAACAGGGTGACACACTCTGCAGTTATTGTGGGTGATGCTTACTTTCACTTCCTTCTAGCAGTGACTGTCAGGCAAAATCCATTCTCTTTGTCAGATATGCTAAATCTGTTTGGGGAATATGTAATGCCTTAGAACTGCTTTTCTCCCCGATGGCTTTAATGGCCGATTAAATTCATTTAGTGGCTTCCTTGCCCCAGGCCTGCTGATCTTCAGTCCCTACATGCAAAAGAAGTAAGATGGAAGAAAAGTCTTTCAGGGCTAACCTGAAAAGCAACCAGTTCTTTTAAACCGTTGCCTTCAAGATGGCTGCATACTCCTTATCATATCTTGCTGTCTTCAGAGCCAGTTACCTCCCTTGAAAGTGAACAACAGATCCAAGCAGATGTTTTCTTATCAAGAATTCATACCAGACCTATTTATTTTAAATTAGCATATCTCATTAACTGTCTCAAGGACACTGCCTGAATTCATCTTTTAATGAGTATCTCAGAAATCTAGCTTTTCAAAAGTGAAATATAACTGCAAATGGCTGTACTTTTAACGCTCTTGCTTCCAGCACAGGCTTTGACAGGGGAGTAGTCAAGGATGGGGCTTTTCTAGCCACCTTTTGGGAAAAGCCACTCTACTGTTCCCCTGGTATTTTGGGATCAGGATACAGGCTGCCTTGGTCCATGTGCACATTTAGGGCTGCTCAAACAGCTGTCAGACAAACCAGAGAGGAGGCTTGTGTGTGTGTCTGGCATGGTGCAGGAGAGG
The DNA here is from genome assembly GCA_013396695.1 of Sakesphorus luctuosus. Lineage (NCBI taxonomy): Eukaryota > Metazoa > Chordata > Aves > Passeriformes > Thamnophilidae > Sakesphorus > Sakesphorus luctuosus. The sequence goes on along the minus strand of VWZD01008869.1, from coordinate 901,728 downwards.
CCTCAGCCAGGCCCCCTCAATATCATGGCTGCAGAACACCCTGCCCAGTGGGTACATGGCCAGGCACTGTTCCTCTGAACATCCTTCCACCAAGACCTAGGAATGCCCTGCAGCAGGGAAGGCAATGCACTGAAGGGCAGGGGTGCCCCATTGCAATCTGCTGTATAACCTATTGATACATATATTTTCTCTGTTTTTTCTCATCATATTTTCCTCCTAAATAACAGCACTAAAATTATTTTTGTACAATATTTAATCATTCAGAAGGAAACCACCACAGGCTGATGTGATATTTCAATTGGATATAATCCAAAAATCCACATTTATTTGTTCTAATATATGAATATTAATGAAGCCAGAGTGCCTCTGAGCCTTCACAGATTGCGGTTCTTTGTACTTCAGAAAAGGCCTCAGCAAGTGCGTATGATGCTGTCTATACATCTTCCATAGAATGGCATCCTGGTATAGTGCTTATTGAAGGGAACATAATTATACTAGAAATATTAGCACATTACACTGACCACGAGGTCTGCAGAAATGTGGGTTTTTTCTCGAAGGAACAGGTTCATGAAGGTGTTATTTTGGGTTGATTTTATGTGTAGCATTGCAGCAATCAGCTAATTTGCTGTACACGCTCACAAGAACGCTCATGGGAAATGTGAGTATTGGGGTACTGCAGAATGGGTGTGGGCATGGCCTGAGAGCAACTAGAGGCCCACTGTAACTTCTACTGCCATCAGGGTGTTTCTGTCCTAAGTGCTGGTTAAACAAGATTCAGGGAGGCTCCAGCCACTCAACTGCCAGGAGGGAAGTGGAGACAAAACAAAGAGTGTAACGTGCATCCAGATGGGCCCCAGCACAATTCGCCTTTGAAACGCCTATCAAGGGAGGTATGGCTGGAAAATAGAACGGAATAAAGGGATTATGGGGAATGAGTGAATATTTAGAAAAGAAGAAAGACTCAAGGGCAAGGATGTTACAAATAAAAAGAGATTTCAACTTCAAAGAAACCCAGGAAAATAAAATATGTAGGAAACCAACCTGGAAATTCTGTTCACACCTGGGATGATTGATTTGTGAGACATTTCCAGCACCTCAGCTGCGGTTATCCATTCCCACAGCTTCTTTGAATTTCATAGAATTTATTTTGAATCCAGGCAGTGTATCACCACATAACTGTGTTGCTGAAATAGTATTTCAAGGTGTTTGGGACTTCAGTTCTGAGGTGGGGGGTGTCAGTGTGGCTCAATCCATTTAGCACAACATCAGAGCTCATGATGATGTAGCTAAGAGTGTGCCAGCACTTCCATTACAAACCCCATTTTCAAGGGTTTAAACTTGTGGAGTAGTTTAACAATACACTATACCAAACAGCAGTGCTGGGGAAAAGAAAAATCAATATTATAATTCAAAAGGACATAAAAAGGACCCTTTGCTAATGAAAGCAACAACAGCTGTGCTTTCGGCAAGAAAATGAATAGTGCCTACAGAACAGGCAAAACATATACTAACTCAAAACTTATTCATATTTATAAATAGCACACCCAAATTTCACAGGATTGAAGCAGATGGAGGTAATACATAAAAACATTAACATTTCTGCAGCCAGGATATTCACAACAGGCAAGGAAACAGGCTCAGAAGATCTCTCCTTGTTTCACGTTCCTTTAAATGCTAATGGAAATTGTATGTATGCACTTGTAGAAGAACTCAGAGCCTCCAAAGGAATTATCAGTTTAAATATCTATATTTTTTTTTCCAGAGAGGGAGCTGTAAGGTCTGCTCCTAGATAAAAACAACAAAATGCATTAAGATGGGGTGTTATTATGCAGAATACGTTGCTGTCTTTATGCTATAATCCCATGAGATTTCAAAGCACCTAACCCCCAGAGACTTCAAGAGAACAAAATCACGGCAGTGCAAGTATTTGCATGAGAAACACTGTTTTGGTGAGCAAGGGAAAATTCGTATTAAATGGCTTTGAATATTGTTGTTAAAAAAGGGAATAAATATTTGATACATATAAATAAATATGACCCTAATCTTCCTGCAGGGAAAAGTATATAGTGAGGAAAACAACAGTGTAAACCTCCACCAGAGTACTAATCCCAGGTCAAACTAGCAGCATGCCTTGTGTTTTCATTTGTTAATTTAGTGATTCATGAATTATGGTAAGGCAATTGTATACTAGTTTTGTTGTCACTGTGTTGCTTTCTTAAGCCCAATTAGGCGGCACACAAGCTAAAAATGTAAGTCATTTCAGGGAGTCTCATCCAAACTGCTCTGAAAGCACAAGTTTCCAGCCCCGATTGGAATTATGTGTTTAGTGGCCCTTCTTCCCCAGCTATCCCTGGAAAGTCTTGTTGCACAAGTAGGAACTACAGATTTGTGATGCAAGGCAAACTCCAGCTTTGTGTTAAATATATGACTCCTGTGGATGGTGCAGCAACGCACACAGGAGCAGGTTTTGACTTATTTTCACTGCCTCTGCACTAGCAGTGGATATAAATCTCAAAACAAAATCTCTTCAAAGTGTGCATGTTGTCTCAAGCCTTGCACAAATAAAAACAGCTGTATTTCCATTCAGTCTGAAAAATCTTTTCACCAAATGACTGCTTAAGCATTTCTTCTGTACTAAATGGAAGTTGCCTGGGTTTGACTCAGAGTTCAAGGTGCTGGACCTGGGCAATACACAGCCACAGCACAGGGTGTTTTATGGCACTCAGTGGGACAGGATGTGAGTTTGCATGTCAACAGCCAGCACAGAATATACTTAGGGAATTCCCAAATACAGCTCACTCTGAAGGTACTGACTACAGCAAGAACTGATCTCCCCTAACTCAGTGTTTTCTTCCCTAAAATTAGAGGATTACAAGAGACCAAGGTATAAATATTGCTGTTTCAATCATGGAACTTTTGGAATAATTTTTAATCTAAGATACTGAATTGAATCTACTTTCCAAAAAAAAACACACAAAAAGAAACTTTTTTCCCCATAAATTCACCTTTCACCTGCTCACAATCTGTTTGCACATTAGCTGAATGTGATGCATGTAATTATTATTCTCTTCTTTTGACAAATTGAAAAGGGAATTTGCAAAATGTTTCTTTAAAGAGAATTTTACATTTCTCTGTTTACCATGAGTTAATTAGACAAAATCACATTTAAACAGAATTTTATTTAATCATAAAAAAGTGAAGAAAATATCCAAATCAGTCCCCAAAAAGTGTGGTTTGAAAATGGAAGGAATATTCACCTGCCACCAATTAAGTCTGTATTTTTTCATAAGAAAGTGATGGCTGATTATACTAATTTTACCCTTGTGGTAATTGTCACTAATCTTCCACATATTGTATGTGCCTTGCTCTTATGAATCCCATATCCCCTTCTGCCATAAATATTTCATAAAATATTCAAAGCTAGTCCAGAGCCAAGTAATAACAAATGTCAAATGACACATTAGGAAGATTCATGGCTGTTTTAAGTATGAATTTTATAAAAAAGCTGAACTCTTTTATTGTGGTCAGTGTTAAGGATTGATTTTAGCAAAAACAAGATAGTCAGCAAATAGTATCAGCACCTTCCCTGCCAGCTTGTTATGAAAGGAGGATTAATAGATATTACTCAGAGTACTTGGTAAAAGACAGTGCATGTGATGGTCAGTTGAGTTGTATCAAAGAGTGCAAAGATTTTCCCTCTATTGCTTTAGTTTCTTAGTGCACTGTATTCTAGAGTCCTCATGTAAATAATCACCAAATGTCTTGCTAGAATAACATTCTATATAATAGAAAATAGCACATAAAGATTATATTGTGAGTTGTCTATTAATATTGAAAAAATAAGAGTATGTTCAGGAGATGGAGTGGGCTGAGCAGGGTGTTACAAGCCAGGACACAGACAACTTCTGGTAGAGGAGAACCTTGTGGCAGATTAGGTATGCAAGTTAACCTGAGACTGAACAGGGAGGTCACAGCCTTCTGCTCCTCGCCTAATCCTGCAGCTACCACCAACGTCACAGACTTAGCAGAACACAATATGGATCAGCTCACACAGGGGTGTATTAACTCAAACTGCCATCAATTATAGGGTGGAGTGAGGCAAACACACAGGGGCAATAACCTCTTAGATTTCCCCGTCATGATTCAGCGGAGCTCATCTAATGAACTCTCTTTACTGGTGTGAACAAATTAATTCAGCTCTCTGGGCTACAGGAGATGCTGTCACTCGGCACAGTTCTCTCAGAGCCAATGGTGTATTTTGTTTTCTTTCACCAGCCCAGGAGAGAGCCCCAGTGCTTCACCCTCCTAGGGACAGGATTCATTATTAACATCAAGTACTCTGGAGACTGGAGAACTGAACGGGTATTAACATAGAAGTTAAATCATCAGGACATTGATAAAAATGAGCAGAGAAATGGAGTTTGTCAGAATCTTGGGCGAAAGGAATAAGCTACACATATCACAATCAAAATTGATGAATACTGTGTCATTTAGGAGTCTACTTTAAGGATCTTTGTGTAATAATGCTTAAACTAAATGTGAAAATGGCTTGGAGTCTCCTGTTAACCCCAAACAGATACACATTTTTACAAATAGAGTCCTATTTGTAAATGTAACAAAATATTTTGGCCCTGCAGTTTTGTGTAATTGCATTTTCAAATGTTTCACGTTCAGTGATTGTGGAACAGTTGTTCACAGCAAAACACAAACTTGTGGTTTGCTTCTGTGGGCTTAGCTAGCAAACTTTCCACACGCCTTTTGCTTCTCTTTGACTGAGAGGCTCTTTAGGTGGTAATAGAAGTGTCCAGATTTTCATGGAAATTATTCTGAAAAACTCTGGTAGTTTGAGGAGAGTAGTTTGACTGACTGACACTTTTACAAGTAAGGGCCATCTGAGGAGCTGATTTATATGAAGTGTAAATGTTGTCGTGTTACAGCCTTGTCACCCTATAATTGCAAATGCAGCTCTTCTGTTTTATGTTGTCTCTTAACTGTATGTTTCTCCCAGCAATGCTGTTATCAGATACACAAGCATCAGGCTCATCTGGTAGCAGTATCCATCTCCACTTTTGGTATTTGTTCATTTAGGTGTTGCAATTTTTGCTCACGTGAAGGATACAGCTTTGTGTAGCAGTTCCTGCTAGTATTCCAACTAGATAGGTTTAAAGCCCTAAGAATGTCATGAGTGCTGTGTAATATAAATTGCTAAGTAGGCTTCTTAATGCAAATGCTTCAATTGAGTGGCATTTGGTGTTTTAAACCTCCTTACTGTGGCTGTGCCTGCTGTAGGTGTGTGCAGCCCCCGGGCACTGTGTGTGGAGCAGGGAATACTGGGATCCTCAGTGGGGTTCCGCTGGGCTGCCCTTCCAGCATGCTTGGAGCCAACAGCTCTTGCATGCACAGATTGGCCTCAAACATGTACACACATCCCTCCCCAGATGACACTGGGATGGTGTTCATGCATCAAGGTGACTCCTAGGAGAAAATCAAGACTCATCAGCCCTTGTCATTTGTAAAGAAAGTGTTTAGAGCTGCTAAAGGTAAGAGGGAAACAGACAATATAATATAGGTGATGAGCTGGTGGTTGAGGGGGTCTAGTGCCTTTCACATAAAGGTCCTGTTTTCAGGCCCCAATAGCTTTGATGAATATAAATCGCTCTGGTTGATGTTCTCTTGGTTGGATATTTGCTGTACATGCATATTCCCATTTTAGGAATATTTAATTAAATATTTCTATCATCACTGGCAACAAATCCAGGAGATACTACAACTTGGTCTAGTTAAATAAGTACATGTCTGAGACGGTTTCCTGTGTGCTTTGGAGGAGAGATTGGAATCTGGTAGCTAAATGTGTCCACTATCAAAAGTGTCCCTTTATGCTCTCTCAGAAGCCTGTCTGGATTTGATTTCTGGATAAAAACCCCTCAGTCCACATAAGACTTGTTTGGTGGTTTTTATAAAACAACCCCAACCAAGCAAAAAACAACAAAGAAGAAACCCCTTCTAATAAAACCACCTCAGTTCATGCAGTACTACCTAGTTTGGTGGGTAGCTTTTGCCGATCCCACACTATTTCATTGTCTGACCAGTGAAATAGCCTTTCTAGAACAGTAAATGATAAACTATGTGTGCTTAAATCATAGTATATTGTTATATGTCCCAAGAGGGGTGGGCTAAGCTAAAAGTGCCAACTTCTTACTACTTCATTCCTTGACTTGATCACTTCTAATGCTGTTAGCCTTCCTTTGAATACAACAGAGGTCACCATCACAGATTGTACCTAACTGATAGAGCCAGTTTGTTGCTAAGCTTTCTGTGTAGAATCTGAGCAGGAAAAAATAGCCAGAAACTGCTCATTTCCCCCCTTTACCTTCTGATAAGTTTGCAGCTGTACTGGATTTGAGGGGGAGGCAGCATTGTAGCTCTGTGGGACCTGAGCATCCTGTTGTAAAGCAAACTCCTCCTGAAGCTAGAATCATTGGAGAATGCTTTTGCTGAGGGCATCGTGGGATAGTAGGGCTGTTTGGATGTGTGGATGTTCTTTGCTAAAAGAAAAAAAAAGAAATCAAGACATTTGAAAATTTTTTGGGTAAATACATTGTGCTTTATAGCTTTGTGATAAGTCAGTAGTTTGTTTTGAACGTAACACCCAACATGTTTAAATAATACAATTCAGCTTGGCTGATAGAGCACATCTTTAGAGTAGAAATTCCTTAGTGATGTTTCAGAGTAACAAAGTGTTCTGGTCTGGGATTTCTTTCTCCATCCCTTCTCTTTCTCACCCCAGCAAAATCTTCATGATCCTTTTTACAGAAATAGTATCAATTTTGGGGCTATTTTTGGTACTTGCCTCTCAGCTCCTATTCTCTGCCCCCGACAGCGTGATTTTTTTCTGATTTTTCTGCTGCCTTTGATTCATCTATTGTTCCAGCCTCCTACAAGGCGAGAGACATTCAACAGACAGGATTCTGGGAGGCATGAATTTCAAGCAGTTTTTCCTGAGTGATGTGCCTGAGGTTGCACTGCACAGGGAAGTGTGTGGTATAAAGATGTACTAATCATCCTTTCCTCGTGTAGGCAAATTTTTACTCCACGGCATCTCCAAACAGACAGGACGTGAATCATGAGGTTTTGACATAAAAGGCAAAAAAAAGTTTGGCCCAAGATGGTTCACTGGAGAACTTAATTCTTGCTGCTTCAGCCTTTTCCCACTCACTTTCTCTCCCCTTTTTGCCAGTGTGCACCATGATGGGAATAAAGAAGAGGTTGCTTTGTGCTGTATGAGAAATGAAGTGGCTGGTGTCTGAGTGCTTGAATTGTCTTGCAGTGTCCTGTTTCTGGAAACAGCTGAAAACTCCTAATTTAAATAACCTGAGGTGTTATTTTGAGAGACTATGAATGTCACTCCCCCAACTGCTAAGGATGCTGCAAGGAATTAGCACACATTCAGCATCTTAGAATCAGGCACCTGTCTTGGGACAGGGTGATAAGCAGCACAAACCTTTTTATAGTCAGTAGTTGCAGCTCCTTTGCTTAAATGTGGGTTAATAACCATTAGTCGTTTCAATCTACTGCTTAATTTAAGCTCTAGAGTAATTTCCAGTTTAAAATACTATTCAAAATCAACTTTATAATTAATTCTTTGAGTACTTCTGGGTAAAAAGTAATATTGAGAAGCATCACAGATTTCTTCTAGGGATTAATGTTATCACTGGTAAGTGTCAGGCATACAGATAATAGTACAACCTCCTTACTTTCTTCAGACATGTGTGCTATTGATTGCCTCATTGATGACTGGTTCCTAGCTGAGGTTCGTTATATTGCACAGCAGAGGGTTGCTTGTGTTTTTTTGGGTAGGTTTGACCTGTGATTGCCCTGTGATAAATAGCAGAGCAAATGTAAAGAGAAAAAGCAGGAATTCCTGCAATTAAAAGTAATTGTTTACTTTTGCCCCTCTTCAGAAGACTCTAGTGAATATGTACATGTGGCTGTGATTAAAGACCAGATAAACTGGAAGTACTTCATTTGTACATCCCCTTTAATAAATTAAAGAATTCAAAAGTGGCAGATAGCACCAGAAACCACTACTAATGGGGAACTATGTTCTCTCTGTTCAGCTTGCCTGGCCACTACTCCAATTCAAAATGTCATTTTTTGGTTCCTGTGTGCTCTCTCTACCAGGCAGCCCATGCCACAACCACATGTTCCTCAGGATCAGCTCCCTGAGCTCAGTAGACAGCAAATACAGCCTTGGGGATACACTGGTACCCTGGTGCTTCTCAGTTCAGCTTCCTGATGCACAACTGGACTGTGGATAGGAAAGCTTGCAGTGCTTGTGCCTGTACTCTCCTTTTCTACATGTTTAGAATAGTGGCACATCTCTAACAGTCATGCAGTTTTCAGAAGTGCAGATCAGCTTGCACATGAAAAAAGTAGGAAAAAAAATTACTTGAAAATAGTAATTTAAAACTGCTACACTTATATTTTCTTCTAAATTCTTCTGATAATCCTTACAGCAAGAAAAATAAATCAGAAGTCTTTCTTGCATTTCAATAACTTAAAAATATTATCAGTCTGGCAGTGTTTGAGTGATGCTGCAATATCTGACTTTGTATTAAGTGGTGTTACAATGTCAGCAGAGTAGTTTTTACAGAATTTCTCTTTACAGCACTCCAGCCTCTCATCTTCAAGTGACATTATAGACCACTGAACAAGAAATTCATCAATATAAGTAGGTATCATTTTCTGAAAAGATAGTACCTACTCTTACCTTGAGAACTTTTAATCATTCATCTCCCACGTTCAAACTTGCTATCACTTAATTAATCTTCGTAGTTTCACTGAAACCTCAATGGTTCCTGAGTAAATGCTGGAATAAGGGTGGCTTTGATGTTTGAAAACTGTAATAGGAGGAGGCAGGAGATGGTACTGACTTCAGGAAATATTTGAGCCATCCCTCTCACATGCCAGGGCTGCAGCATTATGCAGGTCTCCCAAGGGGCTACTGCTGTGCTATGGTAGGAGGAGCTGGCACTGCCGTGACAGGGCTGCTCTGCAGGGAAAATGGGAGCAGCAATAGTTTAATTATCCCCTCGAGTCACAATTTAGAGGAATAGCTGCTGATACTAATGGAGAGAGCAGCACACAGAGGAGGACTGTTGCAGGCTTGTTCACTCCCCTCTCACCACCTCTTGTTCTTTACCGTTTGAATTTGTATGATGAACCAGAATAACAGCATGCAGTTACCTTTTATTTGTTTTCATATTTGTGGCTCTATTTGTGATTATAGTGGTGGTTTTTTCCAACATGTTCTCATGTAGGAAAGACATAAAGAGGATGACAGGCTGTAATGTCAACCCATTGTGTTTCACATGTTCACTTAAATCAGTTGTGCTTGGCACTGTCGCTGCCATCAGGCCCTGTCGGTGGTTTTCAGGAGGGGGCTGTGGCAGAGGTGGGCACCAGTCTGGTCTGTGGCAGTTGAAGGATTGTGCTGCGGACTCACACTGGGGCAGGTGCAGCTCAGGACCATGTCACCCTGCTGCCCAAACAGGGCTGTAGCTCTCAAACCCTCTCCATTCAAGTAATAGTGTTCTCTTCCCACTGGAGAGCAGAGCGTGGGGTGCCGATTGCACCTGACCTGGGGGAACGTGGGAATCTTTTCCCCTCTGGATGCCAGCGGGTGTGTTGCCTCTGGCTTATTGATTCTTGCTACTTTAGAAGGTTCTGCATTGGAATTTTGTCCCCTTCATAACCTTTACTCCACTTTAACACAAATGTTAGGTGATTTCCCCAGCTTCCTTGGTACAATACATAAAATACTTATTTTACATTTTTCCTTTTGAATTAGTAATAACAAAGTTTTTGCTGCTTAAGAAATAGGGATGTCTTCTGGAGGCAAGTACAAGTATAGACATTGTCCAAATGGGAGCTAGAAAAGAGTTCTTTAGCCAGAAATAGTGAAAAAGGCTAATGCCAATTCTTCTAATGTAATGTATAATAATGCTTATGCTGAACTGAAGAGTATCTGGCATTATTCCTTCATTTTCCCTGCTTTTGGATTGTTCATGCTGAACTATCATTTAAACAAGATAATTTTGGTGTTTAATTTTAATTTTTATTTATTTGTTTTATTTCTTTTGGACTGTATACTCGAGAAGACATCTTTTCTGATGTGGAAAGCACTTGGTCTTCCCCTGGGAAAATGAATTATTTTTCTAATTTCATCTTGCTTTAGAGGACACCTTAGAGCCTCAGGTCTTCAGAGCAGCGTGAAGAGCTGGCAGAGGCTTTTGCAGATTGACACCCTTACATTCATGCTGTTGCATCTACCCTTTGGTCCCATCTGGAATTTTAGAGCCTGAGAACTGTAGAACATCCAGTTGCACACAAGTTGCCAGTATGTTATTAAAATAACAACTGCACTGGTTTTGAAGTTCGCTCTTATCAATTGCCAATGTCCTTGGGTTTCAATCTATAACGTGAAGCACCCTAATTGGTTTCAGTTCTGTTGTATTATTTTTCTTTGGTTACTGTCTTTCCACAACTTGGCAACTAATGCCTCCTTGGAGACTGCTGTGGTTGTTTTATGTGACCCATTGTGGGTTGCCTTTATAATTTGTCTTAGCTTCAGTAGAAAAATGCCTAATCACTAAGAGTATAGGTAATATATAAATCATTAAGTGAAATCAATGAGAACATCTAGTAAAATCAAAGAATGGATTGGAATATGGAAGGTGAAGTGAGGCTCCATGCAGCCGGGCAGGAAGATTAACAGGTGGTGGGATCTAAACAGAAAACTTGGTCTCTTCCAGTCCTTTGACTAGGTGGCACCTGGAGGGTTTAGGTTTTGCTTCTAGCAAGTCTCTGATGTCCAGTATTCTTTCTTCTGTTGAACTCAGAGAGATGCAAAAGTTGACTTTCTAATGTAGTTTAATGAGCCCATCTGCTATCCAGGACTTTTGCAGTGTTGAAGTTCTGTTCACTTTGTATCTTTTGGGGGTTTCCAGTCATGTGCATAATAAATATATTGAATAAGACAGTGGTGTGGTTAAAAAAAGAAAAAGAAATAACCTATATTTAATTTGAAGTATCCTCAGGTAAAATTATTTACCTACGTAGGTACTGGTTTAAAACTGGGTGCTGTTTTTTGTTGCTTTTGTTTGATTTTTTTTATTTTATTTTTTTTTGTAAACTGGCCACTGGTCCCTTAGTCATCTTGTTTCTTTTTCAGAAGTAATCTGTAAACCTCTGAACATAATTCTTAAACTCTCACAAATTAAAAAATACCCCTACTTTACTGGACTGTGGAGGAAAAATCTTCTGTTTTTTTGTTCCCCCTCAACTTGCTGGGAGGAGTTGTACTTTTGTCCCATTTTCTTTAATTTGGCTTGCCTATTCTGAAATTTGGGTCTTAATTTTGGAATTTACTTGCTCATATTTACTTCTGAACTCAAAGGCACTATTTGAGGAAGTGCATAATTTTTGTAAGCATTCTGCATTCTGATGTTATGATTTGGGTGCAGAAAAGAAGTCAAAGGCTTTGCTTATGCTTAATCTAACTATTTTTTCTGTCATATTAAGGGTGATTAGAAATAACATCATTAATAACTATGACACAAAACCAGTATAAAATCAGGGTACAAAACCCAAGCAGAATTAAACTACTCTCTTAAGAGACAATATTCTGTTCCTTTCTCTACTCTACATTTTTGATTAGTGTATTCACAGTCACCTCGTGTTTCTGTGCAGCCTGAGCTTGGATATCAGCCAAATTCAGTCTGAACCTCTTTTGGCTTTGGGAAAATGTAAAGCGAGTGTGTGCATTCATTAAGGGAGAACAGCCTTTCCTAAGGGAGAGATGGACCTGGACCATGCAGTGTTAACTGTCTGACCTGAATAGCTGGGAATGTCAAGTCTATTCCATGTTCACCTCGAGTCAAAAAGTTTAATGCAGGGTGATGCCATTTATAGATTTTTTTATTTTATTGAATCACTGTTGTATAAAGCTGTCGTTATGCACGTGGGTAGTGTATATTTGACATGACACCATCTATAAAGGAACCTTTTTAGGGAGGAATATTATTTGGAGTCCTTTGAAAGAGAGCAGCACAAGTGGGGCTGCCCCAGCAAGGCAGCAATCCAGGAACCAAAGGCAACCACACATGGGCAGGGGCACTGGCCTTAACAAGGGTGCAGTTCCCCAGCACCCAGCCAGGTGAGCAGAGCAGGGCTGGAATGGTGACAGGGGATGTTGAGAGTCCAGAGAAACAAGGGGTGACAAGTTGGGCCTAGAGTCAATCAACAAGTCAGGAACTGCAAAGGACAGAGCTGAGAGAGCAAGAGCTCTGCCTACTGCACAGCCTGGGGGAGGACTGCTTTGTGTAAGCCTCAGGTGAGGCTGCTCACGGTGGTCAAGGGCTACTGGTACACTCAGGGCCATGAAGCTTTTGTTGGTTTAAAGCAGGGAAAATACTAAACTTCTTGGATTTGTTCAATACATTGGTATAAATTTTAGCTCCTCTGAGAAAAATATGTTAAGTGTTTTGGCTTTTTCTGTGCTCTTAAGTTGATGGCGACTGGATGCAAGAAGGAAGGGAGGTGGTCGGTCATCTGGCACATATTCTGTTACCCTTTAGTGGAGGTAAAATCCAGTAGATGTCACTAACACAAAAACCCAAAAGAGCAAAGTGAGGCTTTCTTATGCTGGCATATGCCTTGAAAGACTGTAGGGTCTTTAGCTGGTGGAGATCTCAGCAGAGAATTTTGTGGTATATGTGAGACAGTGCATTCACATGCATATAACACAGTGGCAAACAAAGATGATAATATCATACAAAAAAAAGCAAGGTAGGTAGCTATCCAAATAATTAGATGAAAAAGAATCTTAAAATAGCCTGAGTTGGAACAACTCCACAAAGATCATTGAGTCCAACTCCTGGCCTTGCACAGTACATGCCCAAGAATTATTCCAGCTGCCCAAGAGCATTGTCCAAACACTTCTTGATCCATTTTGTAGTCAACCTTGTAACTTTTTCCTGCAAAAAAGGAAAAAAGGACCTTTATCTTTCAACTTTCTCAGTTCCCCCATCCTAGTCCCTGAGCCTGGGGATGGCAACGAGGTCTACATGGGAGCTCTGCTGTGGTATGTTCTTCCAGTGTGGTGTTGGCTTGGTGCACATGCAGTGTCTGTGCTTCATGGAGGAGGGAAGATTAGAAGAAATGCCAGTAACGACTATGACATCACAGTGGTTTAAAATTTAGGGGAAAAAAACAGAATCAAACTCTTCAGAGAAGTTTTTTTCCTCTCTTTTTTTTTCTTTTTTTTTTTTCTTTTTAGAGGCTTTATGATCAGTAATGGTGAGAAGGGTGCTTTTACCACCAGAGGAGGTGACCCATGCATATGTTTTTTTGTTGTGTGTGTGGTTTGTTTGTTTTTTTTACCTCAAGTGTTTCAACAGTTCTTAATGAATCAGTATGACTGTGATGGAGTTTTAATGTGACTGAAATGGTTTGCAGCATAAAAGGCTTGAGCTGCAGTTTATTACTTTGCTTTGCTCAGCAAAGCATTGATGTTTTGGTGGGAGATAGGAATATATGACACACAGTGCTGAGGAGGAAGAATTACCAGGTTGTGCTGCCTTATGTGGATTTTGCTCCAGAGCTTCTATAGCAATTCCAGGGGAAAATATTTAAAATACTACAGCTGCTTTCATGGATGTGAATTAAAAAAGGAAGCTTCAACATATAAGGCCAGAGCCTGAACTGGCTAAATTGCAGGAAGAAATTTATTGGCAGAGCCTTTGTTTAGAACCAGCTGTAGGAAAGGATATGAGTAACACAGGTTGGAGATCCATCATCTTCATGCTTTATGTGCTTTTCTCATGTTCTCTCTTGTGCACTGTGTGTGTGGCAGTAGTAGAGGGGCTACAAGGGCTGTTTCCAGATTCTTTCCAGATTCTTGTCATGGTAACAGGCTGGAATCAGTTTTACTTTGGTTAGCATCAAAGTCCTAATGTGTGGGACTACGATACTGGAGGTTATGAGAAATAACTGTTGTAATTGATAAATACATTTAATAAATGTAAGGGCAAACCAAATAAGTAGATATGATACAGTAGCAAAGTTTGAGAGAGATTAAATACCATTCAAAGCTAGTTCTGGTTTCTGGCTTCTGCTGTACAGATCAACATGCCAGTGGCATGTGTCCTGATTTGCATCATCTCACACACTCAGGAGCTAATTTACTGTTGATCTGCCTCCTACAGCAAATTGTGGAATCACAGAATGGTTGAGATTGGCAGAGACCTTAAAGACCATCCAGTTCCAACCACCCTACCACAGGAAGGGACACCTTCAAATAGATCAGCTTGTTCAAGGGCCCATCCAACCTGGCTTTGAATACTTCCAGGGATGGGGCAGCCACAGCTTCTCTGGACAACCTGTGCTGGTGCCTCATCACCTTCACAGGGAAGAATTTCTTCCTAATAGCTAATCTAAGCCTGCACTCTGTCAGTTTAAGATTTAATGCTACTTTCTGTTGCATTTTTCAAAATTGAGTGACTGTTGTGTCTAAGTTCTGGCCCCCTTATAGGTGTTTCTCAACTTTTGGCAGTTTGTGGGCAGGTAGGTGCAGTACAGATCAACCAGACTAGTAAGGGGATATGTGAAGCCACCAAGCAGTGAATCCACTGAGAGCCTTGGTTCTTGGCAAAGTATGTGAGCCTGGAGGTGGTGTGTGGCGTATGCCACAGTACTGGGGCTCTGTGTGTGCTTACTCTTTTGGGAGCAATTTGAAACAGTTTTAGGTCTAAAATCCCCATCACATCTACTGCCATTCTGTACATCTATTGTGCATGGGTTCAAGGTGTCTCCTTTCCATTGCTGCAGTTACCCCACCAGACAGTGCTTTAGTGCTTTAGAAATGACATCATTTAACCTTCTGTCAGTTCATCTTTGTTAGAGAACTGTAAATCCTGGGCTCTCCTTGGGGTTCTCTTGACAGGTTTCACATTCACTTGCTTTAAGCCGAATAGTGCTCTGTTCTACCAGCAAAACATTGCTGAAGTCAATAGAGTTATGCTTTTTTCTCTTTTTATGCATATCTGAAATTCCCTGCAGGCAAAAGAGAATAGGAGATGCTGTGTCCTGTGGTTCACAGCTGAATACAATCTTCTGCTTTGGAGCTACAATAGCTCATCCCCAAACCACAATAAAACTGAAGGACAAAAATAGATAATACATGTTTTAAGCATCTCTCACATAACTTCTACTATTGTCTTCAAATCTTGCTTTCCCTTTTGACCTCAGATGAATGCATTTGTTTTTTAACTGGACAGGGTAAGAAGTGTTTCTTTATCTTGAACGGAGATTATGAACATCTTGCAGCTTGTGCTTTAAGGAAATTCCTGAATCCAAGTCTTCCAAAGTTATTTAAACAACCATTTCAATACTTTTAGTGAAACTATCATCCTTTAGATGTAGGTGCTGTATTAGAGAGCTACAATGCAGAACTGAAAAACTTGGTGGGTATTTCTATAACTTCTAGAAATTACTTGAGAATGTTGAGGCACAATTTCAGCTGATCTGCAGAGCGAAATCTCTGTACTACTTTACACTATACAGTAGTACTATTCTAATACTATGCAAACTCCCAGAATCTCACTAGACCAAATTAGAACGAGATAGCAGGTAATAGCTCAGACTTCAGAAAAGGTACTAATGCATCAATTCTTTCAGCAAAGTTCCCCCCCTCGCAAAAAAGAAGAAAGTGTGGGTTTTGTTTTTGTTTGGTTTTTGGGTTTTTTCCTTGACTACCTGAGATGAAAACATTTCAAATATTAAGCCATTATTTTACTTGGATGGACTTTGAGCTTGTACTGTTGATACTGAATTCAAAAAGTTTCTCATCTCAAGCAACAAAAAATATTTGCCTGAATACTACCTATAACAGTTCTTCTCTCATGTCAAGGGTATGTGAAAGATGAGTAAAGACCTGTGTGGCACTAGCACTGGTGTCACTGGGAAAAATGGGTCTGTCATTACTAATGAGCCAGAAGGAATTGCTCTGAAAGCAAATCCAGCTCAGCCCCTGGGCAGGCAAGCTGCTAATAGTGGGGAGAATTTTAAAAACAAGCAAACAAACAAAAACCTCTAAGGCTCTTCTGTGTAGGTGTTCCTTACAGTCCTGCCAGGTCAGGGTGAATCTGCTGTACTTGTCACCTGGGAAGCCCAAATGCTTTGTCATCCAGTGAAGAAACCACCAACACTCCTTGGTGGGTGTCGTTGCATGCAAGTTTAATCATGTATTTGATATTTCTGAACAATAGCAGTGAATACCTGCTGTTCTTTGTTGTTTTCTGTTTTTTTTTAATTTTATTTTTTTTTTCCCCAATAAACTCTACCTTTGACAGAGTTTTAGTAATATAGCCTTCATAGTGAAGGGAAATCAATATCTGAAGAGAAAGTGTTGAGTATGTTCTGTTAAGACTGCCTTTAGCTTTGTTCAAAGAATATCTCCACTTATTGGGAAAGCCTGCTATGAAAAATAAGGTTTATTCTCTATAATTAAGGTTTTCCTTTTCTTAATAGGTAAGAGAGATGTTTCCTTTTTCCATTTCAACATGAGACTCTGAACTTTCTGTAATTATTGAACAGTGGGAATTTGGTCTCCAGCAATAGATCAGGAGATATCCTGGGACACCTAGTTGTCCCTCAGCAATGGGTAGTTTCTGAGGAGGAAATAACGTGCTGATTTGCAGTTATAATTGAAGAAAATTGCTTGAGAGGATTCTGACAGTACAGAAAATAGGCCAATTAGTTACTCAGCTCTGATCCCTCCTATGATTCATGATTGCTTCAATTTAATTTTGCTGTCACTTAGGAAGCGAGGTTAAGAATAGATTAGCTTCTTTTAGATACCTCTTAGCTCACTGCTGTCTGGATTTTGTGGGGGCAGGTGGATAGAAGAGTGTGTGTTTGTTGTATTTTCTTTTTTCCTTTTTTTTTTTCTTTTTTCTCCATGTTTGTATGACTGAAGTCTAAAATTCAGAATTCCTCAATGTTGTGCTTAATGCTTATTCATCATAGAGATATAGATGGTTAAAACCTTCACACACAAACATTTTTTTAAGATAAAACGGACCCTACTAGTAACTTAATAACACTTTCATGCTGTTACCTTACAGCACTCTACAATAATCAATATTAAATAAAAAGAATTTCAAGCAAAAAAATTCCTAGCTCAGTAAATCAGCCAAGGGGAAGATTGTACAGCTTGCTCTTGAGCAGTACCCAAAGGCAATGATGCAAATGTGGAGACTTTAAAATGCCAGTGAAGCCACCCAAAAGGCAGCTAAGGACAACTTTCCCTCTGAAGTCCTGTTCTGTGACTCTGTCCTATCATCTCTCCAGTGTAGGGGTTTTGTTTGTAACTACCCATTTCCAAACTGGTGGTAACCAGCCCAAGGAGCAGGCGCTTCCTCCTGTGGCACATTCTGGACTTGGGTGTAACCCCGTTACTGCTCAGCAGTGCTCTTGCTCTGTTGATTAGCAGCTGTCTCTGTCTCACACCTGCCTTCCATTGCAGGGACTTGTTCTTGTCCCTACAGGGCAGGAGTGTGGAGTAAAGACAGGCCAAAGCTCTTCAGGTTTCTGTTTCTCTTGTGAGTGTGGTGGACTGAGCTGAGCAATGCCCATGCACCTGTGTCTCCGTTGGCATCAGCAACAGTGCTTGTCTGAGACTGAAACTCTTCTGAACCCTGCTTGGTGTCCCACAGCCACCTCCTTATCTGTCTACTGCCCCCATGGAATGCTGGAATTGTTTAGGTTGGAAAAGACCTTAAAGGTAATCAAGTATAACTCTTAACCCAGCACTGCCAAGGTCACCACTAAACCATGTCCCCAAGTGCCACATCTACAGATCTTTTAAATCCCCTCTGGGGATGATGACTCCACCACTGCTCTGGGCACCCTGTTCCAGGACTTGATAACCCTTTTGGTGTTTCCTACTATCCATTCTGGAGAGCACTCCGGTCTCTGAATCCCAAGGTCGTGAATTCGAGTCTCAGCTGGACCGTCCCCTGGCAGTTAAAGCCTCCCTGCCATCCGATCCCCTCAGATCTCGGATGCTCAGCAGGGTCAGCCCCAGTTAGTACCGGGTGCTGTGACAGTCCCAAGGACTTCACTGTCACCGTCCAAGCTCGCTCGGCCGTGGCAAATGAACCTTAGGACTTAAAAGGTGGGGCCAGTTCTGCGCACGCTGTGCCTCACCTAAAAAAAAAATCCACTGCACAGGCTCAAAGGGCACACACCCACATGGGGAGAGCCCTTCCCAAATCTTCGTTCGTGAAGATTGGCCATTATTACTATCCATTCTAAAGCTCAAGGGCACTTCTTCTTGTCCTGTTGCTTGTTATTTGGCAGAGGAAGCTGCCCCCTACTTGGCTATAACCTCTGTTCAGGTAGTTGTATAGAGCAAGAAGGTCTCCCCTCAGCCTATCTTAAATGTCACTTCTTCTGAAACTGTATATTATTCATTGCTTGATAGATGTGTTGTTGTTCTTAAGCACACAACAGCTGGAATTCTTGCCATCTCATTTATTTCATGAACTTTTTAATCAGAATTAGACATCTCCTTAGGAGAATAACGAATCACTCAACTATTTTCATTAGAGAAAACAGCCTTGTCACAATAATGGCTTTTCTAAAGGAATTAAATGTACCAGAAACACCATGACTTTTTTTTACTTTTCAAGTTTGCATTGCAAAGGGAACATAAGAGGCAAGCAGTATGTTCCTTTCTGTGGACACAGACAAAGCAGATAAAAAGGGATGATTACACAATATATTCAACAAGTATGTTTATGATGCAGATCTGAAAGTCAATTACTTGAGAACAAATTCAAAAGCAAAGGAATTATCTTGAGAAGAACAATGTTTGTGTTTCTTTCCCTGTAAATACAGCATTTGCCTTCCTACAGAGAGCTGGGTTCATGTGAGCTGTTTGCCACTGCACAGCATAGACAGGAGAGTGCTAAATTGGCAGAACCCTGTGTTTTATACCCCTGGCAGATAAAATGCATTGCTTGTTCGGTGTAGCAACACAAATCACTTGCATGCACAGGCTGTTGCTCTTCAATCTGAAGAGCACTCAGGAGATGTGTTGTGTTATACACAGAAACAGGAGCACATGTATATTTTTCTGTGGAGGGGGGAAAAAGGTCCTTATTTTTAAGCATGCACATTTTAGCTACTAAGGTCAAACAGCTGCAGTTGTGTGAAACCACCATCATGCACGGTAAAGATTCAGTTTCAGGTTGAGACAAGGTTTCCACAGACACATCTCAAATGCCCTTTTTCCAGGAACTCAGGAAAGTTTCTCTTTGCAGGGAGCATAGACTGGACATGGTAGGTGAAAATAAATGTATGTGTGCACATAGCAAGAGCAGGAATATAAAGGAAAAGAAGTACTAGCTGAAGTTTTATATAGTTAAAATTATGTTTTGATTTGACAATGTAAGTTCTTTGTAAAAAGTACCATTGCTGCTTATAGCTCATGCAACTTCTGTTGACTTATTCTATATCCTATATAATAAAAGTTAAGGAGTAGAACAAAAACAACTTGCAGTTTGGAGCAAGTTAATGGTATTTCATTAACAAACTGTAAATAGTAACAGCATAAGCTAGATGTGGAACTGCTTTCACAGGCCATAAATGCTTAATGTTTATTACCAATAAAAGTCAAAGGAGCATTTAGCAAAGCAGTTTACCAACCAAACATTAAATACTATAATGCATTAGATTCAGTGGACAGAATCAGGTTATTTAATTAACAATGAGTAATCTGTTAGGGCTTTATTCACCACAAATAATCTGCAGCTTCACACGTTAAAAGACCTCATGAAAGCTGTGTAGTGGTGCAAAACCAAACCAGAGGTGCCAGATGTAGAAAGCCCCAGTGGGTGAAGAGTTCACATTTGCTGTTTCCAGGCTGATATATCTTTGGCCATGCAGATCTAGTTTTCATGTCTTTCTGATAGTGTAAGTATTCTGGAGAGATTACTATGGAAGCCTTTTCAAAACTAATTATTTCAAATATTTTCTCAGTTATATTCTTCTGATGCATGGCTTTAAGTCATTATTCCAAAGAAATGGGTAAGAAGTGCCTAATGAAAATAACATCACATTTAAGATGTAAAACTTATGGATAGAGTCTTCCCAATTCAACAGAGACATAAAATGAGCATTTGGAGTGAGACTATGATGCCCTCAGGGTCAAAATGGACTTGGTGATCTTGTATTTGAATTACAGTACATGTAAGAAACCATAGAAATTAATGACCTTTGTCCACCCAGTACCATGGGACAAAATGATGCTGTCTGAGACTTTTACATACCTAGAGTGGCCAGAAAACGGAGATTTAACCAAAGCTCCTCTACCTAAATAATTCCAAAAAACACCCACATGCAGGTTCTCAAACACCTTCATTTTTGAAGAATTCTTCCCTGAAAATGCCTTGTCCTTTTAATGACTGAAACTGTATGTCTGCCTTAGAAGTGGGTATCCAACCTAAGGACAGCTGAGAAAAGACCAAGTGGATCCCACCAGATTTGTGAGGAAGACTCTAATCTGAAAACCTGGAGTAGATACATTAAACATATTAAGATTTTGTGGGGTTGTAAACCTGGCCAGTTTAGCAACCTAGAGGATTTATGTGGCTTGCTTAAAATCAAAACTAAGCTTGGAACTATGAAACTGTGTCAGAAGAGGAGACCGGTTGTATGTGTGGCAGCTTTACAGGTGAAAGAAGGAAGGACTATGATGGTAATTAAATGAATGAGTCTAACAGCAGAATGGCTATAGCTCAGTATGAACTTCATAACTTCAGAGTTTGGAATCTTACTCACAGTCTTCCCTTTGATAGCAGTTTACGATCATGATAATCATGTGGCTAATGTTCTGTAATTCAATTACTGCACTGTTGTGAACATTAACAATTATGTAGCAGATCTGAAACACAGTGGGACAAACTGGCAGTATTCATATTTCAGTTAGTTACAGCCTATTGCATACTTACTACAGATAAGTTACTGTTTAATCCATAGCAACATAAGGAATGAATTACAACAATAATTATATGACTAGTACCACCTCTCAAAATGAATAAAACATACAGAATCAAAATTATGGCAAGGTTACAGAGGACCTGGTCCAAGGAATGTGTTCTGCTGCTTCAAAAGAATGGGTTACTGGAAATGCTAGATTTGTGTTACTTCCTAGTTCAGATTTTCCCTTTTGCTCAAAATCATTATTAAAACATCTTTTGAAATACTTTATTTTTTAAAAAAAACTTTATCATACTGTGTGTTTTTCACTTAAAAGTAGCAAGGAATCCAAATTTCCAACATGGCCTTTGTTAATATTAAATAATAATGTTGACTCACTAATATATAATCCAGCTCATGACATCATATGCTGCTTTGGTCTCTGCCCATCCCTTTTGGCTCACAGTGAAAACAGCAGTGATTTGAGGTAAGTAGTCCACATCTTTGTGCGTAGACTGGTGTATTGTTGGCCTTAATCAACAAGTTACCACCTTCAGAAATTCTCAATTTTGTCATCGTATCTTACTCAATGTCAGAATAAATTGCATGATTGATGTTCTAGTATGTTTATCAAGGAACTCATGCATTCCCTTTTTAAAATCAATATTTAAGAATAAAATAACCCCAGTGATAATTCATTTTATCAATGTCAGTAAAAAATACTGTTTACTCTTTCATCTGAAGAATTAACTCTTTGAAGATTAACTAAAAGGTAAAATTGATGTAAGTAATGACAGACTTGGCTGGCTCAGCATTCCTTGTAGTGTCTCTCTTCGTGCAAGAAACAGAGCAAAAATTAAACTATTGGCTTCTGCTGAGCAGTGTACAAAAAAAGCCATATTTCCAAAAACATGAGTGTTGAATTGCTGCAGACACCATGAAAAGTAGCTATTTCACTTGGTTCTCCAACCTGCAGTGATTTGAGTCCTTGAAGGAAGAGCTAAAATGTACTTAGTTACCTCTAATGCTAAATAAAAAGGATGAAAGAGCAATTAAAGTTCCAGCTGGAGTGTGTTTAAAAGGACTGTGATTCAAATTTATATTTGGACGTAAGTTGCATCGTTCCTCCATTGCTGAAAGGTCAGATGTACATCAGGACCACTATATAGTTCTTCTTTGGTCAAGAGTCAGCCCTGCCAGTCACCTTCATTCCACGTGTCATTATTTCTGGTGGAACTTTCTAGCTGTTAATCCGGTTTCCTCATATGTTTGCATAAACTTGTAGTGGTGGGTGACATTTCATTGGAGCAGTTTGTCCCACTAATAACTTGCTCAAGTTTGTTCTGCCCTTGGGCTTGCGTGGAGCATCACTGCGAGGGTTCTGCCAACAGCAGATACACTTCTATCAATATTCTGTCAACCATTCTAACAATGGCTCTTGAAAAGGATTAATTTCTTGTGCTGAGCTCTTCTGTTTTTCTAGACTTAATACAAAATTGAATCCATCTAATGATAATGTGTTGCTATGACCTCATTTTAAGGAAGGTATAATTTTATTAGGATTTTTTATTACAGTATTTGTTTTTTAATTCCTGTCTGATTGATGTAAATTGAAAACACTCTCTTCTCATTTGCACCCAGTCACAAGACAGATTCTGAGTCATTAGAGGGTAGTTAAGTGCAACTATAACTGCTGAAGGCACCAGCTTATTTTCAGAACCAATGTGAAAACACTGGCTTGTATAAGTGCAAAATTTTATGCATAAATGTCCTCAGGTTCTTACTTTTTCCTTAATATTTCACCTTGTTTCTGAATATAATGTAGATTTAGTACAATTTTAGTAAAACCACTGACCACTCCTCCCCTAAGTATGGTTTAGAATATACAAACTGCTGTGCAAGGTTGTTTCTAAGTCAGACCAGAACTTGTCACTGTCTTGGAAGAACCAGGACCACTCCTGACTGAGGTCTGACTCCTGGTTTTGGTTGGTAGGTTCCCTTAACCATTTAATTTTTTCACATAAGCCAATGTACATTTATTAGATTATAGAAACTTTGATTTGCCTGCTAAATCTGAAATCAGCACATAAAGTTTTGTTAGAAAACACTATGTATGCACAAAATAGATATGCAAAACTTAAGAATGAGTATTTAGATTCTGAAATATCATCCTTGTTGTTATAACTTGCAAGCGTAGGTAAATACTTATGTCAGTAACCAAACCAAAATCATCAAAGTTTGACATGCAGTCAGGATTATATTGTTAACAGTTTATCCTGTGTGCTAGAAAGAATCATTTCACTATTCTCTTTGTCAGGATCCATGTGATTAAAAGTTGGATGCACACACACACTGTTCCATTGGCAATGTGCACAGTGCCTTCAGAGCAACAGATTAAAGAGTCTCTGTATTTTAAATACTTTTTTTTCTTCACAATGTGAATCACATAATCCCCTCTTATCCATTTCAGTAAGCTGTGCTTTATGCTGATCTAGTGAGTGCACATTTGATAAGGATTATAAAAATGTGTTGCATTTATGTTAAATCACCAACACTGCATTTTGAAACAGACTTGACTAAAGGATCTGGAGATAGATGTATTTCCTCTCTGTGCCTGTTTTCAGAAGCACCGATCCCTCATCTAAGGCTATTGTACTGTAACTTCCAGTTATAATTAAACTTATGACTGTACTTACTCCAACTGCTTCCCTGGCTAAGAGCTCCAAATGTTTGGCCCCTTCGTTGTGGTAGAAGGACAAGAGAGTATTTGCATACAGACAAGTTGCAGTAGGCAGCAGGATTGCCTTTTGTAGGTGACTCTAACAACGAGCATCAGAATATTTTGCAGAGCAGGATGAGCACATTCTCCTGGCCTTTTTATCTTTTTCAGTTCAAGCACCTTCAGCTCACAAAAATCTGTCTGCACGTTTATTAATCTAGATTCTTTAAAAAAAGTAGTTGCTTTGCTTTTCATTACTTCAGTGACAGGTGCAGTCAAATGCTCAGAGTGGCAGAGAGAAACCAGATATGCAGAGAAGTGAATTGGGTAAAACTAGAGATGTGCAGACTCCTTCAGGTTTTTTGAAAGTCTGGAATGCTTTACTTGTGTCTATAATCTATTATTGAAACTATCAACAAATATGGATCAATGTGGATTTGGCTGTTCCTCGTGGCCTTGCTCTGTGTTTCTGCCTGTGCCTGGAGGGAGCTGGCTGGGCAATGGCTGCTGCAGGGCTCTGAGGGTGAGTGGAACATTAAATACTGACCTACTGCACAACAGATCTGCCAAGAACTTAAAAAGGAGAATTATCAGGATTGCTCTCTGCTGTCCCGGAGATGTTCTCACATTTTGCTGCCTCTGCTCACTCTGCAGCAGTGCTGTGCCTGCAGACCCTGATGCTGTCTCTCCTCCCCACAATCTATGCAGAATTCTATGCACACTTCTATACAGAAAGTGCAGCTCAGCTCTGGGCTGAATTTTGCTGAGGTTTTGAGCTTCAGTGAAAATGTATTCTCTTCCATCCCAAGAAATACACCTACCATGTATGAAGAGATATCAATTCGATGTTGTCTCAATGCCTTCCTCTCAGATCAGAAATAAGGCAAGATGCTGTCATGTGTATGTCAAGCTGCTCCACAGCAGCTTTGGATTTTTAAGATCCAAACCTGTTGCTTATAGTTTTATGCATGTATCTCTAGAAGATTCTGCAAATAAGAGGGGATTCCCAGTCTCAGAAAAGCTCCAGAAACCTGAGGTGTTAGCACAGCAAGAGAGCTAGAGCACATCAAGGTTACAGCAAAGTGCAAGTGCATGGTAGGCACCTGCCCAGAGCTGCTGTATTCCCAGCTTTGGCACAGGGCAGAGCAGGGGGACATGGCAGAGTTGACCCCTGCTGATCCCCCATCAGCTCTTGTTAGTGGTGTGAGTGGGGCACTGCAGGGCTCTGCTTTGCACACAGGCAGGTATTTGGGGGCTGGGGAACTGTCTAGCAGCTCCTTCACAAACTGTGTGTGAACTGTGGTCGTTAACAATGTGTTGTATCTATATCCTGATATTTAGGGGCCTCTGGCAGGACTCTCAGCTTTTAAGGAATTATGCCAATATATGTTACCCCACAATCTCAGTAAAAAAATCTCATTATTGCTGCCAGAGATTTTTTTGGGAGGGGTTGTTTTGTGAATACCTTGCATTGCTGCTCTCATGTGGAGAATGGAAAATGAAGCTTGAAGAATACACAAATGTTTTCGAAGTGAATGTGCTCACTGATGAGGAGGGAATTGCCTTATGGAGAACCCAAATAATCTCTTGATTTCAGTGACAGCAGTCCCAACACGTCACAAGCTCCTCTTGTAATAAGAGGATGCTATAACATCCTTTATGCAAATAAATTATAAGTAGACTAGTTATCAAGAAATGTGTCAACAATACATTTAATGTAAACTAACCACAAGTGTGCATAAATTATACATGAAAAAAAGTCTATGTTCTGTCATTCACATGTGTAGACTTTGCTCAAGTGTTTGGGCCCCTTATAGACAGCAAAGACATCTAAGTGATTGGCATGTGTGAGTAAAGGGGTTGGTATGAGATCCTGAGTCCATTTAAAGAATGTATTTATATTGCAAATGGCTGTGTGGAACCAGTGTTTCTAGTGAAGACCTATGTAAACTGTAACTAATAACAAATGAATTAGCCATCTAACCCTTGCCAGTCAGTCAAAAATAATGATTATTTGGTCTTTTTAATTTGTATGTGATTGCTTGGTGAGACTGAACACTTAATTCTGTTAGAGATAAAGCTGTTACAGGAATACAGGACCCAGAGGATTTCAAAAGATGTTTCCATTGTAACGTAATGCACCTCTGGAGAAATTGCTGCCTACTGTTCACCTTGGTGTTTGTAAGCTGTGATGCCTTAGTCCCTTGGGGTCCAAACTGGTATGAAAAACACCATCCCCCACACCACCCCTTCCAGGTGCAAGAAGCCAAGGGAGAAACCAGAGCTGAGCTGTCATTCCATGCCAGAGAATGCTGGAAACTGATTTGCATCCACATATTACTTAGTGTGGGAGGAAGGGTTTAGTCAGGCTTTGCCTAACACAGGCAAGGTATCAGGATTACCCTTTCCTGGGAAACCTTAGGAAACCTCGATTCCTTCTGATACTAATTAGCAAGCACTTGACAGTAGATTGTCATGTCAATGGAAAAAAGGACAATGAACCTGCCAGCTGGTTGAAAACTGTTCCTTCCTCACCAGCTGTCCTTGCCCAGGAGTGGGTGGTGTGTGCTGCGCTTCTGACCACTGCAGGGTCAGAGAGAAATCATCTGCTCTGGGTTTCCTTTCTTCTACAGCAACAATCCCTCATGGGCTTTGGATTTCATCTTTGGTAGTGACATATTTCCAGGTTTCATAATGGGACAGTCCTGAAATGCTGGACAATAGCACTGAAGGCTTGTTTCCTATGGGAAAACTATTTTCACTAATTCTATGAGTTTCTTGACTAGTGTTAACAATATTTTCCTTGTCTTAGAGCATAGGTGGTTGGATTGAAGGTTACTAGCAGCGTATTTGTCTAGCACAAACCCCGGCAACATTAACATTTTAAAGTGCTCTATAGTATTTCCAAGATTTTACTATAAAATATACTGTGCATGTGGCACTTGTGATGATAAGGCACAACAAACCAGCACTGTCAGCATTTGTGTACAATGCCTTCACCCACTGTCAAATTAAAGCCATTGAAAACATGCTTTAAAACTCTTAAAAGTTCTGAGTTTGGCTTAAAAATAATGTGACTTTTTTTAATATTGCAGTGTCCAGTCTCTGTGCAAATAAGATGTAGCTGCCCACGTATTGTTGGAGTGCATACGTATGATGTGTTAAATGAATGTGAATACAGAGAAGTAGTTTGGATAGGTACATGTCTTGTCTATACAGCAAAGAATGTAAGAACATCAGGGGTACAAATAATGAAGCAATAATCTTGTGAAGGACATCCTGATTTCACCAATTCTCTCCATGCAAAGTGCTTTACTTTCTTTTCTGAAACCAGTATTATCTGAAATATCTTGCTAGATTTTGCTAGCAATGTTGCTGAGCTATTTTGTTTCTTTTTTTTTTTTTTTCTTTCTTCCTGGAGTGACTAATAAAACACATCTTTGAAGTTCATGGGAGAACAGACAAAAAACCAAGCAAACAAAATGGGGCTGTTACTGCCTGGGAAGTCATTTTGCGATGGATAAAAGGTCAAAGTAGCTTTTTTTTCTGTGGATTTTCCTGTTGGGAATATTTATTATCTATAAAGTGCTGCATCTGCGACCTTTGTGAGTGTTTTATCAATAATAAAGAACTGAATAATTCTACCATTTTTGAAAAAAACACTCATCTATATTTAAACAGTGTGGAAGAGCAAATCTTTGTGCTGAGAGCTTTAGAGGAAAGTTGCACACTACAAATGCGGTTTCTTATGGCCGTTATGAACTCACCACATTTAGCTGAAGAGGCAGTGGGGTGGATATAGTCTCCATGTTTTATGTAGAAGTAATTAGTTCAGTTGTATTCAGGTTTGTGCACATTTTCTTATAAATATCTGTCAGTCATGAGCACAGGTGACCGTGACACCCTGGGATGAGGCTGCAGGACACTATTGCTCAGTGTCTGTGCTGTAGCATAAGCACAAGTGTCACCATGAGGTTGTCTCACACCTGCCTTCCACCATGGTTTAAAGAACAAGCCCAGCATTATTAAACCTGGGCTGCAGGCATGAAGACATGTAAGTAAAAATGTGGCTAGAGAGGATTAAAGATATCTAATGATTACATTAGTGGGAGGACGAATGTAGTTCATAATTTTTCAGATAACTGATATCTTGAAATAATAAAAAAAAATTATACGATTTTTTCTGGTCAGGTAGTAAGACTTCTTTCCCCCTGGTTTGCACATTTCATATTATACTTGATGTTTAGTTATTTTTTATTCTTGCATGTTTCTAAGAAGAGCATTTGGAGTGCATCAGACAACACTAATGAATGCAGACGTGTCACTGTGAAATCGCTCTTGTGTTGAAAGTGCTTGCACAGGGCTCTAATTTGGGAATATAAAGACTGTTGTGTGATTTATGGATAATGACAGTTAATGCATTCTAAATTGTTAAAAATTGTTACTAGATTTTGTTTACTAATTTTGTTTTTTATTTAAAACAGCAAAATTCAGGCAAGTTCAAGGCTGAACTGCAAGTTAAGATTCAGCAAATGCAGATATGAAATATACATCCCAGTCAGTAAAAATCAGTGATCTGAATCATCCCTTCTTACTCTGTCATTGAATTGAGTCTGTTATATAAAATTATAAATAACCCTGTGACGTCTGGAAGTTAACTGGATGCTATATAGGAATTGTGGTCCCAGCATCTTGTTTTGGAATAGCTGCAGAATACAAAATAATGAAATAAAATAGCTGTAGTCACAGGCAGACATTTTTCATAATGTCCTAATGATAGCAGAGTGCAAACGAGGAAAGAATTGAGTGATTTGAGACAGTATGTCAAAAACCTTAAGTCAAGGAGTGACCCCCCTCCAAACCTGTTTAATACTGTCTTACACAACCTCTTGTTTGATCTCACTTGTCAGTGTTGCAAAACACACTTTCCAGGCATCTTGAGATTCTTGTCATCTTGAAGCAGCATCTCTGTTGCAGCATTTTTTGGCAAAGAACCATAGAAGTAACTAAGGAAATGAGTAAGTGCTATTGCTGGCCAAAGAGAAAATTGTCAAGGTAGCCATTTAAAAAATAATTTCAGAATTCCAAGGCTGTGACTGCTTTTGATGGCAGAGTTATACAGGTAGCGATCATTCACCTTGCTCTCACCTTGGGTAGATTTGTATTAGTTGTCTGACAGATTCTGTGTGTCTAAAATCAATCCAGAAAACTCAGGATGAGTGTCTGCTGTGCTGGCTCAGTTAATCTGCACAGGCCAGAAGTGCCCCGATTTTTTTTATTCTGACCAGCAGCACGGTTTATGCAACAGTTGCTTTCCTGGAATGTGGCACAGTATGTTACTCTTTTCCTAAACTCATGTTCTTTTATTTTGAATAATCAATAAAACTGACTAAAATTCTATTTTCAATTGCATTCCATTAAAAGGACTTAGAGTGCCTGTAGCAGAATTCATCGCTTTGCTCAGTGTGTGTGCGCATATACAGATTTATATATAGGTATGTGGTTTGCATGCAGCAGGAGTCGTGCAGTTTTATGCTGTTACCATGATAAGTTTCTTGGTGGAAATCATTGTGGATCAAAGAGTGTGCTGATTATTTGCCCATGTTTTTGGAGGCAAGCTCAGCTTCACTTCCTGAAGAAGTTCTGTTGGGCTTCTCCATTCTGACTCTAAAAATATTAATGTTGTGATGCAAAAGCCATTTAAATCATCCACAGCTGCTCTCTGTTGGGTAAATATGAGATCTATTGCATACCATGAGCATCTTTAGAGATTTCTTGTTTCTTCTTTTTCTTCACCACCCTCCCCTGACATGAGACTAAGTGTTTTGTTTTGTCAATCAGTCCCTTGTTTTCAAATGTCCTTTTTTCCCCCCTCATACTCTTGGAGCACAGGACTTACTTCATGTAAAACAATGCCCGAAGCTGCAGTGGATGAGTTCAAGTCTTACACCTTTTCACTTCCACCCCAGTCTGGAAGGAAAAAGAAATGGGAACACTTAGATGGAATAATAATTTCCACTGTATATGCACAGAATTCTTTGTATTTGCAGATACAAGAAGTTCTGGTAGATAATTCAGTTTTTGAATAAAATGATTTCCATTGCATTCAACCACAGTGTCAACTGTTTTGAACACAGATTGGGTTGTAGTGTTGTTTGCTTGAAAACTTTGCACAGTCATGTTTCAAGGAAATACTTATATTCCCTCCTCTCTTCTCTCCAGGGATTGTTTAGTACTTCGTGTCTCAGGAGCTTAATAGAATCTTCCTTACCATAAATTTTAATAGGGCAGTATTATAAAATATAAAAATTCCAATATACATTTTCTAAATATTTAAAAAGATTCTCTTGCTCAATTATTTAGATCACATCCAGAGTTCCCTTGAAACAAATTTCAGGTTTTACATGGATTTAACAAAATACACTGTAAAGTAAATTGTGCAAATATATTTGTGTGCTGGCACCACTGAATACAGAAAAAAAAGTCAGTCAAAAGTCTAAATTAAAATTCAGGCATTTCAGGATTTTCAGTGATGTGCTAAATCAGATAAAAGTATTAGAAATTACAAAGAGGAACTGGAAATGTTTTATTAATGTTTTCGCTTTTCTTTACCAATAATGTTTTACTTGTTTTCTTTTTTTATTCTATCAAACATTATTCTATGTATATTCTTTTGCTTTTGTAGTGTGGTTGAGAAGTCTCAAGATTAAAAAAAAGTAAATTTGTTCTGGGCCTTTGTATACTGGGAGTTTTGGGTCAAAGAATTTAATCTCAGAATATTTTCCCTTTTGCTAATCATTAATTTATGTGGAAGCAAACCTATGATTTTTCTTTAACTGAAGAAGCAGTAAAATAAGACTGGAAGGAGAAATTGGGCAGATGTTTAGGTCTTCTCTGTGAGCAGGTAGGAAGAGTTTAGGCAGTATAAGTGCTATGAACCCCAGCCTTTTGTCCTGCTTGGCCCCAGCATGTCTATGGCAGTGCTGCCGTTGCTGCCTGCCCTGTTGCATGTTGGCCCCGAACATCCCAAAGTCACATGTGCCTTCCTCAGGCTCAGGGTTCATGTTTGGGCAGCTCTGTGCTGCTTCCCTGCTCTGCAGATCCCATGGGGGAGAGCTCCCAGCTAGTTTATGAATCTGGGTCCATTGCTCTGGCTGATTTTTACCTGCAGTGTTCAACAACCAGCAGGCTGTGATACCAAAAGGGTTCTCTAAGCTTCAGTTTTCTTCAAAAACTACATATATTGCTGGCAGTTCTGACATTGTCACTGCTATCCTTCCCTTACATAATAAAATCCGCCAAAACCTGTTGCTAATCCTGAGACTTTTGCATCAATTACATAAATAAACACTGGATTTATTGACTGCCCTTATTTATTTGATAAGCAATGAGGGATAGGGTTGTTGTGTGGTAATGAAACCATGTGGTGTTATGTGATTCATTATATAGATGAATTCCTTGATTTCCAGAATAAAAATAACCTGAAACCTTTCCCTGTGTTCCCCATTTTGGGCTTTTGCTGCAACCAAATGTCCATTGCAGGTCCCTGGCTTTGATTTTGTGGGTCTTTGTCCCCAAGTTGCAGTATAGTCATTAATAGAGATAGCATACTTCATACATCAGCATCTTTATATTCCTCACTTTGTCAACACAGAGAGAACATTGGGGAGTTCAGTTCATACCCTATTTATTTTAAATTTTCAGTTATAATTTTGCTTGGAGTTGGAGTACAGAAAGCTCTCCTCATCAAAGCAATCACAGGAGTGTTGAGTGAGATTTTGAAATAGCAAGCAATAAAATCCTATCTTAATATATCTTCTTTTGGGATGGATTCTCTTTCATTATAATCCTAGTAATTCTGCTTTATTTTGGTTGCCAGTCTCACAGATATACCTGTAAGAAGCAGAATTTCCTCCAGTGTGATTTTCTTTTCAGATACTGTAGAAATCCTAAACTTCCCCATTTGGCTGCTCTGATCTCCAAACTACTCTTGGTGTTGGAAGGCTTCAGATGCGCCTTCTGCACCATCTCTCTGCATGGCCTGCACAATGCTGGTTTACTTCTCTGTGATGCAGTTCACAAATTAAGTAGTAAATTCAACTTAATAAGAAGGATTAATGCAAGACCTTGAAAATACATTGCACTTGACTTTTTTATCATTTTAAAGGGAAGTCTTTGCACTGGATCCATAAACGGAAGCTTGAGGTTTACTTATAAGTTCTTATGTACTTTAGTTATTCTCCTGTTTTACTTTTTAAAAGAAAGATTAGAAAAAGCACTAAGTCAGCACCCATCAACAAACATTTAAACCTGTTCCAAGTAAATCTGACCACCCTAGCAACCTGCCCCTTGTAAAAGTTTTTGGAAGGTGAATGTTCCTTGAACACCAGCAAGTCTGGACTCTCTTCAGCACTTGATGGGAGAACTGCTGTGGACAAAACTCCTTCTATTCCATTTGAAGCAGATATTGTCCAGAGGAGCCCCTGATTTCCTCTTTCTGCCAAAGAAAGCCATAAACAGGGATTTTCCTTGTGAGCCTTTGTCCCAGGACCAGGGCCATGCTCAATGCATGTGCTCGTGGTCACAACATAAAACCTGATCTTTAGAAGGAAATGGCCTGAATGTTCCCACCATTCTGATCTCTTCTTCTACTCTCTTAGGTGGGGGCAAATAAGGCCCAGATTCTCACTGTTTTTACTTTCTTCCCTGCACTCCATTGCAGGTCTTGAGTAGAGTTTAATGGCAATCTTTACAACCCTTGTCAAAACTCATAACTTTAAAACAATAGAAGAATTAGCAGGGGAATACATGTCTGGCATGGGGCAGTTTTACTTCCTAGCTAGAAAAGGAGAATCCTGGACATTTAAAAATATAAACCAATTCCTACCGGTTATTTTTCACTTTAAGACAGTAAGGCAGCTTCTAAAGCCCATCAAATGCCTGATGTGAGCTCTAATGAGTTTTAACTTGCTTTTTGCACAAAAAGCTTTGCAGACTTCCTGTGCTCCTTGAAAAATGTGATATTTTCTGATGCAAAGATTGCTTTAAAACCACTCTATAAAATCCCTGTGGACACAAGCACTGCTGATATTCATGCACTAGCATTGGAGTCTTCCTAGAAATGCAGTTTTTTAGCTCAATTTTTTACTTCCTACTGTATTCAAGAGGTGAGTTAATCTGTGACTGCATCAACATGAGGCTACTATCATGAAGGTGTCGTTTTTGTGTAGTGGCCCAGAGTTTTGCAATGTCCTCTTGGAATTTCAGATGAGAAGGAATTGCTTTATTCCCCTTGATCAGGTATTCTGGAAAGAGAGATGGACCTGAGCACAATGTCACACATTTAAAATGCCAACAGGCTGATTTAGTACTTACTGACAACTTAGGTACACACTGTAATCTTGTTTCAAGATGCTGTCTAGAATGGTGCTGTCAAAGTAGTGTTTAGAAAGTCACTCTTCCAGCAGCTGCGGTGACAAACTTCAGGATTAAACTAACATAGAGTAGGAGCAGTTTCTTTTCAAAGAGCTGGATGCCAGAGGTATCAACATCAGCTGTGTTTATTCCTTTTCCACATTGAGGGTGCTGGTTACATGGTTTTAGATAGCACTGATAAATGACATGCAATAATGGATTTTGGTTGTAAGGTATAAGTGTTCCCAGCACATGTAGAAAAGGCAATTGCTTGTTCCCGGGAGCCTGTTTTAAAGGAGGAAAGCCAGCTTTCCTCATGCTGGAGGCAAACCCTGTCCACATGTTAACACCAGAAATGGGTTGTCTGGGGATGGGTAAAATCAGCCTGGAAGGACGTGAGTCCCAGTAAGGGATGGACAGAGATGGTAGAGGAGCACTTGGAATATGGGTGTGTTCATATGTGTGACTGCTGTTGAGGTGATCATTAATAAATTCAGGTTGTGCTCTGCTTTCTGCATAAATAACTTCCTTAAAGCAAAAGGGAATCTTCTCCAGCTGAATGGAAATTTTGAAGGTAAGCTCAGGCCAAGTCAGGACATGAATTTAGGCAGTGACAGAGAGGAGAAAGAGCATTTATCTCAAACAACTGCTTTGAATTTCCCTTGATATCGAGATACTTTTAACACTCAGACATTATCACAATTCAGACTGATACCTGATGAGGCAGTTTCTCTCTTAGACAAGCATATGGAACTTTGCCCTATCTGTTTTTCTCTACTGAAACCCTGATAGCAACCATTTCTATATTGCAAAGTGCTCAAACCCAGCTCATATCTCAAGTATGAGAGACCAGGTCACTTTTGTTTTTAAGAGCTACTATCTTTCATCATGCCAGCATCATTTACAGAGCTCAAATAGTAGATGTCAGTTCTAGCATAATAGAGTGCCTTTTTTTAATTATTTATTATCATGAGGGGCTCATGAGTCAAAACTTACACAGTCTTAGCAAACTTCTCTCCTGTTCAGCCTGTTGCCCATCTGTTTTGGGAGCATCAACACAACACCCAGACATGACCTCTCTCCTTTACTTGAGTCAATACACAGACAGGTTGTGCAAGGGCATGTGGGAACATCAGCACACACCTTGTAAATGTCAGTCAGCTCAGGCTGGATCCTTGGTGATGTGGACACTCTTTTTGTTTCTGTGTGCTTACATAGGCATTACTGACCAGAGTATGAAAGGTTGCTGCGAAAGGAATAAATAAAACTCACAGCTCTATTTTTGCAGGCTTGGCTATGTTGTGTAAGAACATAAGCAAGAACTGGACACACTTCCTCAGCAGCTGTTTCTTGGATGTGCATGGGACACTTTCCCCAGTAAAACTAGGCTAGAATGCTGTTCCTCCCAAGACCCAGACTTCTGCCTTGCAGGGCCTCACTGCCTACTTTCAGGAGCAGGGGGACCAAATTTAGGCCCAATTCAGTGTAGTATTAGCTAATTCATCTTAGATACTCTAATTTTGTGCGTTGGCAGGGGATTTAGGCCTGCGCTCTCTGGGACTGCTCTCCATGTCTCCAGCTGTCACAAATTCACTCTCAAGATCAGCTGTTTAATCCTCAGTGTTATGAAAAAGGGAAGAAATTTCAGTGTAAGCTGAGAAGTGGAGCACTGTGCTACATGATCAGAGATGTAGCCCCTAGTTCCATATAGTTATATTGCATTAATAATTAAAAATACTTTAAAATAACACATAGGGCAAATCCCTAGGGAACCATGTGTGGCACAACTTGTCACTGGCCTGGCCCTGCACAGGCTTCAGGGATGTAAAGGATCCTGTTTGCTTGGAGCTGCAACACAATCCCTTCTCTAGTGAATAATTGCTTCACTGATCTACTTTTCTGGTTTTAATACTTGTAGAAATAATCACTTTTTTGCTTACTCATTCATGTTAAATATTTTACTTGTTATTAAATCTCTGTGGCTTTGTAACTTTTTCTTCTGAGAAAGTGATTGTTTTTCCAGACATGAAGAAATGAGAGCCTTATAGTGTTTATTCAAAGAATTATTCAGAGGAAACAGACAGGAAGAACAATCAAGACCAGTAAGAAAGTCAGCCACAAGGCTTACCATTTCCAATAAAATTTTACCTCGTATATAAAAGTGCATGTGTGTCTCTTGGGTCAAATCCATTGCACACTTTGTGCTTTGTTAGTTCTTTTGATATCAAGGGGAATAACTCTAGCAGTTGAAACTAAGGTAAGAATCATAATTTATGACTTCCAGAAACTCCATCAATTCTTTGGTGAGTAGGATACTTTGAGACACCTGAAAGACCAATAACCAACCTGTATTTTCACTACTGGCCAGTCTGAGTCTATAAGCTATACAAACCATACCCCAGGACTGGTGAATATCTGCTCTGTTGTGTTGCTATTTACCTCTGACTACTTGTAATGTTATAGATTTATTCTGGATATGAGTGCAAGTTGCAAGACAAGGTATTGATTCAGAATACCTGGTAATAGAACAGTAATTGCTTTGCTTTAAAATTAAGTGACCATACTCATTTTAGAATCTATACTATTTCATCATTTCTACCAGTATCTCATGATATGAAATAGAAGAGACTCCACAGCCAATTACCCTCACAGAAACAATAGTCCATGTTGTATTTCACAACAAATGACAATAAGGAAAGCTCTCCTTGCTTACCAGAGATGCATCTGATCAAGACAAACATTCCTTTTTTTTTTTTTTTTTTGTGGGGGGAGGTTGGGTTTTTTGAGCAGAAGGGAGGAGGTAGAGGAGGAGAAGGAAAGGGAGAAGGAGAGCAAAATGAGATACACCTTTCAATTTATTTAGATACTTGTATATGTTAACAGAAACCATTTTTACTTTTGTTCATATAGGTATGCTTCAGTTTTATGTTAAACTAATAAAGCAACTTGGAACTCTATAGTTTTTTATGAATACAAACGCAATACAAAAGCAGTAGTCTTCAGTAAATAATAGGTTTTTCACTCCATTAGCATATTTAACAAGTAGAGAAAAAAATAAGTGCTGCTTCCAGTGCTGACTTACAATGTTTGCTGGAAATGGGCTCTGATTCATTTTTCTGCTTTCAAAGATTAAATTCCCTGTGGCACACAAACTGCATATTTTCTGAATTGTGGACTAATTTGCATTTTTTAAAACATCTGTTTATGAATATCTTTGTGATAATAATTACTATTTACAAAGTTTTAATCAGGAGAGGGAAATTTTAAATGAAGAATACTGTAGGGAACAGATTTTTACCTTCTGGTCATTATTGACACCATTTATTCTTCTACAGTCTGTCAGTTCATTCCACCCACCCCCTACCCCCCTTATTTTATCTCCATTTTAAGAATATTTACTTTCTCACT
The DNA here is from genome assembly GCA_013396695.1 of Sakesphorus luctuosus. NCBI lineage: Eukaryota > Metazoa > Chordata > Aves > Passeriformes > Thamnophilidae > Sakesphorus > Sakesphorus luctuosus. Next base: position 865,142 of record VWZD01008869.1, on the reverse strand, counting down.
TTTTGTTTTACTGCTCTTACCAGTGGTATGAAAACCCAAGATTGAAGCTACTGTTTTACTTAGTAAATAAGACCTTGTTAGAGAGGGGATGAGGGGAAGGGTTTACTGAGGGGGAGTAAGATTAAGGTATTCTTTCGTAAAATTGGAAGAACACAGAACTTGATGCGACTGGTAGACACAATGTAGGCATGTACTGAGTAAGGAATCGTCACTGATAGTGTCGCAGTTACAGTAACTTTGGTCAGAATCCCACCGGTTAGTTCAGAAAAAAACACATCTGATGGCCATACAGAGCATCACAAAAACATAATAACGGGGCTTGTCATTCAAAGCAAGAAACAATAACTAAGCAGCTTTCAGTGTTTTTCTTCTCCAGCTCCTCAGCTGGTGGATAACTTTACAAAAGAAGCCCTGAGCCAACTGTGCACAAACAAGTGGAAAATCTCATTAGATTTTAACACCTTGAAGGAGCTACCCATTTTTATAATACAACCATTTTCCTTTCTGACCCTCCAGCATCTTAAACAATTAAACACCACGGTTCTGGCACTGATTCATACAAATGGTAGCATAAAGTGTTTTTGCAGTGCAGGAAACACATCTTCAAAGTCGATGCAAAGGGACTTTTCTCTACATGCGAATCAGTCCCAGTGTTATTTGACACTCCCTTCATCTGCTGCACATTTTTTGGTTCTGCGGACACAAGACCTGAGACTTCCTGAAATCACAGAGAGAAAAACAAGGGGAAAAGTCTTAGGGATTTTTTTTTATCTCTGATGGGAAGAACAATGTCCTTGTCTTAATCCTTCTTTCCTCCTCTTCACCCTCTACAAGTTTGCTAACACTGGCTAATTAGCACAAGGTAAAATATTATCATGGTCAAGCAGCTGGAAATTTAGTATGTTACTTAGCTGAGAAAAATAGGCTACTGCTCTGTACTCTGGAAAAGAAAAACAGAAAACGTGCAGTCTTTAAGTTGGCTCAGTCAAAATGGGTGACTTGGATAGAAAGCTTAATGAAAATTCTACAAAATACAGATGAGGTCAAAACTCTGTTCTTCTCTTCTTTTTGCACAAAGGCAAATGCGCTAATCCCCTCTCTGCTTGTCTTGTACATTGTTACAGCTCATTCAAGTGAGTACCACTGCTGCAGAAAGCTCTCCATCCAGCCTAATTAAGACAGCCTGCACAAAACATCGTTAGGTGGAACAAAGTGTAGCATCTACTTGCAATGCTCTCTATTACATGGCTTGAGTCCTTTAGCTATCAATTAACTTTGACTAAAACACTTCAGACAGACAAGCCCTTTGTGGTGGTGTTGAAGCAAGGTGCTGTAATCCTGAGCTGTTACATTATCAAAGGATTTTTGCTAAATAGAAATAACCAAAATAGAGTAAAACTTACATTCTAGGTTCTGTGGTTACATCATGCTGTATCGTTTCTGTACTAGTGAGAGGTGTTGAATTTGGTTTGGTAGTTCATTAAGCAACATTAAGATCAAAATTGTGAGTTTTTCTTTTTCTAATGGTTGGAGTACTGGGTGAAATGTTTTGCTTTCTTTTTAGATGTTCTTGTTTTTCAGCTTCTAGGAAAAGTAGGCTTAAAAGACTGTATATTTTAATTAGAGTAGAAAGAAAAGAAGAGTTTTGATTCATCTGTCCATGTGTGAGCACTTATTTCAAGGTTGTGGGCTTCCAGAGGCACAGACTCAGTTCTAGTCTGCACAGTGGGCTGTGGGGCTGCAGCAGAATGAAGGAGTTCCCCCTACAGCTGCTGCTCTCTGGCACTGAGGGGTGGCAGTGGCTGGATGGCAATTTTGAAGGAAATGAACAATTTCAGAATTTCCAAACTAAACATTGTCTGGAAACCCCGCCTTCAGTTTCTATTCCTAATCTATGAAAAAATATCTAAAGATTGGCATTTTTTGGTGGAAATGGGGAAACTGCAAAATTCACAAGGGGAGGAACAGCAGTCACACCACAACCCCTTTGTGAGAGTTCACTACTCATAGCTGTTACCTCCCATCCTCTTTACAGGCTGGGACAATTGTCTGCAGAAAAGAATTACCTGAAAAGCTCAGCAGCTTTATCATTCCTATATTTCCTCTTGTATTCTGTGTCTCTTGGTGTGACCATCATGGAGTGTCTGCCTTTTGTTTTTACAGTTACGGCAGCTGTGACAGTGGAGAACCCCAGGCACAGCAAGGCTGACAGCAAGAGCACTGCAGGAGGAGACAAGTACCCAACATGGCATATAGATATGTTATCTGTTCCTCAGACTTTTTATTGTTTGTTCTGCTTCTCCTGGAGCAGAGCTTCACTTTTGGCAGCCTTCCTCTGCAATCTAATGCACCATTCTTCAGCTCCTCTTGTCCTGAGACAACGGGGAGCCTTGTCAGTGCTTAGTGGAATCGAGTATTTCTGGAGAAAGAAAGAACCCCTCTGACAGTAAAGGGAAGATCTATCAGTAGAAATAACTTGAGGTAGCAGTGGAAAGAGAAGGAGGAGCATGAAGAGGAAAGAAAAAGGCAGAAGAAAAGGTAGGATCAAAAGAGAGGGGAGATGACAAGCAAGAGCAGAACTGTGGGGGAGAGAACAAGGGAAATGCAGCAGCACCAAAGAGCTTAGAGACTCTGAAAAAGTGTCTCTAATGGCACATTCAGAATTCAACCTTTTTTTAGCCAAGGTTTCTTTCTTTCAAGGTTGACAGTGCCACTTTACCCTACAGAATGGCAGGTGTCTTCTTTCGTTTGGGGTAAAAAGATTAAATTTTCCTTTGCTATGTCTGCACATGCTTCCTGCAGCTCCTCTATGCCTTGCAGAAACAATGCAGGACCACATGCACAAGCTATGTCACACAGGGCCTGCAGTCAGTTCCTGCCTGCTCACATTTGCCCAAGGAAAGATAAATATTCCTTGGAAAGCAACAGGCAGATTTGCTATCTGCCTTTTTGTATTACTTTAAGACTAAAAAAGTAAGAGGTGCTTGATTTTTTCTTTTAAGATGCCATTTAGCTTTCCCAAGCAGCTGATTACACATTAGGAAGGAAGGATAGGAGGGTGCTTTTTGTCTTATCTCTGTGATTTATGGTTGAGCTCTCAAACCATTGGTTTCAGACACCTGAAACCCTCACTCATTTCACCAGCTCTAAAGAGAAAAGTGCTTCTGGTTTTGATTTATTCTAGAAATACATATTTTTTATTATGAAGGACAAATTTACTATAATGGCTTTCAGATCCCCAGGGAGAAGCTTTTCCAGCCTGATTCACATATTGATAATGTAATACAATATATTTTCTCTTATGACTTTGAAGTGCAGGTCTCAAAAACTCAACTAGAAAAAATCTGTTTGAAACTTGTAAGTGACTCCATGGAGGTGATTTGTGTTGGAAGGTGCAGAGACATGTCAGCAGATTGCCCTGTCTATATTGGATGGAAACCAGCACCTTGATATTAGCAATGCTGAAAAAAGGAACATCCAATACTTATTTTTATAAATGTTCATTTTGGAGCAGCTTTATTTTTTGAGCAGCATTATTTTTTGCCATGGTGACTGGCATGGCAGGTGGTGATTCATCACAATATGACATGACAAGAAAAAACACCTTAAAGACACAATATTGTTATGAGAAGAAGGGAGGGCTTTATGACATTAAGAAAATTTCAGGACACATTCTATAGGTGTAAATGCATGTGGCTCCCATGGGGACTAAATGTCACTTCTGTTCAGATAAGAAGTGAAGAATGTAAGAGCTTTAAGTTGTCAGTGAAAAAACATGACAAGATTTACTAGAGTCTGCTGAGCAAAATCACCTCCCTCAGACCTGTGGGTGCCACCAGCCTCATTGACGGGCTTGGCTGCTCCCTGCAGTGGAACCAACCTTCAGCTTTCCTCAGAGGGACTCCTGAACAATGCCAACACTAGACATGGGCACATAGTCCTTCCCCCTAGATAATTCAGATAGAATTCAGAAGTTATCTTCATTTTTGCAAAAATGTTTGACTTCTGGAGTGTGCACTCAACTGGCTTCCTGGGTGTCTCTCTGCAGCCTGTGTGGCTTCTTGGCATCACAGAGCTGGGGCACCTCTCCTATGAAGACAGGTTAGAATTGTTCAGGTTGGAGAAGAGAAGACTCCAAGGAGACCTTAGAGTACCTTCTTGTACCCAAAGAAGCTACAAGAGAGCTGGAGAGGAACTTTTGACAAGGCTATGTTGTGATAGGACAAGTGGAAATGGCTTTAAAATAACAGAGGGTGGGTTAAGATTAGATATTTGGATGAAATACGTGAGGGTGGTGAGGCACAGGAACAGGTTGCCCAGAGAAGTTCTGCCCCTGGAAGAGTGTTCAAGGCCAGGCTGGATGGCACTTTGAGCAAGCTGATCTGGTGGGCATCATCCCTGCCCATGGCAGCGGGATGGGAACTAGGTTGCTTCCAACCCAAACCATCCTATGGTGATCTGAATACTTTTATGTCCCTCCATTATCCCTCCCTGGCCCGTGGCTCTGGGAATTAGCACTTTTGGCAATTTCTTGTGGAGGTCACAGGTGGGGATGAGAAGTTGAGTTTATGAAACAAGACCAGGACCAGCAAGGTACCAGCTGGGACTCAGGTGTGGGCTTGGAGGAAGGAGGAATCTACTTGGGACCTATGGAGCACCCCTGTAACCATGGAAGCAGAGGACATCCCTGCAGCCTGGGATAAAGCTGTGTGTCAGCAGTCCCAGCCTCTGTTCCACTGTCTGGAAAGCCATTCAGTGTCTGGAAAAACAGAGGTTTTCAGCAGCATTAATTTGCTTTGCTTTCAGTAGAGTTTCTAGAAAGGAGGGCTAAGAAGCAGGCAAACTTTCAAGATATTCCAGGAAATACAGCATGTTTCTGATTCATATCATTTAAGCATCTAAGAAGCCTAAAAGCATGATAATAGCACCTCCATCCCAGTGCAGTCATTCCACAGGCATTTTGGAGAGAGAGGGTGGCTTTAACCCCACTTTCTGCTGCAAGTTTGAAATCATCTTTTTGCTGAAGGTTCTCTCAATATGTGGTCATGATGTGGGGCATGTTTGAAAGCCCACAAAGTTACTGGCAATGTTGATCTTTCCTGTATCAGCCACTTTTATTAGATCTTCTGTAAACACTGCCTCTAGTAAGCATGTTTTCAAGAACATATTTGGGAAGCAGACAAAGAAAGATTGGGATATTTCTCTGAAGACACACTTTCTGCAGCACTGATCCAGGCCAGTGGCCAGGAGGCTGGCTGGGAGGGAGGGGGAGAACCAATCCCTGCATCAATGCCACTGCTGCTGGGGAAGGAACCTTGGCATCAAGCACCATGGGCTGTTGTTAAAGTAAATCAATTAAATGCCTGCATCAGAAAGAGAAACATTTCTGAAAGCTAACTCATCCTGGGATTCATTCCATCAGTGTGCAGATTCAAAATATTTGGATAATATATTTTTCATATTTCACTGTTTTCCTGCTGTTCTCCTTGCTGTGCCATTCTGAGGGGGTGAGCTGCAGGCACTAACAGTGTTTGCTGCAGTGAATGCCAGACAACCTTCCCCCAATGGCTTGTTAGGAGCCCTGCCCAAAGGCCTGGCTGAGGAGCTGGTTAAAAACCACATCCTGTACAGTTAGTGCTGCCCCACAGGCTCCTGCTGGGGTCTCTGGGCCTTGTGCTGCTGGAGGGGGCAGCAACTACACTCCCCAGCTTTTGGATCATCTGCTGGCATGGTGACAAGTCACTGTCACTGCAAAGGAGAGCACTTGCTTTCAGGCTGTTTGCTGCGTGGGAGACACTGTGATGAGGAGCTGAGCTGAGCTGAGCTTCCCTCTCCAGACTATTTCACCACTGGCAACAGGGTACCTGCCTAAATGCTCAGTGCACCTTAATACTTCCGTCTCCCTTCCTTACATTTATTTCTGCTCTTGCTGGGGCTGTTAGAGGCATCTGGGCTTTAACAGTCCCCAAAGTGCATCTCCCGAAGCAGAGGTGCTCTGGATGGGAATGCCATGAAGCAGCACAGGTGGCTGTGTGGGGAATACACTGAGGGCTGGAACTGGTGGAAATGGTTAATGTGAGCCGTTGCAGAGTGAGTTGGTGCTGAAGCTGCACTTTATGAATCGCAAAAGGTGTGAGTCAGTTAGAGATGTTACAGCAGTGGCCAACTAGAAAAGTCATCATTTTTCTACAGCTCCCACATTCTGGTAGCAGAGATATCACCAACATTTCTGTTTGTGCAGGCAGGAAATCCTGGCATCTCACAAGTAACCCCATCCTTGGAGTCAGAACAGGGAGTAAGTGCTGGGTGACAATGCTTGGTAAGGTCTAACTTGGAAATCAGACAATTGGAAACCAAATACTGTCCACTGACATTACACGGAAAGGAAGGAAGAGAAGGAAGGTTAATAAGCTTAATTTGTCTTTTGAGAACAGTAATCTTCAGAATTAACTTTCCAAATAGGGCCATGACCCACACAATGGTTTCTGAATGCTGCTCCCTCACAATAAATGCAGAATTAGTACAATAACCACACTGTGAACTACCCATTTTACACTCAGTCTGTCTGGGTTCAGCATTCTGATACAGAACACCATTAATAAGTGTCAGAACTGGAGAACCTCGTGCCTCCCAACGTTTTACAGAAGAAAGGTTTCCATGAATGCCAAGGCTACCATGTAAATCTTTTGGGACAGAGCATCTCCACCCTCTGCAGTGGTCCCTGGCTATGCCAGAGTCTTTTCCAAACTGCAAGTTGCTCTGTGATCAAGCAGACCACAACACCACAGTGCTGTTTCCCTCACATTTTTGCTTGTCAGGAGCTGGGACCTGGTCCCGGTCCCAGAAAGGAAGACAAATTGACCAAGCCTTCCAATAATTTCAGGTTGGTCTGGGATTCTAGTGCTAAGTACATTGAAAGAGAACATTGCAAAGATTATTACAGGTAATAGCCACAACATTGTACAAGGAGTGCTCTGAAAAGCTGCATATACTATCCTAGGACTGCTGAGGATCTGACCCTTTTTCTATATTTTGTATCTCATTTTATTACTAAAAGACACTATTTTTTTCTAGGATTGATTTAAGGAGGAAAAGAGAGGTTGAAGAAGAAGATTAGCATGTGAAACATGTGCTGTTTGACTTTACAGTGGCTTCAGTGAGAAGAACACAAAGTGGGAAACCAGTCTCCTGTTTAGCTATTTTGGCTGAAGACTTGGGGTCAGAATTACTATGTGTGCATCACTTCTGACCACCTGTACAGTGAAACTCAGCTCTATACCATGTGTGCAGTGAATCCAGATGGCTCCCAAAGCACGTCTAAATCATTGGTCTTTCCAGCAGGGATTAACAGATCTGGTCCATGTCTGTCACCCTCACAGCACTGTGCCAGAGCCCTTTCCTGATCACTGACAGCAGTCTCCATCCCTGCAGCCCATTCATTCATAGTTACTGATGAAACATTCAGGAAACTGGCAGTCTGGTGTTTTGCTTACATAAATGGTGATACTCTAAATAAAAATAGTTTGAGATCCTGGAAACGTGAAAACTATTATAAAACAAAAAACTATTTTGCATCAAGACAGTGACTTATGCTGCTGGGGATATACACAAGTCTATCTTGAGCTTTCTTAAGTAAAAATCAGGGAAGATCTCCAATGTTGTGTTTCGTGTAGCTTCAATGCCACCTTTTAGTCCAGCTGGGAACCCTGGAATTTGAAGATTGTAGTTGCTTCTTTAATTGTTTTCCAATAATTCATTTTAAGATTTTTCAATGAAATACCAGGCTAGGGTTAGGGTGAGGGTTCTTTTTTGTGTTAGGATTAGGCTTTGGGTGTTTTTTTAATGTTAATGGCGCAGCATCATTGGCACTTGAGAGCCCAAGGCTGTCACCCTTTCTCTTGGCACAAAGCTCAAGCCATTCAATTAACATCACTTCACAGTGCGCACACTCTGCCATCCATCTGCTCAAGTCATCTTCAACTGACACTATCTCATATCAGGTATTCGTAACTATCAAGCAAATCTCCAACATAATCCACCTTCTGTTCCCACCCAGGAAACAGATTTTGCCGTTTTTTATTCTAACACCTGTGCAGCTATCAACGTTCTTCCACTGGAGATTTGTCACTGGTGAATGTACATGCTGGGAACTGAGGCTGCTCTAATACGTTCACAGAAAAAACAAGTGATCGTATATTGAAAGACCAGAAGGGATTATTGTCTGCTCTGCCTCTTTGGTAACACTGACTATAAAATTTCCCCGCTCTAGATCTGGATACAGGCTTACTACTAATACTTGAAACAAAGTCTGTCTGTTAAAAAAAAAATTAATTTCTGCTTAACTGGGAATAAATACACAGTGTTATCCTGGGTATTAGCTACTCTCACTGATAAAAATGTGCACCTTATTTCTCACTCCAAAAATATTGAATTTTGACAACAGTATGTTTTATTTAGAATGAAAAGCTTTCCTATGCCCCTGCTGGCTTTTGTATGGCTTTTGATTCTTAAAACCTGTGTTTGTTGCATCTAAACCTTTTCTTTTGATAAACAAATATTTACACCTTTTCTTTTTAATCATAAAGCATATTTCTAGCCTTTGATTATTCTTAGAGCTATAAAATCTAAGTAGTTAATTATAACTTTTTCTATAATGTGGCTTTAGAAAGAAAACCATATACTTGCCAATGGTTGTCAATCTAAAATAACATTAATCTGACCTCAATCTGAGGAGAAAAAAACCCCCAGTGATTATCCCTATTACCTTCTTTGCATTGTACTGTTACTATAATTTTGTATTCTGTGCCTGCCAGAAGCTCCTTTCCCAGGAGGAAGTTTCTTGCCCCCAGAAGGTATCATGGTGCTCCCTATGTAGTAGCTTTCCTGCCCTTCTCTGGCCTTGCTGTAGCCCTACAAGCTTGCTCCCAGTTTTGATGTTAGGGGCACCTTGTGAACTTTTCAGGTAGGCCACTCAAAAATAAAATACAGCAACAACAAAACAAAGCAATCAAGGAGGAGGTAATTGTTTTCACAAAGCTTTAAAACGTGGAACTCATTGCTGACAGATACTGTGGATGCTGAAAGCCTGATGGGTTCAAGAAGTCAATAGACAAACTGCTGGGGGAGGGAATTTTACCAGGACTAGCAAACACCTGGAACCTCCGACTCAGGAGGCCACTCACCCCCAGATCATAGACAGCTGAGGTCAATCATTAGGAAACCAGCAACAGCTGTGTTTCTCTCCGTACGTGGCTGATTAAGTGCCTGCTCATCAGAAGTAGGAACCTTTTTGGGCAGGTTGCAGTGAGTTGTCTGGGGGGATCTCCTGCTACCAAAAGAAGAGTATAATGTCAGCTGCAGGGATGTGAAGGCTTTGAGTGCTCTTGGCTTAGCTTTCATGAGGATTTATTGATCACCCTTCTGTGTTTGAAGTGTTGTTCTTGGAGCAGGCTGCAAAAGGTATGATAAGATTTCCTATGCTATGCCCTGCGGCACCTTTCCTGGGCCGCAGAGTGATTCTTTTCTTCCTCTTTTTGTTGTTGTTATACTTGAATATGAGGAGGTTTGAAGGAAAACTATGTTACAATATGTTTTGAGGGGGTTTTGTGATTCCTCTGTATTGGTGTAAGTAGCCTGTGACCCTGGTACTCCTCTGTTATCACAGAAGGGAATTGGGCCTGTGTTTTTGGTGTCTCTTAAATGAGTAGCTTATGTTTGGGACTTTTCTGTATATAGTTACCTGTAAAGTTTTCTTGTCTTATTAATACTGCAGGTAACTTCCTGTCCCTGTAACTTTAAGAAATTCTAAAATTAAAACATCATAATATTTTTCTAGTTATGGTGCAGATTAACCTGACATTTGTTAACACTTTATGTAAGCCCTTGCTCTTCTGAAAAATATTTTTATTTTAATAATTTTAATTCCTCCAAAGTTCTACTTTTCTGATTTTGCTAGAAGCACCAGTGTGTAAGATATAATGTGCCTCCTTTGGTTAATTCTTTAATTTTGCTAAGAAGTGTAGTCCCACATTTCATACATGCACAAAGTGTTTTCTTAAGTCTCTGTCCTTCCAGGCATTGATGTTTGGAATAGCCTTATTGAGCCTGTGCATGAGGAACAGGTGTGACTGAAACAGCTTTTGTACACTTTATAGTTGGCTTCTGTAAAGGTATAGAGAGACAGATCAAGACAAGGAAAAACAGCAGGCTGTGGGAAAGAGTGGGCTATAAACACAGTATCAGACAGGAGTTTAAGACCAGGTGTATTTGTAGAGGGCTCCATCTATGTTTGCTGCTGATCCTGGTGCTATGGAAAGTCATGCTGAGTCCATGGGGAGCCAAAGCCTTTGAATCTCTATCCTTTGCAGGTGTGGAATGCACAGTGGTGCCCACTGGAGCCCCATGCTCTGCTTTCAGCCCTGAGCTTGGCAGGGATGTGGCCAGTGCTGCCACAGAAACACGAGCAGTGTTCTTGACAAAGTGGTGCTACTTGGGCATGCTGATATACATTCTGGGTGATTTTTGCATGTCTTGTATTTATACATGAAGGTTTTTAACGTAGCTGTCATCCATTTACGCTTCTTCTATAACGAAAATTAGCCCATAACATAGCTCCATGTTGCTCTTTTACTCAGGCTGAGCTGTGCTGCTCTGCTCTGCCAAGACTGTGTGTATTGTTATCCAAAAGCATTCCCATTTTTTAATGCCTCAAAACCACAGAGTCTAGTTCTGCAAACCTTAAGCCATGAGGAATCCCTTGTCCACTGAAATCAATGGAATCCCTTGTGTGAATAAGGATTACACTAGTGAATAAAGGGGTTTCAGATCAGGGCCCTAACCCTTTTTTAATTAACCTTCTAAGAGAGAATTTATACAGGAAAACTCTGTCTCAGTGGTGAGCGGTCAATAAACCATGTCTTTGTAATTCCTTCCTTCCTTTATGGGCCCTTTGTGTGAGGCTTAAGTGAAATGGATCTCACTCTATATCCCTTCCTTACTTCCCTCCTGCCCAAGCCAATCACTTCATAAATGTCATAATTTCTTTCTATTGTTCCTTTTTGGGTATGTTTGCTCTTGTCTCATTCAGTGACTGCTAGCATAACTTTTTTTCTTTTTTTAGCATTAGGGGGAAAAATAAAGTAGACAAAATGGACTGAGATATCAGAGAGATTTCATCTTATTTTAACCTCTGAGAATCAAAATACTAATTTTTATATTGAGAATCCTATAAATCAGTTTTTGTTATATGGAAGTTTCTACTTCCAGTATTTCACCATTACAGATAATTTGCCCTAAACATAAAGTTCTAGGAGGCTTAACTTTCAAGTAATGTCCTGTAATTTTCCATCCTCAGTTTCGCCTTAGTACCTTAAAATGTCCCAGTTATTGTTTGCCGTCACAGATAACCATGGTGGCCCCAAAGCAAAACCAACAGATGACAAAATAGAATAATACTAAGATGTGTTTGTTTACCTAAAGTGTTTTCTGATAGCATTGCAGTCTGGAGAATCAAAAGTGTTAGGAAATGGTGAAGATAGAGAAAATGAAGAGCTCCTCTGCTCTTCACAGAAGAGTGTGGATTTTACTGCAATCTGCAGGACATAAGGGATTCCTAACTGCTGCAAATAGTATAATGTTGTTTTCTCAAGGCTGAAATGAAGATGAAAGATAGATGAAATGTTCTGCCTTTATGTGAGTCAACAGAAGTTTTCTGTTCTTTCTTTTTTCCAATTACCCAAAAGCCTTTTTTTATAAAAAAATATAAATTCTGGGAATATTCGTAGTTACCTGTAAATTGTAAATGCTCCATCATATGCTTCCTGCCTAGTTTGTGTGTAGCTATCTGACTGGGACTGTATCCCCTGGTGTGATGGTTTCCCCTGGTTTCTAATGGATAATTGTGACTTAGCCGCAATCTTTCTGAGTGAGTGTTCACGTGTTTACCCCAAATTAGGTGGAATATAATAAAGCTGCAGAATGATTTATGAGAAGAAAATTTCAATTTGCACAAATATTTGCAGGTGTGTGGATTGAACAGAAGGTTTGAATGTCTTGATTGACGATAGGACCATTAATTTTCCTGCTGCTATTCCAAGCCTTAGCATTTTCATCCCTAGAAAGATGTTGAAATAGCAGGGAAGTGGCTCAGCTGAGTGTCAGTTGTGCCATGGACACTTATTTAATCTGGAAGAAGAGGGGTGTCATAATGCTCATGCTGGCCTTTGCCCAGTTCTTCCTGAAGAATACCTTGCACTGTATTTGTTTGCCTTTCCTCTGATCTTTCTTTCAACCCATTCTCTCTTTTCTTCTCTCTGCTTAAACATTTGTAGTCTGTTCAAGATAATTGATTTGGTGCTGTGAAGATCTATGTTAGAAATGACAAGTCTTGTTGGTTTTTTGGTTTTTTTATTCCCGTGGTGGTTAGCAATAGAGATTTCCTCTTAAATAAATGGAGGCACAAGTATGGAAATATGGTGAACAGCTCCTGGTCTTTCAGCTTTGAAAGAAGATGTGTTTGGAGAGGTGTTCGATGGAGTATTTCTCCTCTTAGAAATTCTCAGGAAATCCAATATTTTCCTTGGGCATGTTAGGCAAAGAGAGTAGGTTTATGCCTGCATGTTTTACAACTTATAAGTCCTGTAAAAAGAACTTTTAATTCTATTACCTCTCTGGGTGCCACTTATTATTTGCTTGAAAAAAAACCAAACCACAATTTCCAACTTTGCAAATGGTTTTAGGGTATTCTCAGCTGTCTTTGTTAACAGCTTGCCAGCAGGGATTTATTAGGGTAGAAAGAAAGGCAGTATTTTGCTTTTGGCTCCCCCCAAGTCAGGCATGGCAGTGTTGTAAAGCAGCTCCCAGTTATTGCCACCCCATGGCTTTGTGGCACTGAATGCTGGTATTGCCCTTCCAGCTCTGTGCAGCCTTGAATCCTGGCATGGAGCAGGGGTAGCTGCCCCCTGTTAACCACCATGCTTTTTTACATTTATTCCTACTAATCTGGGGTAAAATCTGTGGTGGGGAGGGCTATTATTATGAACATTAATATAAAGAAATATTTTCTCTGCGTTTCTTCTCATGCTATGTCCCAGTTAGTGCACTACCCTGTCCTCTAACGCTCCTCTACCAGACCTTCAATAAGACACTTTACTTCTGCTATCTGAGACAAGCTGCTGCCTAATCTCAAAATTTCCCTTTAAACTTGTGTTTCCTTCCATAGTTTGTTGCATCCTACTTGCAATTCTCTTGTTAATGCTCTGTCTTCTAGACTTTATCTCTTGGTCTCAGAAAGGAATTATTAATCCTACTGACAACTTGATACATTTAACCTTTCACCCTAATTTTTTCTCAGATAAATTTTTACAGCCTAAAATCTCCTGGTATGAAGTTACATATAGCTCTTAAACTCAATTTTGCCTTCAGTGACCTATCATCTTAAGTAGACTCAAATATACAGTCTAACTATTTACAGGACTTGTTTTTTCACCCAGTTAATCCCAAAATTTAAACCCAGATTTACCACTATTGTACAACCTGTACTCCTTCTCCCCTTGCCTATCCCCCCTCTCCTCCACACACCATTTATTTGCCAGAAGTGACACCTTTTTGTATTCAAAGAACCTTGAAACATCACATAAAAAGTTTCTTAAAACTGCAGCAAATTTTCTATTAATATTTTTAGACAATTTAGAAAAAATTATTATGGGGGACTTGCATGAATGAAAAGAAGACTTTTCTAATTATAAATTTGTTTCTTGATAACTGCTGTATCAATAAAATATTAAGTTTTTTTCCCAACCTTCTTATAAGTTCTCCTGTCTTATTCTCAGGGCAGCTCAGAAGGGCCTGATTCTTCTGGCAGACACTTTCCATTGCTGATAGTTTGCACCACACTGAGAGTTTAGTACCCACTTTTCAAATCATCTTCTGCCGAATATAATCTAGCTTTTTCTAGTGCTTGGTGTCTCAAATACAGTACTCTTCAATATAATCCTGAATTTACCAGGGTTATTATAGACACTGAATGAAACGGAATGTGATTTATAGGGGATCAGTTGTTCTTTCAAGCCTAGTTAAGCAATTTTTTTTTAGTAACCCTTTAAATAACTTATAAGTTTCTAACAGTTTTATTTTCTTGGTGGAAGACATAGATAATTACAGAACATCCCAGTGTGTCTAGTCACTCTGGTTTATTCTTTTTTCCTAAAATTGCTAGAAAAAGGTTTGAGAATTAGATTATGTAATTCCGTTTAACATGGAGGGATAAGACACTGTAGATGTGTGTGACGGCCTGATTCCAGAATACAGCAGGAGTGAGGGGTTGCAGGGAGCCTGGGGCTTGCACCTTGAGAATGGCAAACACTGCAAGGATAGAAAGCAGTTCTTAGGGACAAGGTAAAGCAGGGATGTTTGATAGTGCAATAGGCAACTTGTCTGTGCCAGGCAATCAGAACAATGTATTATAACAAATTATTTCGGTAATGAGAAAAAGGTGACACTTCTACAGAGCGTAATGAGAGCTAAAGCCTATAATGTGTTGTATAGCTTAACAGCTGGTATTAAATCAGCAGACAAAACATTTGCTGAGATTGTGGAAAGTCTACGAAATTACCTTTCTGGTATCTGCTGAGTGTATCTGCTTTTATAAGGAGGATCCAAAGAGAAAATGAGACAATTCTTGAATTTGTCAGTTTGGAAAGGGTTTAAATGATGTGTTAAGAGACTGGATGGTGTATTATATGCAGAAATAAAACAGCCTAAAAATGGTTATTGACTGAAATAATTGATCCAAAGCCGGGCATGGAGAGCAGCAGGGCAGTGGAAGATACTGAAATGCTGTGGGCAACTTGTGTAACCACTAAACAGTGTCTGAAGCAGAAAGCTTAAACCAGAGAGCAAAGCGGCCTGTCTTGTCTCTGTCCTATCATGCAAATGAGTGCTGATCTGAAGCAGCTGAGAGAATGGGATCCACAGACAAAATGGGCAGGTTGCTCCAAACCTGTTACCCCTTACAAAGGCAATATAAAAACCATTCAGAGCTGTGATGCTACAGAGGGCGACGTCTATTGTGGTCTGTTGTAGCACATTGTAAAAGCACTATATCTTTACAGCAGTTTCAGTTAAGATACATTAACCAAAATGTAACTTTTGTTAGAAGTGGAGGGAATAGAATGTGAAATGTATTTTTGACAGTGTGTTCAGACACTAGGGATGAAGCAGCAGTAAACTTGACGTTTTAAAGGGACAGAAAGAAAATCCACATCTTCTAAGTGCTTTGCAATGAATGTGTAACTATAAATACTATGTATTTTTTTCATGTTATGAAGGGAGGAGGTGGTGTGTTGCATGGCAAACTGCTGGGAATGTGATTGAGATGGACTGATAGAGCTTGAGTTCTCCAAGTTTTCAGTGGAGTTGGGAGGAGGCCATATGTGTCCCACAGTGGAAATTAGCTGGATACTTCCAAGGAGTTTTCCACATGTTTTAGAAAGATATTAAGATGTTACAATGATTTTTTTTTTTAGGAGAGACTAAGCATACAGGTTTCTAGGCTCCTTCAGTACTTAGGAGAGCAAAAGGAAAAGGCAGAACATAAGCCTCTTGCTGAAATCGTATGAGAATGGAACATCACCACATGCTTCCACCAGCCATAATAAAAGCACTTGAGGCTCTGTGCATCCAAACTGAATTCAATATTAACTCATAGTTGCAGTTTAGTAACTTCTAACTGAAACAGTGAGTGAAGTTGTTCCATTAGTTGGTGGTAAGCTCCCAAATCTACCTGGAGAAATATGTCTATAAAATTGGAGATTGAAGTTGATAGGAAGAAATACCTCTTGAAAGACAGTTGCAATATCACCAGCTAATACCATCAGTATTCGTTTTTTAGCACTGAACAATAAAATAGATGCTTTATGACGTTCTTAGCACTCAGTGGTATGTGGAAGGTAGTGCTATAGAGCATCTTAAATAGCACCACTGAGAAATTGTCAAGAATTTCAAGGCAAAAATAAAAAAGATTTTTTTTTTCTTTCCCCCCACCCTCCAATTCCAAGATTCAACTGTGTTGTGGCTGGCAGAGTTTCACCTAAGCCTTGTGATTTATCTTAGGAACCTTAACCTTCAAATGTTCCCCACGTGTACCCCTCTTTGCAGATAGCCAGTTATTTCTGTAGGTTTTTGCCTACGGCAGTAACAGTGTTCGATCTGCAGAATGAACTGTTAGAGTGAATAGAAACACATTGATTCACACGGCAAATTGGGACTTTTCATGAGTAATGGTGCTCATATTGTGCAAGAAAGTCCTTACACACCTCTGTCTATAAAGCTACCTTATGATGCTTCCCTAAGTGGAAGAGGAGCAGTAATTTCACATCTGATGGAAGATCAGAGTGAAAGGTTCATTGCCTTTGCCTCTAAATTCCTTACTGTGGCAAAACAGAGCTGCATGGAAATTGAGAAAGGATCTTGGAGCTATTCTTGGCAGTTAAACTTTTCACCAGTGTTGTATAGGTAATGATTTATGCTGGTTGAAGATCATCAACTTCTAGTTTCAGCTTTAATCCCACAAAAAGTAGTTCCAACCATAACTGTTGCAAAGCTTTCAAGATGGGAAGATGGCTCAACTGAGGTGGTACTGATTTCAGAACTATCAACAGCTTCATGAATGCAGATTGTCTGGCAAACTTTCCATAGAAAAATCCACTTTGAGGGGGAATCTATAGATTCTGCACAGCACGAATTCAAGTTCTCAATAATGCATTAAAAGACAAAAATAATCTGAAGATTAAAATTTGTACAACACAAACCAGGCAGGTGTTTATGTACCAACTGTCGCATAAGCAACACAATGTCCTTCTTTCTACAAATGTGATTTGTAACTTTTCCTTCCTCTCAGTTTTGGAAGAATTTTGTGCTTCTTTTCTGGCTTTCACAGTCTTAGCCTTTCCATAGTGTATCCAGTCATGTACTGCACCCCCTAATAATTTCCATCTTTCCTGTTTCTGTTGTCTCCTGTATCCTGGTAAAGGGAAGAAGTAGTTTTTGCTTCAGCTCCAAATGCACAGGTGCTGTGTGACTGTGCTGCCTTGGGGCCAAGAACAGAAGACGATGTGCTGCAGCCTAATCTGTGGGTCACTCACAAGTGGTTCCTATACCCTTTCTTGATGGTGGTGAATGAGTTATGGTGGTGTTTTGGGTGTTTTTGGTTTGTTTATTGTGGGTGATTTTTTTTTTGTTTTGTTTTGGGGTTTTGTTTGGGGTTTTTTTGTGTTTTGGGTGTTTGGGGTTTTTGATTTCTTTGTGTGTGGTTGGGTTTTTTTTGGGGGGGATGTTGTTTAAGAGATTAAAATCTCTGAGCTTTTTACTCAGATGGCAGGTTTAGTTGAATTTAGTGAGTGGGTCTAGAAGGAGTTGGAGGATGGAAATACTTAAACCAAGAATGGTTTTTTTTAACCTCAGACATGGCATTCTGCAAAGTACCTGAGAAGTTACACGTTAAGCCTTGTAAAATTTGACTGCTTCTGTTATTCTTTCATGATGGAGTCATCACCTAGAAACCTTTTGGTTTTTTAGGGCCTATTTTTTCCAAATATGGGAATCCCAGGTATAGGAAATTTTTGAAGCCCAGACTAAGTCTGTCTCCCTCCCTGATCTCAGTGGTTAGGGACTACTGCAGAAATAGCAGATACTGCATAATGGTCTCAAGGGTTTTAAAAAAGTAATTTTATGCTTAAATATTTTCAATTTCACCTGAGTTTTACTAGTAATATTTTGTTTAGACTATGCTGGCACATTTATTAGGAATGTAGCTAGCTCTGTTTGTGGGATCTAATGCTTTTACTTCATTAGATATTCACTAATGGCCAGGATATAGAAGTTCAGGGACTGGAAACTGTAAAATTCTCATTTCTGAACCTGGATAAATTGCATCAATACAAAGAGCAGAGTGTAATTGTCACCTTGAGGGCCCTAATTGTTTTTTGAAATAAGCAGAATGTTCCAGCAGCTCCTCACCATCCTGACACAGTGCATTACTGCAAAGATTTATTCATATTTTCAAGAAAGGAGTGACTCGCACTATTCCATGGGCAAAGATACCTTACAATGAAACATCAGCTTTCTGTGGGACAGCTGGAATGCAGAACAGGCCATTGCAAGTCAGAACTTGGCTATGGCACTGAGGAGCTGCATTTTGAATTCTCAAGGTTTGTTGGTTTTTTTTTTTCTTAAATCCCAATATATAAAGGGATATTGGAAATAATCAGAGTAGTCAAATGGTTGCCTGAGTGTTTCTCCTTATTATAGGAGGAAAATGAAGTAGTGAGATGCAGCAGAAATAATTTATAGAAACTTGGGGTGATAATGATACAGCTTTGTCTTTCATATTGTTAGGCTAAGTGGTATTCAATGTGACACAGACAAGTAGGGTGTTTACTTGATGTTCTGCAGAAGGGATGTTTATTGAAAATATACCAATACAGACAGACAGTGATGTGTGCTGGTGCCAGTGAGCTTCATGTTTGTTTTTACTTGAAGGAATGTTTTTGAGATATTTTATAAGAAGTAAGTGTACCTATAACAAATATCCTTGAAAGATCCAGAGTATTTTTAATGCCTGCTAGCCATACTCAAAGGCACACATTATACATCATCACCTACTAGACTGCTTGTGCATTGCATTGCATGTCAGCTCTGATTTTGATGGTTAAGGTTGGAGTGGTGTTTAGTGCACAGTTTCCCAGGGTATTCACCCTGTGTAGCAGGAGAGCCCCTTAATGAGCACAGAGCAGCTCCTGGACAACTGTGGAGTGCCTGGGGTAGCTCCAGCCTGGGGAAGGACACAGCAGCAGGATGGGGGCAGCTTTCCAGCCCTTTGAAATAGGATGTGCTTGTTTCTATCCAGAAGGGGGGTTATTTCTCCACCCTTAACACTTTTGGAGAAATAATGATGTAGGATAATTGTATTGTGATCTTGGTATGGCAAATTATTACAGAGTATTATAGATCATCTCTGTATGTATCTAAAATGCATTATTGGGCTTTTTATATTACAGAACAGCAAGTATCAATATGTGGAAGTTCTAATGTTTTGTGGAGCACGCTAGCAGTGTGCAGAGTAGTACAACTGGCACTGCATCCATAGTTTGGATGTGATCTGAGAAATAGTTAAACAATACAGAATTTCTAAGCATCTGAATTATGGAGAGAAAGTATTTTTAAAATAAGCTTGTCTAGCAATTTCTGTTATTACCTTTGTGGTAATAACATTTACCTGAATGATGCACAAATACTATGCCAAAAGGTGCAACTTGGACCTATAGGAAAAGCTTTAAAAATTCATCAATCAGAATCAGATAACGATCTTGGATTGTGATGAAGAAATGAAGATCCTTTGTTTCCTCACTGACTGTCAATAGACATGTTTATAATCCAACATATTTGATGTGCCCTTTTTTAAATTTTTTTTACCACCTTTTGTTGAGTCTTAATTTCGTAAGTGGCTGTTGACATTTTGGAGTGAATGATAAGAGGAGAACGTCAAGCAAGCAGTCTAATCAATCTGAAAATATGCTGAAGTGGGACTGTAACAACACCTTCACATCCTGCACAGTTAACGCAGTTCTAACACTCTCTAGAAGGCTGCCAAAACATTGCTTTTCATTAAGTCATATAAGAATACCTTTATTATAAATTTACCATTATTTATTGTCTATCTTACAGATTGGTTCATCTTTTTGAGTAATAATAACAGTGTGCTAAATTTTTACTTACTTAACATAAGTTTCTAATATGAAGTTGGTCCACAAGATGGCCCTTTTGCCTTGCCAAGTCTTGGGTCGTGGGTGAGCGAAAAGAGCAGCCCTGTGGCTATTGATCTCTTCTGTCCCCAAATCCTTTATTCAGAAACACAAGCTGGTTTGTGTGCTTCATTAACATTTGTTTCTTCTTCACCACGATAACAAGCTGTTTATGTCTTGCTAAAAAATAGACATAGATTAATGCAATGTTGACAGCAAAATCACCAAGGAAGGAAACTGCTGCACTAGATAAACTTCATAGGTCACGCTCCTCCAGTCTCAGTGTGGGATGACTCTTTGTGTAACAAGGCATGGTGGGCATTGTGATTATCATAAAATAATCAAGCTCTGGAGTATTTTAAAGGTACAAAGCATAACTGCCAGTGTTTGACTTTCTGTAAATAATTCTATTTGGTAATATTTGAAATTGTTCAGTTTCAGAGATGCCCATATCAGCCTAATTAGTAAGGCAATACATGTTTAGGTGTTTAGCAGTGACATAGTGAGGGGAAATGACATGAGATGCAAATCCTGTAACAGAGGTAATGTGTGTGTATATGGACCTGAGCAATATTTTGGGCTTCTAATTCTCTCAGGCTGACCAATTTCCATAGGCATGAAACATCTCCCATTCTTGGAGCTCATGTGCATGTGCAAATTGAGTAGATACTGTTATTTAGGGTTTAATATTGACTTGTTTGCATAAGCTTCCCCATTATTGTGGTTAGTCACAGGAGTACAGACTGTGTTTTGGAGCATGTTAATCATGCTGTAGATGTGTTATAACTTGTCATTGAGATAAATGACTCTTTGTGGAAGAAAGGTTACACCTGTGGAGAAGATGTTCTATGAGACAACTTGTGTGTCACCTGAGTTGATGATTTCCGGGTGTACACACATACCAAGGTTAGAAGTGCCTGAAATGTTATATTTCTGACACTTTTTGTGTTGAGAGATGTGCAAAGTGTGTGAAGACAAAAGCACAAAACATCTCTTCCTAAAATTATGCTGCTGATTCTTTAAGCCAGTGAATGTCAGGAGTTTTATAATGAAAACCAACTGTCATTCTGCAGTATTTCACTCAGTCATCATGTTTCTGCAATAATCATCAGATATTTATTTATTTATCTTTACAAAACCTGGACTGTTTACCTATCAGTTGTAGAACACTTGCTATGGCCTTGAAAAATGCAAAGTGCTGCTTCCTTCCATCTAGTAAGAATATTGAAGGCCTGCAAGTATAATTTCTTAATATCTTTTTCCTTCGGCCATTGATACTTATAGCTGTGGATATCATACTTACTGCTCAGGTAACTTAGCAGTATGACCCAGTGTAGAACTAATTATCATTGCAGTACAATTATTTAGGTACTACTAGTGGTTTTCTCTACAGTTTATAAACAAATGTAAACTCAGAGAAGATGCAGATAAATTAACAAGACAGGTTAAATTTAGTGCCAGCAAAAGCAACTTGATTCACATTGCTGGGTTACAAATGAATTGAAGCTGTTTTGTACCAAGCACAGAATTAATCCATGGAACTCGTTGCCACAAAATAATAAGCTCTTAATGGAATCCATCGACCAGATATTTCCATGGCTATTGAGTGTCTGCAGGGGTGATAGACAGTGTGCATGTCCAGTTCTGGCTATTGTCAATCCTCTTGGCACCCACAAATTAGGAAGGAACCTTCCCTGGGAAGTGAGTTATTCCATAATCATCCATTATAGGATCTCCTGAACCTCCAGCAGCTGCCTCTGGTTGCTCTGGTATATGCACTGTCCTGTCTGACACAACATAGGTGTTGCAAAGTTAAGATCAATCTTATTAGTGATTTAATGACAACTGAGCTCTTTGTTGGAGTTCAGTCAGTTATTTATCCTAGAAAGCTCTGAATCCTGATCAGATCCCTCAGATAGCTAATGTGCTGGCTGAGCTGGTTTCTGGAAGAGGTGATAGGCAGCAGTTTATGGAATGTCTTGGTGCCACATATAGAAGTGCTTTTGTTTTACTATGATGTGTAGGAGTCTTTCCCCATCCTACTCCCTCCCTGTGATTCTAGTATTCTTCCTCTGAGCTGCTGAGTCTTGTGACTAATGTCAGAGTAAGCTGATAGAGGTACAGAAATCTCCATCCTACTGTGTTCTGGCAACAGAAAGACAGGGAGCAGAGAGAAACTCTGCAGGACGTGCACCCTGGATGAAGACTGAAGCGGAAGTTTCCCTGGAGGCAATGCTGCTGGGCTTCCTAAGTGCTACTGCCCATGCAGAGATGGACTATATCCAGCAGGTGTGCATCCTCCATCTTCACCTTCTCTGGAAAAATCAGAAATTTTGGCATCTTATCAATTCAGCCTGGCTTATGTGGTACCCTGTGGCCTGTTTTGCTGAAGTATATTCAGAAAGGCAAAATTGTTTCAGATTTTAAAGTGGACTTTTTAAAGCTAATGGAGCTACATTGGAAGAAATCTGAAATGGAAATGAACTTAAAAGCCATATGAAATACCACTCCTTGGAAGGTGAACCAATGTTTGCATAAGGATAATAAATATATTTAAATAAACAGAAGGCCTTTGCCTTGTGTCATGTACCTTCTGAAGATTTAGCATGAAAGGGGAGTTTAGCAAATAGTTAAATATTCATCTTTAATGAGTAACGTGCTTCACTGATGTGCATTGTTGGACTAATACATAATAAGGAATATTAAATGGTAAGGATGGCTTTAGTGCCATTTACCATTCACTCTTCTGTGATTAGGGCAGCACTCTCAGTAAGAAGCAAGAGGTAAAGTTCCATCTTAAACTGACAGTGCTGAGTTCCCAGGGAGACAGCCACGGTGAATGACATGGCACTGACTGTGTTAAGCCCCTGATGTGAAGAACATCAGTCCTTTTGCTGTCAGCAGTCCAAGTTAAATGGTTAAAAACTGGAAAACCAGACTCCCATCCTTCAGGTACCTGTCATGGTGTTTGCCTTTAAAAGCTGAGGGATTTATGTTGTAAACTTGCAGCTCAGAATATTCAGGGATTCTTGCCCTGATTTTTCTTTCACAGAAGCTTTATTCTCTTGTAATTCCAGTAGTTTCTCCAACGTTACTGTTATATTATAGAGCTGCTGTGAGGCGAGGGACTTTAAAGAAACCTCCTTAAAGGCTTGTATTTTACCAAGTACACAATAAGAGTCCTGATGGGGTGGGAGAGGAAAGCTCTTTGTCTTTTCTAAGTTTTCAGTTTTCCTCCCAAGATTTGGTCTTAGCTGGTGCAAAAACTTAGCTACGTTTCTGATTTCTTTATACCTGTCTTGTTCTGTAATGGAACCTCTCACTCCAACATGCAGAATTGTTGCTTCTGTACTATTAACACTCAGATGAAAATGGTAACATTGCAACTGCAATTTAATATCCTCTTTTGCTTTGCCATCAGCTGGATTGTTGAGTTAGACAGTGAAGCTGAAGTGAAATACCCAGGGTGATGTGTAAATGGGTCAACACGTTTTTCAGGCACCTTTGCCAGGAATCATAAAATGCGTGGAGCATCCATTTAAATTTTTATATTTGGCTGCATCTCATTCAATTAGTCTATCAAATTCCTCATTAAAGTTCTTGAGCATTTAGAGCTACATAATTAAAATACCATTACACTTGGTGGAGGGGAAAAATTCTTTAAAGTGCTCTGTATCACTAGGAAAAAAAATCCTATCAAGGAGTGATATTGCATTAGTATTCATTACTATTAAAACATGTTCGAAGTAGAAAGAATAAAAAGGATTACTTTTATAATGTCAACTCTAGGAATTACCTAAGACTTCAAGTTTATATTGATTCCTTTAGTTTCTGGTTACTATGTGATTGCTGCGTACATACAGGAAGAATTGACTGAGGTGAGACATTACAGCAAGGCTCCACCTGTTCAACATCTACCCATACATTCCTAAATCACCAATTTCAGTACTGATTCTTTTTATGAAGACACTTCTAATGAAGTGATTATAAGTTACAAGGATGATAATGAAGGATAGTTTTATGAATGGTGCCCTTTAGTGCATCTCAGTGGTTGCAGAATATGCTATGTAAGGAATTAATAAATAAATCCAAAAGCAAACCTCCACACAAAACAAGCAAAATGCCACAGCCTCTCACTGCAGCAGGGAAAGTGTTCCTGAACTAGATATGGTGCCTGACTGGGCATTTAAATAAGGCAGCTTGAGGGTTTTTTTCAGTAATGTCATACACTTTCCACCAGAAGTCTGCTCTGTTATTGGCACAGTAGACAACTAATGGCCTGTCTTGGTTTTGCATTTTAATACAAGGGGCAAGGGCACCAAGCCTGTGGCACTCCTGGGAAGGACAGATTGTAGCAGCCTTTGAGCAGGGTGGAGAGGCCCCTGTCCCTCCTGGCTCACCTGCAAGCAGTGTTTGGCACAGGTTCTGAGCAAAAGCAATATGTCATATTCTATATAAAACACTGGACACACCACACTTGAAAAATACTGATTTTCATATTTTCATGGAGAATAACCTCTGGCAAAATTCAATTTGCTCTTCTTTTCACTTCTTACTGCCTTTTAAAAATAATTGTATCCCTAGGATTTTCAGTAATTGGTTCTATGGCACTTACAGATAATTATATATTTTTGATGAATGTATTGTATTCTGAAATAAATTGCTTAGAATATCTGATTGTGGTTTAATTTTCAGGTTATTGTCCTTCCTAGCAACCTGAGGAATTGGCTTCCAGATAGTGATGTGAATGGACTTTGGTGACAAGAATTATGGTCCAAGATAAATCACTGTATTGTAGTTAGTAAGCTTTATGTTGTCAAACATGTCAAATATTACCTCTTAATTGATTTCATTTTTCATTTTAATTAAATTTGGTATTCATGAAAACCACTGGTGAAAGCCAAGTTTAGAACTAAAGCTCTGCGAGGACATGCAAATTGTGTCTGTTAGTACCAAAGATACTTAAATTTTGCCTGTAACAGAGATGCGAAGACATGGAGTTTCAGTATTTGCACCTGTATTTTTCTTGGTTTACCTTTAGGTGGGCCCTTCAGAGTCTAAATATTGTTGATTTTTAAGTTTATTTTCATTTTACTTCCTTTGAAACTGTTTAACATCTAGGCAAATGGTGGCAAGTGTCCTGTCAAAAAGAAAACATGAAAGGGTAAAAGTTTCCCCATTTTTAAATCACACTTTCCAGTAGCTGTGGAGTACTGTACCTTTATTTTCTAGGGTGATTGATTTAAAAGAGATCTATAACTAGAGGTCAAAAATCTTGCCACTTGACAAAAACCCTGTCTTTGAATTTAAATCTCTCAATACCCAAACCAGGTGGAAATGTATTCATATTTACCTGAAAAAACCCCTAAAATCAGAAAGGGAGGAGGATTAAATAACTGACTCTAATTTGCCACTTTAAACATGGGAATGTGATACTGAGTTCTGGTGCCTTTTTTCTTGTGTGCGTTGTGAGCACTAGACTGTCCCTGACTTCCTAAACACCGAGGTTCAAAACATGACAAGAAGGCTCAGGCAATTGAGAGGATAATTCAAAAAGCATTCCTGTTGGAAGGAAACCAGTTTCATTTTAATTTCATTTCCAGAAGTCTGAACTGATCCCTTGTCTGCATTCTCACCTCTTTACTCCAAGAACAGTAGTTAAAACACTGCTGGAAATCACGTCTTGGTGTTTTCCTCACTGAGAGAGTTTTTTCTCAGAATATATTTTCCAGGAGTTTTCCTGCCCAGTTTTTCTGGTATTAGCAACTTGGCTACTATATATGAAAGGGCACTGCATGTGCCAGCTCGTCTTGTGACTGAAATTCTGAAAGTTCTGTGAGATGCTGGTTGCAGCTCCTCAGTTTCAGGTTCTGATAGTTGTGGCCATGGCAGGTGATAAATCTGTCTCTTCCCTTCAGATTGCTGTGGTGTTCTCTGTGTGGGAGTTTGCTGATGGCTACTGTACTTTTTAATTTTATTCACCTTATTTCCACCTCTCTAGGTTGGACTTCTGCAAAATATCTTCATAAATCTGGCTGATTTCTATGAGTGGCATCAAAATGCTCCACACTAATGTAAAATGTGAGTTTCTAGGTAAATAATTCCAGTATGTGAGTTTCTAGATAAAGATTTAAAATTTTTTTAAAAAACAACAACAAAAACCAACCCCCAAACAAGCAAATAAACAAACAAACAAAAAAAACAAACCAAAACCAAACTACTCCCCCAAAGAACAACAACGCCCCAAACAAACAAAAAAACCTACCAACACCCCCATACTTAAGAAGAATATGAATTCTTAGTAGTGTTTTCCAGATGTGAAAACTTCTTTCTGAATGACCTAAGGTGTAACACATACTTCAGACTGGTAATTTTAATATAATTTTAGTACCCCCAGGCACGATCACTTTAAATTTTAAGTTAATTAATGTGGTGCTGCAGTGTGGTTAAAGAATAGACAAGGTCCGCGTAATGAAGACCAACCAAAGAAGATAATTGAAACTGCTGGGGGTTACGTTTGCCTTTGCACCAACTTCATTTAAAACTCTCCTTCATATAAATCTAATGAACTGGAACAATCCAAGTCTTCACCAATAGCTAATCAAACACATTCTGATTTTTAACAGTGCTGAGAAATCACAGCTCCAGTTGCAATTAATGGAAGCTGTGGTGGCTCACCACTCATTAAAAATGTGTTTTGTGGGTTTTTTAAGGAGGAGGCAGGATCTGGCAATCGTAGTCCAAAAGCCTCTGAGAATAGAGCTGTCCAATACTGCTTTTCCAGTCAGAAAAGGACTTTCCAAAGCTGTAAACTTTAATTAACAATTTATTAAAACCTGCTGAAGCCTGGTGTTTCCCCCCTCTGGAGCAGCATCAAATAAACACTAATAATGACCTTAGTGTGAGGTTTGACTTTATATGGCTTCTCTTCATAACAAATTAATTTCTCATACAGATTTGTGGAGCCACAAGAAAATACCAAAACTGCATTTTTCTATACATGTGCATATGTTTGTGTAAGCAGACAGATATATGAATAGATATGTAAGCATATCCATATATAAACATTTATGCTTATGCACACAGCATGTGTATATATGTGTGTGTATATATATACCCATATACTTTGAATTTGTGGGTAATAAATAAAAGCTTCCTATGCTGGCAAAGCTTTCACTACTGTTTTTAAATAATGATTGTATTTCTTGGTATCCTGAATAAATATTCTAGCTATCTTCAAGAGGAAAATATTAATTTAGTGTATACAAACCAGCAACATTAAATGGATCAGTAAATATAAAGCACCAGTTTTATTTTGTCTATTTTTTTCTTTATGTTTTATAATTGAATAGACTCCATAGATTATTAGACTCCTTTATGTATTCACTAGGTTTTTAAACTGATTGATGGTTTTAGTGTGAGGTGTCCAGAGATCTGAAGATCTTGGACTTCCTTTATTTTTCCTATCTGCTCATACATCTAATTTTAAATTGATGCAGGTGTGCAATGCAATGGAAGCACTTTAATTCTTATCACTTCTCTGCAAGTTTCTCACAGGCACCTGCTGAATGATGGGAGAGGGAGGCAGAGCCAAGCATGTTGTCTCACTAAACTGAGAAGGGCACCCAGGCTGTCCCCCTGTACTGGGGTTGCCTTGCTGCTCCCTGGGGGGTGACAGCAGCTGCCACAACTTGCAGCCACCTTGGGCTTCTTTTAATTACTTCAAAGAAACGTTCTGAAGACTCCCATGCTATATTCAGTAAATACACACAATGAAATTCAGTCCCACAGTGCTAAACCCACATTATAGTCAAATGTCCAGTTCTTTATCTGTAATCTGGCACATGTCATGGCCTTTTGGGATTTGTGGAAATCTTCAGCCGTGGAATATGCAGTACTAGCCTTTGCAGGATTTAGAGCCACATTTGTTCTAAAAGAGTAAAAAATGTTTTAGCCCACAAAATTTAAACCCCATATTAAGCTATTACGTATGAATTTCCAAATGAGTCTTATCTAAACTAGAAGCTACGTTCGGTATCTTTGAATCACAAGAGTGTACAAATGCAAATTACAAATGAAATAAGAGGGTAGGTATGTGTGTGCACAGATTTCATCATCCAACACACCCTCAGGGGCAGATTCTTCATCCAAGACAAGAGGCCTCCCCTGTAGCTGCCACAGTCATGGAACTTAAGAGTCGAAATTAACAGTCAGCCTTAGGCACATTATCTTGTTCTTGATGTGGCATTTTTCTAAGACTTTTTACACCACTGAGCAATCCTGTTGGTTTGTGGATCAATGCCTCAGTTTGGATGTCAATTTGCTCACAGTTTAAAATGAGGTTATCTGAGCAGGTGGTTTGATCTGGGATTTCTTGTAGTGTATACTTAACTTTATAAAGAAAATAAGTTAGATTTTATGGTGTGTGAGTAACCTTTACAATGATAGCATTTTTTACCATAAATTTTTGTTTGGAACCAGATTTTCACTAGCTTTTGGATGATGCAGTAATACAGGCTCTGCAGAGCTAGTGTAAAGCTCTACAAGCTTCTCCATAATTAGCTCAGTGATAACTGAGTAGCTGAAAATTGAATGTTTTAATGTATATTCACATGGGATACTGTTCATATTGGTCTGGTCATTAAGGAGCTGTTTCCATCAGTATCTAAAATTGGAGAACATTTGTTACCATTTACGAAGCCTCAGCAGCACCAAGTGTTTCCTATGGAGCCCCAGCTCTTCCTGTCTCTGTTCTGCTCCCTCACAGCTGCTACTCCATGTAGCTTTTCTGTACTAGAACTAGTGAAAAAAACCATGTTCATCTCTAAATTCTACAAGTATATCATTAGTTGCATGGCTGTGCTTTGGGCAGGGTGCATTAGGGATTTCCAGCAGCCGTGTCCCTTGGAATTCCATTTTCTCACGTTTGCTGTGCCGCTCCCAGACTGGCTGCTCGAGTTTGGTTGCCTGCCACGTTGTGTGTTTGGAGCCACCCCTCACTGCCTCTCTGTGCTCCCAATGGATGTGTTAGAAAGCCTGGTGGGATGTCTTTAAAACTGTGTGTTTGCAAAACCCCATCCATTTCTGTGCCTTCAGCGTTAGCAGAGCAAATTAACCTTCACCAAATAATTAGTGTTCCCCTGCAAAACTATCTTTGTGTACCACTTTTCACTGGGACCTTAGTGTACCATTGTACTACTTTGTACTTATACTACTTTCCTCTTGTTTTATTTTTTGTAATAAACTGCAATAGTATCACATTCAAGACTTCTTCAGCTTAAACCTGAATAGGACAGAAAATGATTTGTAGATCTATAAAGTACCTATAATGTGGCTGGTGAGCAGTCCAAAAGAAGGTAAGTACTTTGAGGAATCAGTCCAGCAAATACCTATAGAAAAACAGTTACTCTCATTATAAGATGCACTTAATAGTCTGCTTTTAATATATTTTCATACTCTGAATATTTTTTTTGCTTATTCCCTCCTTGGAAAATATGTGACTCTGTAGGTACTTTTTCTCACTGCAATAGTATTACTTAAAAGACAATCTTCTTGCATGTCCTCTAAGAAAGTGCAGCAGATATCCTGGTAACATTTATTGAAATTTTCAGGGTAATTGAGCTTTGATGGAGTATAGACATAGAAATAAGCTGGACAACTGCCAGGAGCCATGTCTTAAGTGCAAAGAGGTATTTGCAGTTTGAGGAAGTAATACACACAGCAAACACATAGTATAGGAAAAGCTGACAGGATAAATCCTGGCTATAGGTCAACAGCATTATCTTCACACGGGGTTAAAATTGGGATTTTGTATAAAGCAGTTCTAAATGGCTTCTAAAGAAATTAAAGAATGAAACATTGACTAGTTTCTTTATTGCTTCAGAATTTGTGCTTATTATAGATTTCTCTAGCTATAAATGTGGTGCCATTCTCATTTTCTTACTTTACTGAGGTCTCTGTTATCTGATATTTATTTTTTTTAATGCTTCCCCATGACCTTCCATCAAAGGAGGACTGATTTGTTAATGCACCAGTCTAGAATTAAAGGGAAAAAATGTGCTGTCTCCTTTTATTTACCTCTCAAGCATGTAACACTCACGTTGGAAGCCAAGTAATATCCCTGAAAACCTGCTGGCCACGTTTTTTAGAGCTGACCATAAATTTTTGCTGCATTATTGCAGAATTGTGATATGAAGGAACAAGTGAGCGCATGGCCAGCAGTGTGACCTCTATGGACATGTATGATGTGTGCAGCATCCATATTTGCATCAGTTAACAACTAACAGTAACCATCATGTTCCTGGCTGTTTGACCCTGGAAGTTGGGAAGAGAGGGGTCTTTGGCCTCAGAGAACCAGCCTGAGTGAGGATGCTGAGAACAGATCATTGTTCAGGTAGGGCAAGGCCCTTCCTGTTATCCTGTTCAACTCCTTAGTGAGATTACAAAGGTTTGTAGAAGGATTGGTTTCTTCATTGCGGGAATGTTGTTTTGCATGGTCTTAAACTGCTGGGAATTCCAGTGTGGAAAGAAAAATGACGCAGGGAGAGATCATGAAATTGTGATCCAGATTAATGTCCACAAGTTTCTGAAAGGAGAGTGTGGAGAGGATGGGACCGTGCTCTGAGTGCCAAGGGATAAGACAAGAGGCAGAAACTGAGGCACAGGAAGCTCCACCCGAATATGAAGGGGAGCTTTACTGTGCAGGTGATGGTGCTCTGGAACAGATTGCATGGAGAGACTGTGGATTCTCCCTCTCTGGAGATATTCAAGACCCATCTGGACACAATCCTGTGCCATCTACTCTAAGATGACCTTGCTTGAGCAGGGAGGTTGCACCGCACAACCCACTGGGGACTCTTCCAACCTGACCCATTCTGTGATTTTGTGGTTCCAGATTTCGAAACAATGGAAAATTAGTTTCACGCTCCAGTGATGGTGGCACATCTCTGGCTTGGCCTTGCCTCTGGTGGACTGGCACTACCTGACTATCCTGGATATACAAGAACTTGAGAGCATTACAGTCATCTTATTGTGTCATCTCTAAAGATTCCAAGGCACTTCCAAGTGGCTCAGGTGGACAGGAAATGAGGCTGGAGAGATTCTCACCCTCATATGTGCTGGAGAAGGTTTAGGTTTTGTATTAGGAAAAGGTGCTTTACTCAGAGAGGGTTTGGCAAATCCAAACCTGACAGAGTTCAAGAAGCATTTGGACAATGCTCTTGGGCACATCATGGGATTCTTGACGCTGTTTTGTGTGGGGACAGGACCTGGACTTAGATCATCCTTGTGGGTCCCTTCCAACTCAGGAAAGTCTATGATTTTATGTCTTTTGGGTTTTGCAGGATCAAAGGCCTACACAAATGTTGAAGTGGTTTCTATTCATAGGTCATTCTTGGCTTGCAATTTGTGCCAGGTTAAGGCCCCTTTGAGCCACTTAGATGGTATAAAAGGGGTGCATCTCAGAATTAACATGATTCTTGAAAATATTGATTATTCTCACCAGGCACATTCTCCTCCTTTTCTAATACACTAACCCAAATCCAGCTGTAATGATACTTGGTTTGTAGTAGCTGATAGTCTCCTGTTTTGTTAATGCATTTTGCTTTGTAATCTAGATCATGGGAAATGCACAGGAACACATGACTTGCACTACCCTGAATTAGTAGAGCTGCTCATCACATAGTCACTTGATAAATCCTTTTCCTTTTTCCTTCAGGTCTTTTTGCCACTCTGGAGAAATAGGGCATTTATGATAAAAATCGCTGCAATTCTGGTAATTGTCAGTGTCATTAAAGATCTCTTAAGTTTCATTCTGACACACAAGAATTCCAAGAACAGTTGTTGCTCTTAACAATGAACTCCAGCTCAGGAATACAAAAAGAGGTTTATTCTGTAGCCCTATATTTGCCTGTGTGTGCTTCCAAACAAGCCTGTCACATTTTTTCCCTTGTTGCTTTGCTCACGTAAGAAGAGCTCTTTGTAAACATCTGCAAGCATCCTACTTCAGAGCCCCCTTTGAGATCTCGTGTGCGAGAAAGGCTGCAAAAACTTGACAAGGAGGCAGTGGGTGATTTAATATCAGTATTGCCTCCCTGCTGAGAAGTGTGTTCTCAGAGGTTTTGGTGCTTCCTCTGTTTTTTTGTCTCTATGTGTTGTCTGTTGTATGACCTCTCTCAAGGAAAGAAGCCGCTTGTTGTTGTTACTGGTTTATTCGACACCAGGGACAGAAAACTCCCAATCCCGTGGCTGTAGCTCCACACATTATTCAAGTGAAAATAAGTAAGTTCTTACAGAGTACGTTCAAGAAGGAAGGGTGCAGCTCTTGTAAAGCATTCCCAGTCTCTCTTAGATAAACTTGGATATGTTCTCTGCACAACTGTTTTTATATGTGGAAGGAAATAAGCACTTAAATGAACAAATCTAATGCAATTCCATTCTTTAAATAGCCTATTTTTTCTTCCAATTTTGTTGCATTTATATAATTTTGGAAGTCTGATAGCAATGTTTTACTCAAGTCTGAGGTACATATAGTTCATCAAAGTGAGTCCAAATGGAATATGCATCATAATGTGTTCGCTGTGTAATAACAGACGTTCTGTGTCTGTTGTGTGTGTGCTGATATGTGGGGAAAAAACATAAGGAAGACTTGTTGGTATCTCAGTAATTGCCACATATGTAGGAAGAAAGAACAAAATCTTCCAGGTCTGTTTGCTAAGCATGCCTGGCTTCCACACTCATTTCCTTTAATGGGAAATACTCGTTTGCATGAGATGCTGTTGCTTAGTTTCTTATGCAGGCAATTTCAGGCTGCAGACAAAAGGTTTGCTGTGGAACTGCCTCTCAGCTTAAGAGATATGCAGCATTTTTCTGTGCTACTTCCGTAAAAATCAGGCAAATTTCAAAATCAATGCATGCCTTCTCTAAATTCCCTCCCCACACATGAATTTCACATACTCCAGAGAATCACGTGAGAAAAGCCCCTGATATGGTATAATAGAAAAATACCAGTGATGGTTGAATCTGTTTGTGCACGAGGCCTCTGTCATGGCATGCTAGGTCGAGGATGCAGATCGGTTTATTTTGCAATAGTTCATAAACCTTCATTTAGCATTAATGTACAATATCTTACAGCATAACGATGGTATGGCTATTTGAGGAAACGAAGACAGCATTTGCATGCTAACAATAAAGAAGGGATAAACACCATTTCACTGAAAGGCAAAATTAGGAACAAGAACAGCAAGCGTAAATGAAATGTTTAGAGTCATTACTTCCAAGCCATTTAGGATTTCTCCTCCCTGGCAGGCACTGCTAGCCTGCTTTTATGCAGTGGGGAGACAGCTTCTCCTGTAGCACTTATGTTTCCTCCAGCCTCCCAAGGGGTGCCTTCCGGGCATTTTATAAAACTTGGTTGGGATTCTGAGGTATGAACTCCTGCTTGCTATGTGAGAAAATCACAAAGTATACTGCGGTAGCCAGAGGGAGAGGCGAGGATGAAAGGTGTCTGAAAGAACACCCAACACTGTCATTCACGATTCAGCAAAAGAGCTGGAGTGTTGTGGTCCCGTGGCTTTGATTGGGCTGGCTGAGCTGTCTAGTTTTTTTGATTCTTTTTAATATCTTTGTTTTTGTTTTGTGGGTTTTTTTCCTTTTTTCCTTCTTTGATAGAATATATCATCTCTCTTAATTTGAGGAGGGGTTAACCAGGTCATATACCTTTGTTATGATTGAATACAGACTTCCTTTATCTTCTTTTTATACTGTCGAGGGTTATTTGGTTTTGTTGTTGTGGCTTGCTTTTTTTTTTCTTTTTTTTTACCAAAGTATCTGTTTACTGTTTCAGTGCTTTCTGTAGACATCTTCATTTACTAAAGGCTTTTAGAAACTAAACATAAAAGCCCACCAAAACATGCTAAATAAAACAGACTTTTTAAAAACACATATTTACTATCTTCTAATTCTCTGGGGGTGGTGATTCTGTAGAAACTGTATATATTCATTCAAAATTAATCAAGTTTTCTGGTGTAGAACACAAAAGAAGTGACTACAACATGAAGAAATTTCTTCATGGAAAGGAATACTAAGCACTGGAGTGTGGTTCCCAGGGAAGTGGTGCAGTGTCTGGAAGGACCTAAAAGAGATATATATGTATTTTTGCTGTAACAATGGTTGGATTAAATGGTTTTAAAGGTGTTTCCCACCCTAAATGATCCTGTGATTCTAAGAAACAGGGTTGGATTTGTCCTCTGGAAAGAGGTGAGAGTCTAGGCAGTTCTTCCAGTGCTGTTCTCGCATCTTGACCTCAGAATCACAAATGGACTCATAATGGTGTTGTTGGTTAAGCAATGCACAGGAACTGTGAGAACTGCGGTGCAATGGGCCAGGTGGTGCTCGCACTCAAACATTAAGTGGAAAGAGAAACCTTGTCATAGAGATGTTATGTTCCTGTTTATTGCTAAGAGTCTTGCTGCTGTTGGAGACCTTTCCTCGTAGGTCTTAGCTTTAGGTCTGCTAAAGTGCTGGAGTGCTTTCAACGTAGTTGCCCCTGTGTCTGCATAGGGGGCAGAAAGGCCATTTGAAAAGGTTCTTTATTCTCCATGCCATGGTGTGCACTTTCTCAGTTATGACACAGAAGAGTGTGTGAAATTATTTCTTTTTGTGCACAAAGGAGCCCAGTTTTGTGTCTTTGCTCTCTTCACGAAGAGGTTGGCAAATGTGTTAACAGAATGGAAAAGTGGGGTTCAGCTGTAACTAAATCTAAAACTGTGTTCATCTTAAAAAAAAAACCCAAAAAAACAAAAGCAAAAACCAAACTGCTTTTAGTTATGCTGAGTTTCTGAAAGTAGTTGGTGCTTGTTACTGTCAGTCTCCTTTTTGTTGAATCACCTCGTTTGATTCTCCTCTACGGATAATAATTCTTTACCCATGAGAATTTGTTTTCATTTTGTTCTGAAATGAAAACAAGGAGCAGAGGAGCTGATTTGGATTATATTGATTAAAATTTATTTTTCTTCAATAAAGTCAAATAGAGTTTTCTCACAATATTAATTCTATGATGATACTGAAGGCTTCACCTAGGAGGATCACAAAGGAAAACACAGTGCAAAAAGACACAATGTTAAATCCAATATGCTTAAACAAACTTTTCTGTTCCATTAATTCCTATATATATGGAGACATCTTCTGAGTATCCAAGTTACTATATTGCTACAGGAGAAATAACTGGCTAAATTCCTAAATCTCTTTTTGGATCTATTTTTAAGAGAGGAAGCTATAAGCACCCCTCATTTAGAGTAAGGGGCAAGTATTTAGTTTACAATACTTACTTTAAAACAATGTGAAATTGCAAAGTTTCTCTGAAAAGTTTTGCATTACTTGAATCTTACATCTGCATTTCTGTGTTCAAATTGGGAACCAAGGTGTAAAGACAAGAGGTAAGGAGGGAAATTTTAAATTGACCAGTAGTATGAGAATAAAATACTTGGGACAAAAGAGATATTGAATTAAGTTTTAAGCATAATTTAATTTCACTTTCTTCTATCAATGTTTTATGACCTACTGTGACATTACTGAATGTAGCAGGTACGTGGGTACTTTTGACTGAGTTCTACAAAATCTGAGTTATAAATTCTTATCTTTGCAAAGGTCACTGTGCCAGGACTTGCTCACAAGAGCACCCTAGTACATGGGGAGGAACCTGATATAAGCACTCTGAATAAAAATAAGCTATGTTGTCTCAAACACTAAATTAAACTATGGGTCCTCCTACCACCATATGTAGTGTAATATGCAGAAAAGTGGTTAGAAATAGCTCACCATTACTTACACAGCACCAGTCCACATGCCTAAAACATCATGTGGACCTCCTGTCTGTCCTTTTGCAAGTCTTAAATTCTTTAATAATTGTTTTTCCTTTGCCTCCATCTTCCTAAGATATTAAAATGGATTATTTTAGTGACTGCATTAATTGAATTAATACCAGCAAAGTGGGACCTTAGGAGCTTTCTGGACTGTATCACAATCCCACCCTCTGTCTTTACCCAGACTTTATAGCACAATTACACTTGATTTTGACATAACACACCAGTCAGCTGAGATCTGTCATGCACTGTATTTCAGTCTTAAGCCAACTCCACTAAGATTTTTCAGGATGCAGTTTTGGCATGGGGCACCAGAAGTGAACTTTGCTTTAAGATGAAAAGTCAAGAAAACTTAAATAAGTCGCTGTCTTCAAAACTGGAATTTTCAGTGTGTTTCCCTTAAAGGAAAAGTACCTTTGACAAAATGGTTGCACAGGGCATATGTTTATGTGCCTGCTGCCTTTCAAAAAAAGAGTAAAAGAAAAATAAAATCAAGATTCCAGAGCTAGTTTTAGAGTCTTATTAGATTCAAAATGCAGTCAACTTCATAAATAATATTTTTGATGCTCTGACTGAAAACCAAACAAAAGTTAACTGCTATAAGACAGAAGAAGCCTGATGCTTTAGCAAGGCACTGTGGAGCCACTGCTGGTACCGTTGCTGGAAAAGCAATAATGCCTCATGATTAGATACTAGTTTTCTCCAGCTGTGCTGTTTCCACCACACTGCTAGGAGTAGATGCTTTGTTTCCTCTGGGGTGATACAACTTGACTTAAAAAGGAAGTCATAAAGTAGAACATATGACACTGAGAAGTAAGGTTATTAAAGGAATTAGCAGATAGTAAGCTGCTGAAGGCTGTCAGGGTCTATAAAATTAGAGTGGAAATGGTATTTGTTGACATTTGTTTTATTTTCAATGGCTGATGATAGGAAATTCAAATAGAGTGTAAAGTTGTAAGATTCTGGTAACCCGTGAGGAGGAAGTGAGTGCTGCTATCAAGATATATTTTGGATAAAAATGTAGAAGTGATCATAAGACTGCCTGAAAAGCATTTCTGGTATGTGTAAACAGTCTGCAGGTAATTAAAATTCCAATTTTAGAAGCACTGCCTATTAATCACCTGACAGAAGTTTGCTTTGCAACCATTTTGCAATGATTTTGGTACTTGGCTGCTGCTGCTCCTGTCTTCAGAGAAGTCTGCTAATATCTCTTGGCCATGCTTTGGCTGAGCAGATGCACGAGAGGAAAGCTGGCACAGTCTGTGTGTCTCGTGGGTTACAGCCGTTCTAGCATCTCCTCGCTGATTTATAGGGAGGGCAATTAAACACTTGCAGGATTCAGGGGCTTTGTGTGGGTTTGGTAGCTTTTTTTTTTATATACTGGGAAGATCCTTAAATTGGTGGGATGCAAATTGGTATAGAAAGAAATCACCCTGAAAACTCCGTGCTTCTGAAATATTTGAACACATTATTCTTCTTCACCACTCCTGTCTTGGGAATCGAGGGACTGGTTGTGCCTCCTCGGTCCCAGAGCAGCACTGAACAGCTTCAGAGCTGCTTCAAATTTTGCCCAGCTGTTCATGGCTCAAAGAGTGAGTCTCTAAAGCACCATTTCTGTGCTCTGGCCACATCTGTGCCATCAGGCCCAGAGCCCTGCAGAGGCAGCCACAGGACAGCAAAGTGCAAGCCCTTCATTTGCCATGTGTGCAGCTGCACCAGTGTGTGGGATTTGTTAGTCACATTTCAGTAAAAATGCTGCTATTATCTAAATTGTTAACTTTGGTTTTGGAGAACAAATGTGAGTGAAAATACCTTTTTTATTTTTATTTTTTTAAGAGTTGTTTAATAAGCAGTGTGTTTTCCCCTCTGGGGACACAGGAAGAGATTAACGTGCTGAATTCTGCATCTCTGCATAAATCTCCCCAGGAAGTCAAAATTGATTCACTACAATGGTGGTTGTGCCTTGAAATTTCACTGAAAAATACTGTAGTTCCCAATCTTGCTGTCCACATTCACCATTTTAAAAGACTGTAATAGGATCATATCATCTCATTGGGACCAATTTTCTTCTGTCATATTTAAGCACTACAGAGGTTTTAACGATTTAATGGCTATATTTCACTGCTTAACAAGAGAAACACTGTAATATTTCTCATCCTGTTATGAGTGCCCCTCTCCTGGTGCTCTGTTATTAAATATAGATTAGCTTTCCTGGAAAGAAAAAAAAGTACTATCATGTTCTGATGTTTTAGATATTTCTTATTGTTCTCCTAAACAGTTTGCAGAACTTCCTCTCCTATTCTCATCCACAGGATTAGAATTTGTAATATCAATACTAAAATGTTAAACAACAATGTTTAAATAACTTTTTGATCAAAAAACCCCTTGTACTCTGAGCATAGTTTTCTGTCCATCTCCCAATGCCTTGCATCCAAATGGGGTGGGAATTGGCTACTGAGCTCTTCTCTGTCCCTGGAAAAATGTATCCAGAGGAGACGGGTTCTTTCTTCTAGAATGGAGTTTAAGAAAACACTAATTTTAACAGTTGGACTGAATTATATTGGTTACAGTGAATAGTAATTTAATTTTAATGATGTACTTTATGTAGAACAGAAAATCAGAGCTAATCATATGGAGCACTTTTTTTGGCCTTCAGCCTTTTTACACATAAGCTCTGTCAGGTAATGAACAGGAACATTCCTTTCAAATATAGACACTATTTAATGAAGATGCATAATAATTTGCCTATTACAAAAGCAAATTCACTATCAGAGCCAAAAAGCAGAAATTTTTTCCCATTTTTTTTTCTATTCATGAATACCAATCAGTTTAATCTTTAGGCTGTTCATATGCCCATTGCAAATCATGTTTCTCTAGTGTGTCTTTGAAGGCTTTTTACTTTTGGAGGTTTGGGGTTTTTTTGGGATCAGGAAACAAAAAACTATGTCAAGAGAAGTTACTGGCTTGAAACAGAAATAGTCTCAGACTTTCTTTGGTGGGCCAGAGTGTTGTGTTCTGGTTAAAAGCATCTCATACTTTGAGTGAGACCAGCTTCATGTCCTTGCCCCACTTCCAATTCTTAGTCTGTAGCGATGTGCCAAGGTTTTTCTGGTTATCCTTCATAGAAATTATTGTCAATAAAGTTTGTCAGCATGGAATGGTGATGTTACCATTCTGCAATAAGACTTGCAAAAATTAAACATCAGGAGGCACAGTCTTCTTTTTTTATTTGCCTGTGAACCTGCCAACACCAATAAGGAAAGAGGGAGAAGGAAGCACCAGAATATGTGAAACACACATAGCATGTTTTAGTAAATAATGTTTAAAGCCTAGCTATGTAAGATAGTAATACAAATATTGCTATCATTAGCCTTTAATTTTAAAACTAACCTTTTGATTCAAACTTTTATGAATTTGGATTGTTTGAAGATCTTATTTTCATTTTGAATATTTGCTTTTTCTTCCTTTTGTCTAGCAAAGGCAGAAAAGGCCTTTTGAGAAACCTTTGTGTCTCTGTTGACCTCTACAGCTGTGCAGGTTTCAGCTTTAGGTGGTCTGGGGGAACAGCTGACCTTTGTGTTTCAAAGGACTCTGGATTTTTAGAATGACTCCTTTCCATTCCCTTCCCACCCACTCACCCCCCAAAAAGGTATCCAACCAAACTTCCCTCCATTTTGTTTCAGTGGGAATTGATTATTTTGTAACTCAGCTTCTGAAGCTTTCTTAGAAGGTGTTATTAATGCCTAGACAGTTGAATAGTGCCTAGTGCTTGTGGCCACCCTGGCAAGTGTGAGAATGACAGGTATATTTTATACTCCATTCCAATATCTGTACTTCTCAATAGCCAGTGACTGCCAGCTCTTTCCCAATAGCCTTTCCAGGAGCGGGAGGACTTTTACTCTCCTGTCCATAAAAATATGCCTCTGCTGTTGCCACTAAACTTTATGTAAGCCACAAAATATCTTTTGGCTCCGACTTGAAACACACGGAGAATGTTTGCACAATGAACATCAGACATTGTCAATGTTAATGTGTAATGTCTGCTGGCAGAGTTGTCTGTAAAGATTTTTTAGCCAGCCAAATGTTACTTCTATTTCACTCAGAACTCATGTCTGTCATAGGATAGGAAGAATAACAGGTTGGATTAAAATTGGCTACAGGCAGTTTAATTTTTTTCCTGTTGCTAGCCATTTGAGTAACTCCTGGCAGCAATTACATGTAAAAAACACATTCTTTTCAAGCCTTCTTTAGCTGTCTGTGGATAGTGGAGTGTTTTATTGAAAATGTTATGGTAATTAATAAAAATATTTATACACACAGATACGCACTTATATATGTATGTTTGAAATAGGTATCTTAATGGATATCTTCAAAGTGATGAATCTTTAACAAAAATGCATACAGAAATGGTTAAGTCTTGCAATTAATTTCAGCAGTTTCTGACTCTACATTGTTAGTGTCCCCAGTGACAATATTGGAATCAATTTAGACTATACTTGGAATAGAGATTTCAAGCTTCATAACTGATAGAGTGACAAAAAAAATCTTTTAATAACTATCAAAACTACACACAGCAAAAGAGTAGAAACAATTTAATAACTCTTCTTTTGTCATCTTTTATCTTACAAGATTGTAAAGCTTCAGTACTCGCTGTTGTGAATAATACAGAGATATTATTGTGCACACATCTGTGCATCATTGCCAGTGTAAGTGATGTTTGGATGAATCCTTTAACTAAAGCCTCAGATTTTTCATACAGAATCATAAGCCCGGTCTGTAGTCTGCCCTCAAGCAGTGGCACTAATTTGAATGTGGAGCTTTGGTTTTGTTTTGCTTTAACATGATGTTTCAAGAACTTTTTTGAGAACTTTGTCAAGACATTGAAATGAAAGGGGAGTTCATTATGTGGATGTCCAGCTATAAATTTATTCTACTATATGCCACTGTGGTATTGAACAGAGATATTTTGTAATAGGCTTTTCTGAATCTATATCCAAATGCTTTTTCCAGGCTTGAAGAACATTTGCTTTTCATACGGAAGTAATAGACTGGAAGAAATTTAGTGAAATTCATCCAAAATCAGTCTTGGGAACAATAAAAAATATATTTTGAATGATCCTTGTATAAATGCTGTGTGATGAAGTCTGCTGCACATAAAGAGGCATTGCCAGTATAAAGGAGTATTGGAATATCATGTACAAAATAGAGACCTGTAAGAACTTGGTGAATGAAAGTAAATAACTGGTATGAAAATCAGATCCACGGATATGAGAAACCCTAACATTAAATTCTGCAAGGTGAGAAGGCTTTAGGTGTACAAGTTGGTATAATATGACTATGGCTCCTTGAGTGATGGAGCCATATAAAGGCAAAGACAACCTTCAACCTTTCAGACCACTGTCTTCTCCCCCCCCTCCCCGGCCCCCCCCATAGAGAGGGAAATATCCTAATAATATAATTGCACAAAATGTTTTTCAGCTGTCTGTTGGAATATCATTCATGCTCAGTATAAAAACAAAACCAACCAAACATCTTCACCTGATATTTCCTCATAAGCAAAGTCTAAGGTAGGCTCCCTTAAAGCACCCATCCAAAGCTGATCCTTTCATAAATATACCAGAGAGGTAAACATTGTGGACATAGAAAAATTAGTTGTAGAGAAGTTGAATATGAGACAAAGAATATTTGGTAATAAGATTAGTCTGACTATACAGAGAATTCAGACTAAGTTCCTACACTGGTCAGGTCTGGGGGAGCAGGAAGGAAGAAAAGTGTCCCTGATGGCTCCTGATGTTCCCAACAGTGCTCAGTATGATCCAAAAAGGAGAAAGAGCCTGGATAGTTTAACAAGATGTGCAGTAGTCCAGCTTTATATGAACTTAGGCAATAGTGCTAATTGGAGTGTGTCTGAGAAGGAAATGTGTTTATACTGTATCATAACAGCCACTGAACAGATCTGGTGTGGACTTGCTCATTTCAAGGTGGTGTTCTGAAAGTGCAGCTGCATGTGCTGCACAGCGTGGAGAAGTTTGTGTCTATGCCCAGCCACATAGTGTGCAATTTTTTCTACCCCAGTATAAGCTTGTTCTTGTGAAGGCTTCTCATTTTTATTTGTTCTGGTGTCCTATGAATGCAGAGAAACCCTTGCTACCTTCCCCCTCTTCCCTGTGCTTTTCACCATTGCCATACCTAAATAAACATCTCAGGACCACAAATGTACATATTCTGTTCTCACAAGGTTTCTGGCTGTGAAGTATTTGTTCATATTTCACAACTGAGGGACTATAGAAGATACATTTAATATTTCACCTATACTTTTCCTCAGAGAAGTCAGGAATTCAGATTTCAAAATCTTTACTTGATGTACTACCCTACAGGCCATTCTTCCTGTAAACACTTGAGCATTTACTGGGGCAAGGGAAACAAGCACCTGATGGCCACTACAAGTGTTATAAACAGAAATGAACTTTGAACATCTTTCCCCCCAAGAGAGAATGAACATATCAGCTGATGTCCCCCACATCTACCACAGCGGAAAGCCAGACATTTGACCATACAGCAATTGTTTGGTTCTAAAAAAAGATAAAATGTACAGGTATTTCAGAAATCCATTGATGTTATTCATGCTGAGATTAGGACAACAAAGCTGGTGAAGGGTCTGGAGCACAAATCTTTTGAGGAGCTACTGAGGGGTACTGTGGTTGTTTATCCTGGAGACAAGGAGGCTCAAGGGAGACCATGTTGCTCTCTATAACTACCTGAAAGAAGGTTGTAGCCAAGTGAGGTTCAGCCTCTTCTCCCAGCCAACAAGTGACAGAAGGAGAGGAAATGGACCCAAGTTGTGCCAGGGGAGGTTTAGGTTGGATATTAAGAAAACTTTCTTCACTGAAAGGTTGGTCATTTACTGGAACTGACTGCCCAGGGAAGCAGTGGAGTCATCATCCCTGGAGATATTTAAAATATGTTTAGCTGTGGCACCTGGGGACATGGTTTAGTGGTGAACATGGTGGTGGGTTAGCAGTTGGACTTGATAACCTTAGTGATATTTTCCAACTCTAATGATTAAATGATTCTATATATACTTTAAAGGAACTTTAGGCATAATTCTCTATGGTGTTTTTGATAGTGATTCATGCAAGGTATTAAATGTTTTTATGACTATTTTCATTAAT
This sequence comes from Sakesphorus luctuosus, assembly GCA_013396695.1. Taxonomy (NCBI): domain Eukaryota; kingdom Metazoa; phylum Chordata; class Aves; order Passeriformes; family Thamnophilidae; genus Sakesphorus; species Sakesphorus luctuosus. The sequence continues at coordinate 822,311 of VWZD01008869.1, read as the reverse complement.
AACTGGCTTTATACTTACTGGAAAGCTATTGAGAAATGGGCAGCTACATCACTTGCCTATGGAAATGGAGAAGTGTTGAATGAATGTTTGTCAGTCAGACAGAACCACCTTTACCCCACCAGAGAAACAAATTCAGGAAAATAAAAAAAAGGGGGAAGAATATGCTGAATAAGACAGTTAATTTGCATAAACAATCAGCACTGCAAGCCCATAATAATATGCATTCTGCTACCTGCTCATAAGGGAAAAATTGGGCCCTAACACTGTGCTCTGTCTTGAGCTCCTCCCCTGAAGTCAAGAAATGAGCAAATTTTTTTAAATGCTTTGTAACTAAGAACTGAATCTCTGATTTTAAAAACAATGAAAAAAATATAAGTAGCTCACATACTTGCATTCCCTATTGTACCCTTATGCCTGGACAAGCAGTGGGATTTTTCACATAATCATGTATAGTCTTATTTATTTTGTGTACTTCTATAAGTGTGTTCATGAGCAGCTAATACAGACAGAGAGGCCAGAGCCAAATCCCCAGATTCAGGCACTTCTGAGCTGTGGAGTGTTCAAAATCCAAATCAGGGCTTTACAGCTTGAGCCCTTCTCTAATATTTATTCAGATTTATGATAAATGTAGTACTTTAGAGCTAATTCTTGTTCATAATGTATCTGTTGTTCAGTCGTGACTATAGTGTATAAATATCACTCATTTATCTTTGAGCCTGTAGACATTTAAGCCTCTGTTTTTTGGCTGTTATTTATTTATTTACGCCTTTGCTTGTTTGATAGATGGCAGCAGATAAATGTTTCCTAACTGGAGATGTCTCATTAGTTTTTGCTTTTAGTATCATCTGTCATATGACAGCAAACAAGAGGGAATTTCTGCACATTTTGTGTGACTGTACTGCATTTTCAGTTATAGCTGCTTCTGTGTTTTCACAGGTGATACATAAATATAACCTTATCCTTGAAGACTATTTTCAAAAAAAATGCATTTATACTATAACCAGAGCCCTATTGCCTTGCAATTACAGCCCCAGTATTTTCAAGGAAGCCAGCTCGTTCTGTGATCTAGAAGGTGGAGACTGGGAAGCTGGCTCTGCTAAGCCTTGCCTAATGCAAACTGCTTTAGTATGCACATCACATCATGCCGGCTATACTGCAGGGAGCAGGCAGTTATCGCACAAGCGTGCATCCTCCGAGCCAGGATAAACACTCCGTTACTCTCCCTCTAAACTGCTCTTCTGGGAGGGAGAGAAAATAAATAGGGAGCAAGAGAGGCGTTTGAAGTAACCTTTTTAAGAAGGAGGCAGCAGCCAATAGAACCTTTCTTTCTTTTTTCTTTTTTTTTCCTTTTTCCTTTTTTTTTTCTCTTCCCCCCCCACTTCTTACTAGAGAGATTCGTGTTTCCTCAGCAATTAAGGAGAAGAGCCAGCATCTAGGGTTCCAGGCTGTGAGGGGGAGTAGCAACTTGTACCAGGTAGGAAGCCCTTTCAACATCCTTTTAAATTCCTGCAGCTCAGTTACTACTTGCTATGTTGCTATACCATGTCTGACTTCTGGAGACCTTGTGTCTGCCAGTCACCATTCCCCGAGTGAAAGAGACCTTGGGGAGCTTTAATTGCCAATGACCTTCAGGGTATTTCTTGGAAAGACACCGGTACTTAGTGCTGGAAAGTAAAGCAATCTATACCTCTATCTGACGGTTTAAAGTGTGTGTTTAGCATCAGGATGCAGCTGGCTGAAACTGCAGCTGTTACCCGTCTACAAAACCATGTCACAAATGAGTAAAAATTAGCTATTTTATAATAACTGAAGCAGCTGCTCTGCATTTTTAGCAACACGGCTGTATTACTTTCCAAAACTTATTACCATAAATTCTTTTTGTGTTGGAAAGTCAGCAGATATTTGTTACTGTATTCAAAGTTATTTTGACACTTATCTACTATATTTTCATACTTACTTATGCGTATTTTATTAAGACTTTTCTAAACTTTCCTGAGGCAGCTATGTCTTATGTGGCAGGTTAATATCCTGCTAACAAACAATTTGTGTAGTAATTGTAGTGAGTCGTTATGATATTCTCTTTACAGTGTTGCCTGCTGTGAGCCTGTGGGAATGTGGGCATCTCCTGAGATGCCTGAGGGGCTGGGTGGAGATGGAGCCCCAGGTCACACATGCTGGGTTTATCTGCCTTAGTAATACAGGACAGAGGGGAAAGTGAGGAGGAGGTGAAAGGTGTCATTGGGCTTTGTGATCCTGTTGTGCAGTGTTTTCCTTCCTGTATTTTTATATGTGTTCGTTCACAGAAATGAATGGTTAGCTGACATCTGTTCAACTTGCACTGTGTATATTGTAACAAGGGATAGGACTTAATATGTTTATTAAAAGCAAGAGTAGCATTTGAGTAAGTTCCGAGGTTAGAGTCGATCCCGCAAGGGTCACCATGGTGCCTTGAGACTCAGTTTCGTTGTGTGATCAGTTTAAGTTGCTGTTTCTGGGCAGTTGAAGGAGTAAACTTTTGCAAGCTTTAACATTTCCTTCTATACATCAGACCAGTGACAGGGAATTAAGGGTAAAAGCCTATATGTATTTCTAAAGTGTAAGCAGTGGTGTGAGCAAGTGTACTGTGTCTAAGAATTCAGTTGCTTGCAAGAAAACCTGAAAATAATGTTCAAAACAGTCAGAGCTTAGGTACCACTGCTGTAATAAAAAAATAAATACTGATAACAGCAGAGGTCTTTCAGTCTTTCTTGTATGTAATTGCTCTATGCAGAAATAGCGCCATATATTTGGTTTAAAGGTATCTTGTGACTCTTATCTGTAGGAAAAACTGTTGAGGATGTCTAAATCCATAGCCTTTTTTCTGATGAGCATAATGAAAAAAACAATTCTTAGAAAATGAGAATTGTGTCTGATAGCAATAAAAGCTAAGGAGGTAAAAAATAAATAGCTTTGAAAATTACAGCTGTGAAATAGAGGTGAGATCTAGTTAGTGACCAGTGTTGGTTAGAGGACCTGGCAGCAGGTGAGAACAGTTTTACCCTCTGTTTCATCTGTTCTGAGAAATTCAATGCTTCAGAGAATTCACACTTGGAAGGTACCACTCCAATTAGCAACCAAGATAGGAAGAAAACTAGAATTGGAAAGTAATGTCTTGGTTCCTTTAATTTCTCTTGATATGTGAAATTTGTGATGAAGGAAATTATATCCATGCCCTTCAGGTTTTCCAACAGGTTGATGTAAAACGGAAGTGAACCATTACTTTAAAGATAAAAAGGGGATAGTAAGTTGAACATATCAATGTGTTTCACTAGAAACTCTTAGAAAATTCAGGTTTCAGAAACATTTAAAGTAAATTACAGCTGGTTGATGAGGGGGTTGGGGATTCTATGTTTCTTTTTCATATTTGATTTTTTCTTTAATCTCCAGTCCTGATGCTTACCCTGGAAATATGTAGACTTCTCAAAAAAGTTATGAGTTGACTTGGGCCTTAAATTTTGGCTTGAAAGGATGTATTATTTATTAACTCATTGTGGCACTTTCCAGGTTTCCTTGGGAGAAAGGGATCATGAGGACTGTGCACTGGGATATGGAGGATCCTTAGCTTGGTATTGCTTGCAGGTCACACTACCTTTTTATGCCTCAGTTTACTCATGCATAAATACAGGTGTTGGCAGCTGCCTGTTTGGAAACATATTGCAGATCTGAGTTTTTCCAGATTATCCTCATTCACACCAGTTGTACTTACGTGGATTTACTTTCTTTTGATTCTAGTTCACCTTGTAGATTATGAATTTCTCTTTATTTTTTTTTCTCTGGGTTTATTACCTGTTGCTTGCCCTACTAAAAACCTACTGAACAAACACTTTATGACTATAAACCATGTTTTAAATAAAAAACCCAAACCAGATAGCATAAATCCTTATGCTTCATCTCTACCCTGAAAGAGACTCCCTTGACTGCAGAGAGCTTAGTGGGAATATGTCATGGCCCTGCCCATGGTGGGGGAAACCTGTTACCTTTAACAAGAATCTCCAGGAGTCCAGGAGTCACTGATAGCAAATCTATGTCTGTGTATCTAAAAGTAGATTGGACTTACTGCTGCAAAAATCTTATGACTTCTCAGCAGAAATGATGCAATTTGTTCGGCAGAGGCTTTTTAAAATATAAACCTGGAAATGTCTGACTTCCAGAGGTATCAAATCAGACTATCCAGAGGTATCAAGTATAGCTGATAGCACATGTGTGGGTACCCCCTTACACTGGTGGCTTCGGCCAAGGCTCCCTTTCTCTCTACTTGTTCCCAGAACTACTCCTTTCAGTATGTGGTTGGGAACTGGGACTCCTGTGGCCATTGCAAATCAGATGATGAAGCCTAAAATTTGTTGCAAGGGTCTTATCTGTTTCCATAGAAGAGAAAATGTCCTTCTGCAAAACTATTTGATATTTCTTGGTGCTTTTTGATGTTTTGCTGTATAAAAAAAATTGGCTGGACTGAAGGGTTTGATGTTAGTAGGACTATCAAAATGCAGTGTATGAAATTCTAGGTGTTCATATAGTTCTGTATTACTGTGGGCCCCCAGAGTGGCCATTATGTTTTGATCTAGTTTTTACTTAATTTTAATAACCTGTTTGCTTGGTTTTTGTAAGCAAAACACTAAGCACACAGTCCCAGTAATGCATGATGACTACAAATCTATACATGAGGATTTCCAAACAACGTCCCAATTGCAATTATTCTGAACAGACCTGTCCACACTCAGGCTTGTCTGCGTGGGACTTGCCATGAGATTTGCCTTTCTCCACTGTCGAGATATTTGGTGACATTTTCCCAAATGAACACTTGAAGACAATCAGGCACTTTTGTGCTTTGCTTTCGACATATGCAAGGAATTAGAATTAATGGTTGGACTCGGGGGATCAGGATTAATGGTAAGGCTGACTAACACTAACTAACCGTTGGACTTCACTGCCAACTTTAACAAAATAGTAAGGTACTTAACAGCACACAACTTCTGAGATTTATTTAAGCAATAATCCCCAAGAAACCAATCATTACTAGCAATTAACTGTTGGTTTGTGGGTTGCTGGACCATTAATGTTCCAGCAAGCTGACTGTTAACTAAAGTAACAGCAACAGCAAATTCTGGGTATTTGCTTTGACTGCAGGTTTCATGTTATGTAACTTCTTTATCTGTTCTACGCCTTTTTAGCAGCTGGGGACTCATTAAATAATTTCTTCTCTGTTAGTGCCTTTTGATGCTACTTGAAAAGGCTGTGATGTTGGAGCTGGAGTTATCCTACCTATAAGGCTACATTTCAGACAGAATGTGGGAAATTTGTTGCTATTTTTTCCCCTGAAACTTTATTGCTGGTTTTTAAAAGACACTTAATGTAATATTAATGTTTAAATAACAATCTTAAACAAAATATATGTCTGACTTTTTAAACTTTTTTTTTCCCTACTGAATTTATAACAGCCCTGATCTAATTCAATCAGTCCAAGTAGCAGTGTTTAGCACAGGGAAGATTTGATGCAGGTAATTTTTAGGATAGACAGAATTTGAGATGTTTTGGCCTTCTCAATATCATCAACCTTGTTCAGAGTTTGAAATGGAAAGTAAAACTGAATGGTGAGAGACACAAAAAAATAAACTAGAAAGTAAAAACCTGCTATTTCAATAAGTTTATTTAACGTTCTGGGTTTATTTAATATTGTATTCTAATTCATTATTTTAGTTTTCAAAAGTCAGGAAAAAAAAGAAACAAGCTGGATGTAAAATTATATTTCTTACAAAGTAGGACAGCTCTATTATCTCTGTGGTTTGCTTGCTTTATCCAGAAACCACCAATACCTTAGGGTGCAAGTGTGTATGTGTTGACTTTTCCTTAATGGAATTGAGGTGGGCAGCTCTACTAAGGCTGATTAGAACCATCACAAAATCTGCCATGCTACAATGAAATGAAGGGAGATGGATTTAGGTCAGTATCTAATGAGCTCCATATATAATGCTGGCAGGAACACACACCTCCCCCACCATCCCCCCTCCAACTTAAAAGTTAAATATGTAATCTGAGTAATTTAGGAAAAAAATACAGAAAGGCTAAAAAAATACAAAAAATACTAAAGGCTTACACGGTCCTTTAGTCTGAATCTTACCTAGTACAGAAAATCACACTATTTTTTCCAAATAGAAAGGAAATGCACAAGTACTTGTATGATGCAGCCTCAGCAAGTTTGCCAGTGACACTGAGCTCTGTGCTGTGCTCAATGGGCTGGAGGGAAGGGCTGCCACCCACAGGGACCTGGACAGGCTGAGAAGTGGGGCTGTGCAAACCTAAAGCTCGTGAAGTGAAGCAAGGTCAAGTGCCAAGTCCTGCACATGGGTTTGGCCAATCCAAACCACAAAAACAGGCTGGGCAGAGAATGGATTGAGAGCAGTCCTGAGAAGGACAACTTGGGGGTGTTGGTGGATGAGCAGCTCAATGTGACCCAGCAATGTGTGCTCACAGCCCAGAAAGCCAACTCTGTCTAGGGCTGCATCACAGGAGTGTGACCAGCAGGTCGAGGGAGGGGATTCAACCCTCTGCCCTGCTCTTGTGAGACCCCTTTTAGAGTACTGCATCCAGCCTTGGGGTCACAAGGTAGGAAGGACATGGACCTGTTGGAGTGGGTCCACAAGAGGCACAATGATGCTCAGAAGGCTGGAGCACCTCTCCTATGAACATAGGCTGGGAAACTTGGGGTGGTTCAGCCCAGAGAAGAGAAGGCTCCAGTGATACCTTAGAGCACCTTCCAGTACCTAAAGGGGCTCCAAGAGAGCTGGGGAGTGACTGTTGACAAGGGCATGGAGTGACAGGACAAGTGGGAATGGCTTTAAATTGACAGAGGGTGAGTTTAGATTAGATATTTGGAAGAAATTCTACCCTGTGAGGGTGGGCAGGCCCTGGCACGGGTTGCCCAGAGAAGCTGCGGCTGCCCCATGCCTGGACCTGTTCAAGGCCAGGCTGAATGGCACTTTGAGCAACCAGGTCTAGTGGAAGGTGTCCCTGCCCATGGCGTGGGGTTGGAACCCCACATGATCTTGAAGATCCCTTACAATCCAAACCATTCTATGATTTTATGAAAAGTTAACCACTCCTTGTACAGTTTTCAAGCTCTTCTTTTTATATTTGTTTTAAGCAACCAGGCAGTGTCAGGGTTGGTGGCAGGTAAAATTTGCCTGAATTACACTTACGTATTGTAGAGCTGCAAGGGAGGCAGAGAGATGCGAGTGCAATTTTTATTATATTATAGTGCATTAGTTTGGCACAATAAATGTTTCTCTGAAGCACCTCTTTGGATAAAGCAATTTATTGTGGAAAGTATGGGGAGTGGAGAGAAGGAGGATCATTCTTTTCAGCACCCTACCTAGCACGATGTGCAGCAATTTGAAAGCACCAGTAAAGAAGCAGAAGAAAGGAACACAAAACCTGAGAAAGAAATTACTTTTGTGAAGTGGCCATGCTGTTTGGTATAGTTTCCTTCTGTGCTTTTTTTCTTAATTCAGTGTCAATCAGACTGATACAAATCTCTTGGAGAGACAAACATCATTAAGGAGAAGCAGTAAGGGTAAACCAGTTGGTCTTATAGTCAACTTGTTTATTTCATGATGTCCTTTCTGAAAATGAAAGCTCTTTATTTCAAAAAAAGGCTTTCCTGGTATAAAATATATCCATCAAGCTACTGACATTAGTGTTTTGTTGAATGTGAGGCATACCCAGTGCTCCAGAGTGGCTGGTACCTTTATTTACATTTGCCAACAAAACAGACTTAACATCAAACCACTGCATAAAATAATGGATCTTTAAGTCTGCAGAAATGAATGACAGGCTGCTGTGTTTTCTGGTGCCAGGAAAAAAGAATACTGGTGTGAGATAACAAACCAGAAAAACAGTTTGCATAGAATGAAACTAATTTTGCCTTATTAATACTTTATCTGTAGACCTACGTAAAAAACAGACAGAATAGACACTGTTTAGCATATAGAAATAAGGAAATCAGAACCACACTTTCAAATGAATAGTGACCTTTAAGTACTCAAATACTTGAAATTAATTGGTCTTTGGTATATTTATATTAAATTATTATCAAGTATCAACATTTTTCATAAGAGAGCATAATTCAGGCAGAATGACAGAGGAGTTCTGTGTTGCTCTGACAAGACACCCAAGGGCAGTTCAGTGTAATTTTACCACAACAAAAACCAAAGGCCAACTGCTTGAAGCTGAAATATTGGCTGTGTTGGGGTTCTGACCCAGGATTCACCACTGGGAGCCTCTGTAGCCACACAGAACATCTGCTCTTGAATCTTTCTCTGTTAACTAGGAAAATTGCCCTAACTCTGTTAGGATCATCTTCACCCCCTGTCCCCAGACCAAGCACGCCAGAGCTGCACTTCTTTCCTGGTACGGGCTGCAGGAGAAGCCATGTCTCAATGTTGCAAACCTGGCCAAAGAATGAGTTTGAGAGACATGAATAAGAGTATCTCTAAGATTCTGAGCATATTAAATTGTTTCATTTTGGTTTGTACACTGTATTCCATGGGAGTCTTGACTAAAATATATATCAAAGAAATTATCAGCAGTTACCTTCAGAATTTTACTTTTAATTTATCATTAAAAGGGTCAAAGAACAATCAACAGATATCTGAAAAACAAATGCTTGGAATGGTTTTTTTTTTGCCTATACCTTGTGTACTTCTTGCCTTTGTGTAGCGTGGTGCATCCTACAGAGTTTTCTTTCATGTCTAAAATAGGATATTACTAGTCAGTGCTTTTCTTGTGAATGTGGATTTTGGAAAGATGTTTGTACAACATTTCATAACTGTATGCTTAAAACCTGCCTCAAAAGCAAAAAAAAAAAAAGTTTCAGGTGCCAGGATGCCCTCAGGATAAAAAGAAACAGTGTCTTTAGGGCACAGGCAATGGTAGATGCGTTATTTGCACATAACTCTTTGGTGGTTGCTGAGTAGTGAATATCAAGTCCCTGTCGTTTTTGCCTGGGTTTGATTCTTTTTTTTTCTTTCCTTTTTTTCTTCATTTGCACATGCTTTTAAAACCAAGATTCCAATAGAATGAGCTGACAGGAATTAGTTTGAGTAGCCCTAGGCATTAAACATTTGCCATGACTTGGCAATTTTGAAGAGAATTACTGTACGAAATGCACTCCCAGTTTGTTTCTCTTTCTGTAGTAAGTCTGAATAGTCTTTCTTTGTGTGTGACTTTCCTCTGAAATTGTATGAGACAATTTGACAGGGAACTGTAATACTTAATTATTAAAAATCTAAATATATAGTATTCTGCAGAGAAGTAAAAATGAGCTCTTGTAGATCTCATAAACTTTTTTGAAGGCCATTCTTCCAATTATGCATTGAAGAATGTAACAAAAACAGAGGAAAAATTTAAAAATTGTAAGAAAGATCTGTGCTTGATTTTAAGACTATTTAGATTTTCAGAAACTGTGTGCACATTACAATCTTTGGCACTAACATGTTTAGAGTTTGATGTGATGCTGGAAGGGGTTTGCTTATTAGACTCAGGTGAGTGCTCCAGGAGGCTCTTGGAAAAGCTCCAACTCTCCTGCTTTGCTATCAATTAATTACACTCTTACTTGAAGTTCATGAAGTTTGCCTAATTATTTTGGAACGTTTTGGAGCTACATTTACATTTTGAGCAGCAGCACAGTATATGAGAACAGTCCAGCCAATGCCATGTGTTGAGAAATGGAGATTGTTAAATGTTCTGTAACATTTCAGAAAAGAGATGTCAAGAATTGGTGTATAGGTCTGCACGGTGTGTTCCCTGTGTCCTTGCAGGTGAGATCCCTGCAGGTTACAGGGGCACAGCAGTGTAGATATTTCCTTTAGCCTCCAGAGGATATATGTGGTCAGAGCAAGGATTGAAGGTGATGCCCAAGTCCGTGCTAAAGGGTTGTGTGTCCTATCTGTGTGTTTCTAGAGGAAGAAGGATGCTGAGAGGCAGAAGTGACAAAGAGAAAGGATTCTCACAGGGTGCTGGGCTTAGCTATGCAGCAGGTTAGCAATACCTGCTCCCACATGCAGTATTTCTGTACCATGTAACAACACAATGACTTTCACTAAATATTTTCCTGCAGGATGGAAACAGATTTCTGAATTTCAAAAAAAAAAAAAAAATGCAGCTGCATAAATAAACCCAAGGGCAAAGTTGGCATGGAGTTTCTGTGCTTCTGATCTCCCAGCTAAGAGAAAAAGGGTCCTTCTCCACTCTTCTTCCTTTCATTGCTGGTTGTGTGGCTAATGCTTCTGAAGTGCTGATGTGTATCAATTGCATTGTTTTCTAAGTATTTCTAAGCTGTCTGGTAAGAAACTATGAATACAGTTATTCTCAAGATGGGTCATCTTTCAAACCTTTGAGATGGAAAACTCAAAAGCAGAAGGAAAAAACTCTAAAAAATGGATTTCTTTGTAGCACAGATAGATTGATCATCAAGGATAGGCTAAGGCTTCATTTTCATGGGGGGATAGCACTGGTTTGTTCGTCACTCATGTTTGTATTTCAATTTTCCAGTGTTCTAGATCTAGGATACCTGTGAATTTTTCTCTAAAATTAGTTAAAAGGAGGTTTCCAATGCCATAAATTGATAAATTAGACTTGTCTTTAAGTTAGACTTGCCTAAGTTGGACTTGGCTTTAGAGGTACACAGTTTTAATTGTGGTAACATCTCTGTGATAAATGAAGTAGCTGTTCTGTATCCAGTAAATATGTGCAGTCAACTCATACCTGGCCAAGACTTCACATTACCTGTGTTGTGTGGAGATGTCACAACTACACTGGTATAAAGTTTTAAGTACAATTGTTTTGGTTTAGGCCATATCCTGCATAGATATTTTATTATTTTTTTACATTTCTGACATGGAACATCTGATACCTTGGGTAAGTAAAATGCCTGGATGTCTCTGAAAACTGCAGTTGTTTTTCAGAGAGAAAGACCACACTGTTTTGGAATTTTGCTTCAAGTACTTCAAAGTCATTGCAGTGCTGATGTCCATTACTAGAATCTGCTGGAGCCACACTGAGGTTATGCCAAGAGGAAGGTAATGGGGTTACATGTCAGTTCCTCAAGAAATGTTTCTGCTATATCTTGTTTAAAAAAATAGTAATTCCCTTGGAAAAATTAAATCAGCAAAAGCAATTTTTCCAAAGCCCAAAATGTTTGTGGGCCCTGTCACATGGGGAGTTCAGAATTCCCATAGAGGAAGAAGAAAATGACCTTGAGGATTACAGTAATAGTAGCTGAATGAAATTCAATAGGACAAAGTGCAAGATCATGCACAGAAACAATACATTTCTGTTATAAGCTAGGAGCTTGTTAATTGGAAATGACAGAGGAGGAGAAAGTCATAGGATGACTGCAAAGCACCAGTGCAAAACATCAATGAAAAGGGCAAATGCAGTCTTAGGCTGTGCTGGATGAGATATTTGCATCAGCAAAGGAAATAAGAAATACCTCAACTAGGTCCTGCAGAAACATTAATCTAGGATATTTTTAAAAGTTTTCTTAGCCTGCTTTTAATTAAGGTGAATTCAGACTGGAACAGGTGGAAAGAAAAGAGAATGGGAATTCTGTTCTGAGAAGAAACTGAGACACTTCGTTGTGCTTAGTCCAACCAGATAAATTTATCAGAAGTTGAACACTAAATTAGACAGTTAAATAAATGTATTTAGGTGGGAAATAAATGTGTCCAGTTCTCGGAAGTGTGATATTCTGGAGCCAATTTTAATGGTGTTAAAGCTCCCATAAACCTACCCAGCCCTTGAGCTGGAGAGATCCCTTTGTCTTAAAGGGGAAAATATAACCTGCCTGCCAGTGACTGGAGGGAACCAACCTGAAGAGTAACCATTTCCAGTGCTTCTAAGCATTTAAAAGGAAAGAGCAATATTACAATCAGTTCTGTAGTTCAGATACCTCCAGGTTCATGTGTGGTTCGATCTCCATTTATTTGGATTGTATTGAAGATGGGATAAATCAGTATAAGTCAGAAATTGCTAGAACAGTGTTGTCAGACTGGGAAGAGCTGCAGTGTTGTAATGGCACTGATAATGCCGCTTATGCTCACTGACATATTCTCTTTTTATTCTGTCTCTAAGGACATATCCTGCAAAAACCTTTCTGGATATTTGTTCAGCTAAAATATTGCATGCCAATCTACTTCTAATCTGATTTTCCCAAATCCTATGGCTTAGATCCAGGAGGGCCCCATGCTGACCACAAATAGAGCAAAGACAGGCTTGAACTGCTGTCATGTAAACAGGTTTTTACTGGGGAATTTGCCTTAATGTATTGATGGACTCCCATAAAATTGCCATCTCTCCCATCTCGTTGATCTGAAATTTTAGCTTTGCAGGTGTTGGGTAGTTTGTTTTGTTTTTCTCAATGAACTGATCCTAATTTCTTGCTGCTCTTGGTGTCAGCCACTTCCTCCTTGCTGAGCTGGACTGGTACTTGGAAAACAGCATCTCTTCTGTGGTGTGGGAAGTGAGTGGGTGTGGAACAGGAGAAATTGCTTCCTCTGAACAGTCCATTCAGTATGGCTGGCTGTGAAAAAAGGGAAAGAGTGACAAATGTGTGTGGCAAACACAGAGGAGACTTGGATGAAGTGAGAAAAACCGTGATGACGAAAAGGTTGACAATGAAAGACAGTGAAAGAGGAGGGGAAATATTAGTAAAAGGAAGACTAACACAAGCATGACAAATGACCCCTTTTAAGTATTCATTTAGGCTGAAAGGAAGTGCTACAAGTCAAGTCACATAAATTTTAATTTTTGCTGCAAAGTTTGTAGCAGAGCTAAATTTTGCGTAGCTGAAACTGTACAGCAGCCTGTTCCTGAGAAGTATCCAGTGCTGTCACTACACTGAAGGAATCTCAAAATCCTGCACTCATATTTAAAGCTATCTTTAAATGCAGCCTGAAGATCTTTCAGCCTAAAGTCTCTGCAGGCAGTTTTGCCTCCTCAGAGGTTTGATATTTTTGTATCAATCTCCAGCTTTTTCCACCATGGCTTCACATCAAAGGTTTCTTTGAGTTGGAAGCAGGATGGTGTCTCTCCAGGAGAGTATCCCACGTTAGGAGAACCCTTCCACAGCTGACAAACTTCCTTAGAGTTTTGTGCCACTGGAGTGAGAAAAGGTGCCTGGGACTGCTACCAGATTAAGGAGCCTTGAAAGATAAACTTCTGACTCTCCTGAGCTCTTGTGTAACATTGTCCTATTCCTTCTCAAGGTTTCACATGAGGATCCACATCACTGTAAGCTCAGTAACGTAGGGGGAGAAGCAAATTGTTTCACTTGTGTAATCCTTATTGCCTCTGCTCCCCCTGCCTGCACACAGCCAGGATAGAGCAGTAGAAATTCTACAAAGAGACGAGTTGAGAAATTCTGCAATGCCTGAGGGCACTGGAGGAGCTCTGAGAGTAGATAATAACTGAAGTTCCTCAAATACTGTCAAATGGTAATTGTGGGCTTAAATTGCAGTTTTATTGTCATAGAGTAGTATTGCTGGGAGGAAATTCTTAGAACCACCATTCTCAGGTATAGAACCTCTTTTTTTTTTTTTTTTTCCCCTTCCCTCATCTTGAATTTTCACTGGGTAATATTTTCTTCACCTTTGATATTAAGGCTTGTTTATCTTAGATTTTGCTGCTGACCTACTGCTTGTACCTAGTTAATGAACAGCATTGAGGCACATAATGGTGAGGAGCAAAAATATTTTCTTTTAGAAGGTGATCAAGAAGTAACTTTTAACAAGATATAGTCTTATTCCAGAATGAGGTTCCGTTTTTCTTTTTCAAAAACTTGTTCTTATATTGTCTGTACACATGTTCTTCTCAAAATGGTAGTCAGGGCAGGAGTCATTTTCTGTGCATACTTTCTAAGCCAGTTGCTTCCAGTGATAAGACAGTTCTTACTTTAGTTGAAAGTAACCTTGTTCATTGCCTTCAGAAAATAAATATATCCTTACAACAGAATCAAAGGCTGACACAGAACCACAACCAGCTTCTACACCTCAAGTGTGCCCTCAAAATATAGTTATTGCCAAGATAGACTTTATTTTGTTGGAAATTTGAATACTTAAGAGGTAGTAAGTATGGGAAGCTTTGAGTTTTGGGAGAAATATTCTAAGATATAAATTTAGAAGTTTAAATTCCAGTATTCTTCCTATTCTTCCTTGAAGCTTGAAAATTCTACTTTCCTTTTTTTTAATGTAGAAAATGACTAGATGATGTAGAACAACAAAGAACTGAGACAGATTGATTAGGAGAGATATACTTCTAGCATGTTCACTAGCAGAAAAATGCATGATTACAGAAGACTGAAAGAATAGAAATGACTCTATCTGTTACCTCTTCTCACACCATTCAAAATCTCTGCCTATGCCTCATAAAGAGGTTCAATTTTTCTCTATTAAGAATCTATAACTTGAATCACACAGCTGACAAACTTTCACATAAATTTATCTCAAGGAGTATTGCTTGAATTGATTTAGGATAACCTGTCTTGCTTCAGAGAGACATGGGTCTTAATCTGTGCTTTTTGAAGTAATTACTTTTGCTGCAGGTGTGAAGAATACAGTAGTTGTGTTAAGATGTGACAGTTTTATATGTCATAGTGATTGTGAATATGGAAAAAAAAATGAAGTCCAAAGACAAGGCTCAGCAGTATTTTTGAGAGCATTTTGAGATATAAAGCTGAGTCTGACTTTGCATTAACTTCAGACTTTCTGGCACTAGAATAGTCTCCTGTTGGGAGACATTGGTCACAGTCACAGACTAACTACTGGAAAACATCTGTGTTGGGTTCACACCAAACTCCACGAGCTGCTGGTGCTGAACAGTCACACTGCAGAACTGCAGGCAGAGAGATAAAACAAGTGATTATTCAAATTGCAGCCAAGTGCCAACATACCTTATAATTACTTTTAATCTTTTCAGAGGCATTAAAAATACATTCAGTAGAGCCAGCTTCTTGCATTTTTTGTTAAGGTACATGAACTTGCTGATGAGGACACAATGCAGAATGGAGATGAATGCAGAAAAGGAAAGAACAAACATCCTGACAAGAGTTAGATGTTACTTGGGCTTTTCAAAGAGAACTTTCCTTGACCCTCCTGAAGCACACAGCTTCTTACTGAAAGTGTCAAACAGATGAACAGTGAACTCTGTTCAGCAGCACTTTGCATGAGGTCATTTATGCATAACTTAGACTGCTGCTCTTGTATAGAATCATAGAATATTCTGAGTTGGCAAGGACCCACAAGGACCATTGAGCCCAACTGCTGGCCCTGCACAGTATAACCCCAAAAATCTCACTGTGTGATTCTCATTGCTGTGTCAGACTTGGGCACTCACATGGCTGTGAGAATAGGGAGCTCTAGTCCCAAAGTTTAAGGTTATCTATGGCAGTTTCTTTCATGCTCTCATGATGAAACCCAAGGTTTTTTCCTGGATCTGCTCCAAGGAGGGAGAGCGGGATAATTTCTGCTGCAGAAACTACTATTACATACTGAATCCCTTTGTTTACTCCTCTCCTCTGTCACAGTGAGTGCTCTTACTATACTAGCATTTGTGGCATCTGCTCCTGTCACACTGACTCATTTACCTTGGAGAGAAAATGAAGCAGAATTGTGTGTTGGTAGTGGCAGGGAGGAGAGCAGCAATTCTCAGCTTTATTTCTCTTTGTTTCTCGTTGAGCCCTTTTTCTCATTTGTTAACTCTAGTAAGCATTCTCCATATGTGTTTAGTATTTTCACATATGTTTCTGTGTCTATTTAATTGTCTACAGGAGACTCTTCCCATCATTTCTTCCTTCTTCTTGTGTCAACTGTCTGTTTAGATTTTAAGCTACTCAAAAAGAGCCATTTCTTTGTGTACTTCCAAGCAGCATTCAGTAAGATGCACCCCTGATGTTAATTAGAGGCTCTGAATAATCTTGCCATATAAGAAGTATAATTACTGGTAGTACTAGGGGTTTGGTTTTTTTTTTTTTAAATGTCATTTTCTATACAGGGAAAAATCACAGGTTTTTACCAATAACCACTTTTCCTCATGTGCCTCTGTAGATTCCTACAACCCACAGAGAAGAAATCTGCCAGTAGATAGCAGTGTAACTGTAGTGTCTCTGTTGCTGACGTTTTACCAATGCACCCATTTTTGTGCTAGTTGTAAAACCTCATGGTTTGTGCTGTTGGGAAGATTTTAAGGCTATTCTATATAGAGAAGCCAAGCTTTATGAAGGTAAAATGATAAAAAATAAGAATGCATCTTTCCTGAACTATACTCTGCAATGGCATGTTACATGTGAAGGCTTGTCCAGAACATTGCATAAATGATTTATGAGTGAAGGCTGTGTCTTTGTACCAATACCCTAGCATTTTAGAATACCAAGTTTAGCTTCAGGTACTCTTTGTTACTTTTTGATGTTTATCTTCATGATTTGTAATCTTGGTGTGAAATGTTGGTACAATCAGTTTTTGTTGATGCTAATGATTTGTCTCAGTAAGTAGGTGATACAAAGTGTGCCTCAATTTCCTAGTCTTACATTACTCTGTCACCACTATCTGTTTCTTTTTATAAACTTGAAAACAAAAGGGCTTTTTTAAAAAAAATAAGGATTTATCTGTGTTTTTAAGGTCCTGTTTGTTGATATCTAGATCTTCAGTGGTTGCACTCCTAGCATTTATAATTATGTTCAGAATGGAAATAACAAAACCCCTGTGGCAAATGCCAAGTTTTTTTAGTAAGTTTGTGCTTAATAAAAGCTGCTCTTTCTGCAGTTAGCACCTGCTATCTTGAAACTATGTTAGCACGAGACATCTTTCAGAGACAAGATGATGTACTTTCCCTGCAAATTGCTGCTATGAGGTGTTTCAGATAAATGTGAATCTGTCTTCCTGTCCTTTTTTCATGACAGCAGCAATAGGAAAGCGCCAATCAGTTGGTTAATGAATCTGTGTGATAACTTCATGACTCTTCATTTTCTTCTACTCTGCGCTTTTGGCAGTTCTGGAGATGTTAATCTCTCCACATTTGCACAGCAGAGGTTCTGCATTGGAGGGAGGTCTTTACATGCTCTACCTACAAAACACCAGTGTGTCAAAAGGCACCACTGTTGATGTGATCTGCATCTGATTAATTCCAGTGAGTCCCCTTGTCTGTCCCAGGGAGCTGTCACCCTTGCCTTTTGGAATCTACCACGCAAATGTCACTTTGAGTATGATAATGGCTCCATCATCCCTGTCTCTGCTGAGCTCTCTTTGTACATCCTCTGTGCCAGTCCCAGTTCAGAGCCAGGTTCTCTGGTCTGGTCTCCTGGATGGTTTTCACCATTGCCTGTGTGTGGTGTTGGAAGGCGGGTCCCTGAGGATAAACCCCTGACCTGGGGTGACGTAAACACATTTGCTTCTAATTCTCTAGGTCTGACTATATTTTGTTTCCAATTTCAGGTGTTCATTTTAAGCAACAATGATGTGATACAAAACATTCTTCAGCTGTACTTTAGGATTATGTCGTCTAATTTGAGGAAAGAGCTTCTGTCTTGTGTATTTGTGGCATCAAATCCACGTGGCAATGCCTTTTTGTTAGCACACTGCCACCCAGGCTGTGACAATAGACACCCTATGGGACAGAGAGATCTTTGGATCCCAGAGTTCAAATTTAGTGGTGCTGGGTCAACAGTTGGACTCATTGATATTGAGGTCTCTTCCAACCTTAACAATACTGATTCTGTGAATTTGTGTTTAAATAACTGTCTTCAAGAAATTAGGTAGTCTTCTGGTCTTTACTTGTGGATTGGCTGATAATTTCTTATAAGATTTTAATCTGAAAAATCTGCTGATACTTAACAAAGCCAATCTTCAATGACAATGTGATTTATGATAATTTAGAGGAAAAAAGACTAAGCACTGATTGCAGTAGTGACTTATTATCTCATATCCATGTATATTTTAGTTGTGTATTTCCTGTCACCTCATCCTCACATATCCCCCAAACCAACCAACAAGTAATGCTGGAAGGGGGGCCAAAAGGGCAAAGATCAAGGATATGGAATAGTTTGGGAATGAGAAAATACTGGGAGATGTAGGACTTGACAGCAACAATATGAGTAACAGAATACATGTCCACTCTTACTGTAAGAACTTCTTGCAGGAAGGTGACATTTACAATCGAAATCATTAAGTAACAAAATTTAAACATGTAAAAAGAAGTTATTTTTCACCAGTATTTTAAAACACTGGTTCTCTGTACTATTTATTGTGCAAGATACAGATGTTTATATGGTTTTATAAGGTGCTTAAATAACTTTATGAAAACCTCAGTCTGCTGAGGCCTATCAAACCCCTAAGTGCAACCACTGAGTTAATTTAATCATTAAGCTAAAACTGAAAAACATACAAGGGAATTATCACCAAACAGTTCTTTCATGCTTTTTTCACTTTTTGGCAAGACTTCTTTTGGACAGCAATATTGCATTGCTTAGGAAATGCTGTTTATGGTTTGGTTTAAAAAGGGACAATTTCACTATCTTGAAATTAAATATGTGAAAATAATCCTGATTTTTGTCTTCATAAAAATCATTAGTTTTGGTTGTTCTTATATATAAACTGAGCAGAGGTTAATGGTATTAGTGAGCATATAAATACTGAAGTTAGCAAACTGCCCTTTAATGGTTGGTTTTGTTTGAGGTTTTTAAAATATTTTAATGTGTTTATGATTTTTTATACTTCTTGATTTTTATAATTGGTCTATTATTACAATGAGTCAAACCCACTCATAGTACATAGATGTAACCCATTGCATGCTCTATAGAGAAAATAAAGTAAAAATGATCTAGCTGATATTTTAATTTTTTTTTCAAAATAAATTATTATTATTCTTATTTTTTAACTCATTAGAATGAACAGCATGGCTAATATTTTAAGCTTATAATGCTTTTTACATAAAACCAGAGCAAAACTAATTATTCTTTTCCTGCTTGATACTACCATCAATCTTATGTGAAGAAATTGTTTCTGCACTATCAGGATTTTTTTTCCACTAGGCCATTGCTTAAATGCAAAGTGTGTCACTTTATTATATCACAGTGCATATTTCAATGATCTGGGTGGCATGGTTATGGCACTGTTGATCTTATTGTAGTGCTGTGAAATGAATAAGTAAGTGCTGACAACTGGCAGGGAAATCGATCTGGGCTCCGTTAAGGTGGAGCTCATTATTGCTGGACACAACAGGCCAGAACTCACTGTTAGTGTTAAACTATTCCCAGAGCTGCCAAGGTCAAAGCCAATCCAGTCACCAGTGTCTGGGTGAGAAACCCCAACACAGTGCAGTCACACTGATGTGGGGCAGGTCATTGCAAATTCTCACATGAGCAAACACTTGCAGGGGTGAAAAGCTCCAGGGGGAGCACTTGGCAGAGCCATTCCCTTCCCAGCGCTGCCCTGCCTGGTGGCAGAGCCATTCCCTTCCCAGTGCTGCCCTGCCTGGTGGCAGAGCCATTCCCTTCCCAGTGCTGCCCTGCCTGGTGGCAGAGCCATTCCCTTCCCAGAGCTGCCCTGCCTGGTGGCAGAGCCATTCCCTTCCCGGTGCTGTCCTGCCTGGTGCCCAGGGGGTCTCTGAGGAGGGGCAGCTGTGCAAGCAGGGCTGAGATACTCTTCCTTTCGCCACCTCTTTGGGAGGCTGTGCACGTTGACCTTCTCACAGTTCAGCTCCCTCCTCTAAGTAGCCAATCTCAAATTTGCTTGAGTGGAAGGTCCTCCCGGGCACTCTGTCTGCCCCTCTCCTCACCAGGAGGTCAGAGAGATCGGCTGTGTCCTGACTCCTGTGGGCAAGGTGAGGCCAGCCAGGTTAACAGCTGAAGAGAAGGTCTCTGTGTGAGAAAGAGAGAGCAGTGGTGTGAAACCCTTGGAGTATTAAATAAATGCAGGAGTCCATTTCGCTCAGGCCTTGGTATGTGGTTTTGCACAGCAATGGGACTGACACTGTCCTGTTTACTGTGGTCAAGCATAGAAGGTCTTGTTTGAAATGTATAAAAATATACCAAATAGCTTGATGATATCTTCAATGATTCATTAATGTCTTAAAAGGGCTTTGGAGGTGCACTACTGAGACATAATGTTTAAAATAGGATCATTTTAGAGTAACACTTAAGCAACTTTGAGAAATAAAGAGTAATTTTATTTGAAGATGCATTGTAATTTTCATGGTTTGGACAATAAACAGGGCACTGACTACAACAGTAGTAAAAGCCTAGAATAGATAAAATTATGTCAGGTTCATCTTCTGCCAGAAAATGCTGTAACCCAATGTACAAACCCAAAGTACTACGTCAAATAATAAATAAAATAGAACAAAACAGCTTACAATCACAAGGCGATTATGTTCTTAATTCCTTAAGAATGGATAAACATACTATTTTCTGCACTTGTACTCCTTGATACATGAATGGAAATATATTTAAAGCAGTCTGTGCATTAATATTCCATGATAATTTATTCATAATCTAAATACTAAATTCAAATGCAGTATCACCTAAAATTAATCCATTCTTGGTAAACATTGTAATGCAAGCACACAACACAGATAGTGCAATTCAGCCTTTACAGTTGCCTTTATTACTTTCTATTGTCTATGAGTTATTTGCAAGACACTTGAAGGATGATTGAATGTGGGAAGCTATTTTTATTTTTGTATAGGTCAATGTTCCTGAAAATACTTTATCTTGGAGCAAAATGTTAAGAATACCATGAAACATATCATGCTGCTTACAGCTAAATGCTACAGCTACATGGATCACCTAATTGTTTTCCCTTCACAGTAATGCTCTGTGCTCTAGTCAAGGGATTACTTTTTTTAGGCACTAGGGAGCAACAGTTCTTCACTCTTCTGTTATCCATGTTTCCTGCTCTTTCTGACTTCTCTGAACAGCAGTTGTCAAAGAACAAGTGGAACCAATCCGGGGGTATTCTGCAGCTGTTGCTTCATTTATGGCACGTGTCCCAGACATACTATCCATATTCTTTTTGTTGTTATTACTATTTCAGGATCATTATAACTGTTATTTCAAAAGGGGGAAAAAAAGTGTCTTTCATCAGAATGGCAAAAGGTAAAGCAACCAAATGATGCAAGTAATGGCTCTGTATTTTTCAGCCAGGTGTTCAGCATCTTGTATTCCTGACAACACTGTGAAGCTCTCACAGATGCTATTCAAGACCCAGGGTAGTTCCTTTCAGTCTTCTGTACCAACTGCCTCAAGCTGTTGAACTGCCATGTGGCCAGGGTCTGTATGTAGAATGTCTGTATAATAGTGATTGTAGTGACGTGGTGGAGAAATGACCATTGTCAAGTAATAATCTCAAAAATGTTTTTACCAAGGCAATATGATGAATGTGCCACAGCTCTTCTGAATTGGAAGTTGACTGAGGCATAGGAATGTCATTTTGAATAGGCATATTGCCAGTTTGGATTCCTGCAGTGTTGTCTGTGATACTCATAAATATAAGCCTAGCATATGAAAATTGTTTTCTCAGATCTTTCCTGCTGGTGTCTCAGAATTTAAGAAGCACCCCTGAATGCCATGTTCAAATAGATTAGATTTCAGAATTTATCAAATGTATCTGACTCAAGTCTGCTCCAAGTGCTTGTATTATATCTTGTGCCCTCCTTGCTTTTGTCCTTTTCTCCTCTGCCCACAGTGCTGGCCCATCAGCTCTGAGATGATTTTGGTAATCTCCTCTGAGAATTCCAGCTACTGAATGAAACAATTGCCAGTGCTGCCTAGTTTATCTTATGAGCACAAATTCCACTGCACGCTTAGTGGCCCTGTGAGCATTAAATAACCTGCAGTCAAACAGCTTGTCAGGCCATATCATTAGTTTATTTGTAACATGCTTGCAAAGTGAGCACCGGGCCATCACTGAGCCACTCAAGGAAACAGTTAATAGGGTCATTGCTTCATTTATCTGGAAGGAAGAGTAAAATTGATGGGTAGGACATTGACCTACTATGGAGGTTAAAAAATAAGTTAAAGAATCTGTCCCTTTAAGGTGTGCTAGACCACTAGGTAATCCCCAGCAAAGGATAACTGATTTGTAATTACACTGAAATATTTCATGAGAAGGGCTATATTCTTTTAAACTATTTTTCTGTGGTGTATAGACACACATCTTGACAAAATATTCAGTCTAGAGTACTGTGTGGACAACTTGACATATTGCCTTCAGACTCTCACTACTTTTGGTACATTTATACTGGCAGTGTACAATTTAGTTTCTGGATTTTCATGCCAAATAGCAGATCTCTTTGATTCATGGCTGTCAGAAACACGTACTAGAAACTGTTCTGAGAAGTTGTATTTGGAAGTGTGAGATGACAGCGTGTTGGTTATTTTTAAGCATTATATCAGTTTATACATAGTGGAAGTGATTAGGAATACTTTTACTTTTTCTTGTCTGCTTGCTTCCACGACCCTTTTTCTTCCAAAGTTTTGTCAGTGGTTGTCACTCAGTCAGATCTTCAGTGCTTTCACTTTGTCATTCTTGTTATTCGGTGCCATAACCTCCAACTTGTAGATATTATTCTCAGGCATTTTTCTTAGTTTCCATCCAGAATTGCAGATGGAAACATAGTTGTACAGAATATTGGCTTATACTACTATTTGCCAACTATAAATGCACACATGAATTAAGAGTCTTGACTATACATATAACTGTAAAGAAATTGTAGATGAAGTGGTTATACGACACTTTGACTCTTAATACAGTTCATTTCATGCTTTCTATTTTCATTTAACATGGAATAAACTTATTTATATGCGTACACACTTGTCTACTCAAACTCACTGGCATTGCTACAGTTGAAAGCCTAAATCTCATTTGATTATGATAGTGATACAGATTTTTGAGAGTTCTATTTCAAAATACATTCATGGTTTTAAAAAGGAGTAAGAAATAAGTAGGATTGATATTTTAAAATGAACAAGCACTTTTATCTACTTGTATTCCAGAGTCAAAAATACAGTGAATTAAGCTGAACTAACCTGATTGGTACCCACACTTGTATTGTTATTATTAGATCTCACTTTTTAGCATTCGCTCTCCCAAAGAGCTAAGACTATCCTTGCACATTAACTGTGTTGTTATAATTTATGAATTCCTAATCAGATTGCAGTTCAAGTGTCCCTGATTCAGAGTCAATTTAAGCATGAAATTATTTGGTTTGCTGATGTAGTGGTCCACAGTGGAAGTCTCAATTCAGCACGTCATAAGCTCCTTGTGGACTACATTCCTGTTTTTCCTATGTGATGTTTTCTATTTTTCACTAGCCAGATGACTTTATTACCTGAATGCTTGTGACTTATCTGAAAATATTGCCTTACCTGTGAAATAATTACGAATTTAATTCTAAAGTAATCCAAGGTAACTTAAGTAAATTTATAATTACTCTTGAGTTGTATTAAAAACTCATGGCGGCCATGACCTCTGTTCTTAGTCCTTGTTACCTGGATGTGATGTTTTCCTAATAATTAATGACAACAAATTGCATTCAGACCCTGTATTGCTGTTAGGTGATGCCATGGATACCAAAAGGGCTTTGCTGTTGTAGTAAGCTACTTGAGAGTATTTTTGCACTATATTTCCTGATCAGGGGAAATCTTTCCACTTACACATTTGAGAAACACCTGTTAGAGTAAACTGTATTCAAATGCAGAGCAAACATATATTTCAAAAGTGTCCTTCTTGATATAACCTGTACTGCTTGACCAATTCAGTTTTGTATGAGCTGCTTATGTTTTCAAAAAGATTTTTTACAGGTGGCAGTTGCCAGAACCATTATATAGCTGAAATGTTATTAAAGTGAAGGAAGCGATACCACAGAGGTATTGGTAGATACACACTTAAGCCATGTTTCTTCCTGTGCTGCCACTGGGTTCAGTAATTATTCTGTTTTAATGTGAGAGTTTAAATTAAAAATCTGTTAGAAAGCATTGTGCTGTGTTTATATCAGAGCTTCAAAGCCTTTGTTGTTATCAAGGCTTACTTCTGGTGGGTTTTATCCTCTTATCTTCTCACTTTGAAACAAAGGTATTTTGAAGTATAAGACAGGGAAAAGTATTTTTTGGAATGTAAAGGAATGTAAAGGAAGCTGAGTGAGAGGAGATCTATAAGGTAGATGAAATGCAGCAAAGGAGCATTTGAAAGAAGTAAATGGAAAATGATAACAGAAATGTGCCAAATAACAGGCATAATTTTTTTTACTTGACTTACATACCATAAATCAACATAAGATATCATATTTAAAAATGTGCCTTTACTATTTATACAAATTTCATTGAAAAAACAGTTATTCCTTCAAGACTCTTGAAAGTACAGCCATAAACTCAGGCCTGTTAACAGCCTGTACAGATCTTCCCTTTCTGGTTCATACAAGTCAAGAGTTTGGACTTACAGAGCATCTTCATTGAAAAAACAGTTTAAAGAGATGTAAATATTCCATTAATTCTCATTAAGCACTATTACAACTGTCTACAATATCTATATATGTGTGGAAATCAAGATCTCTTCTTTGCCATTTGCATTATTCTTGTACATCATCCTTGATTAAAATCCTAGTGCATGTATCTTCTAGCATTTGGAGATCTTACAGCTCTGCTGTGCACCAAATGGACAGTTCTGAGCTCATGTCATACCCAACGAGCCTTCAAACTGGGGACATGTGTGCTTCACACTCAGTCATTCCCAGCTCCATCTTTGCTTTAGTTTGCTCTATAGGAAAAAGATTATTTTGTACCTTATTCTGATATTTTTACTACCTGCTTTCCACTTAATCTGAGGAGTGGAAAACTTCTCTAACTGTGAGAAGTTTGGCTGGCTTGTTCATACATTGTGTACATAATATTCAGCAGAATATCTGAAAGAACATACATTTGTGGCAGTATTCCACTAAACCATTATTTTTTTCAGAATCCACTTATTCCTAGGGCCTTGTGAATTCAAGCAGATCAGACTAACAGCTGAGGGGAGTTTCTGGTACAGTGGGAAGGGTATAAGAGGAATTATTGCTTGAGCAGAAAAAGAGGGACTAATTACCAAAGGTTTCAAAGCATGTTACCACTTCATAACGTTCACTCCTGAGTTAGTGATTGGCATCATGAATGCGCCTTAGTTCAAGGGCACAAGTGTTTGTTGTTGGACAGTACAAGGGGACAGCTCAAGAATACCTCTTACTGAATGCATGAGCACACAAGAACCTCCCATACATAAAATTAGGTTCAACCACAAATTTTGCATGGTACAAAAGTTGACGGCGAAATGAGCATTGCCCTTAATTATATTGCTACTATAATAAACATTAAGTTGAGAGAAAGATTATTGCAACCAGTGTCATCTTTGGAACAGGGTAATTGTCACTCTGGGTCCATCAAGACATAAATGAAAGATAAAAAACCCCCACTAGTATGGCAGGTAGGAGTGTTCTTCATTAACTTCATTCCCCCAGTCATTTTAACAGCTCCAGCTGAATTCAGTGCTGGTCCCTGGAATCTAAATGACACAGGCCATATGGGAAAAGGAAGTGTAAGGCTGCCACTTAGCTCAGAGCTGTAGTGAGCCTATGCCTTTCTTCACAGCTTAAAGAGAAATGTTTTCTTAATGGCAGGTGCTTAAGCTTTGACACCTGCATAGGCAATTGGAAATTGCTGTGCCTGTTGAGGTGGCTGTGCTCCCATTCTGCTGGAGCAGATCGATTTTTACACAAGAAGCATGGGGAGACTCTACCTTCCTGACTAGAATCAATTCTATGTACAGAAATGGACAGGTGGAATGGGAGCAGGTGGAATTGTGTCCTTAGCTGGTTTTCATAGGAGACTATGACAATAACTCTAAAAGCTTTTAAAACATCTTGTGATCTCCTGGACAACAACTCAGGAAGTAAAAATACCTTTAAAATAACCCAACATGATGTTGGCAGAAAGGTTTCAGGAAAAATTCCTGTTCTAAGATTCAACCAGCATGGAGCAAAAGTAAACTAGCAAACCCTGTATTCAGAGCTGTGCTGACATCTTTAATTACACCATCAATTATGTTAATTTTAATGCATACTTGAGAATGTGATAAAAATAAACCAAAGGAGATTATTCGTTAGCTGTAGTTTCATGTCTGGAATTGAGCTGAACACTTAAAATAGGTCTGGATGAAACACTACATAATGTGCCATAGGGAACAATTCTATATAGGCAGCAAGTAGAGCAGGGTGGAAACTAATAATTCTTCCATCTTAGTTCTATTTTATGACTCTCTGGCAAGAATAACTATCTCAGATTCTTTTTTTTTTCTTCTTTTTCTTTCCTCTCCCTCCCACTCTCTCCCAGGGGGGCTGTAAGCTCTTAGTGAAAGCCAGGACAAAACTGAGCACTTTCTAAAGGAAAAACCTCTCTGTAGAAATAAGGCTCATTGCATTTGGGATTACACAGAACTGTATTCTTGGTTTTGACAATATGTGATTTTAGTGCTATCAGAAGAGCAAACTGAGGCCCACCTCTTGTGTTGTCTCTGTCATCAAAATCTGGTGGTCCAGATCTAGTTTACTAATACTGTGAGTTGTGCCTGTATTTTCATAGTTGCAGTTCTTCCAAAATTTCTTGTGCAGTACATCATATTTCATTTATTAATGCCCAGATCACTGAAATGAGGTTTCCTTAGATGCTCATTGAAAACAGCTGAGTGTAGCCAACTTACAAGTATCAAATCTGGAATTTCTCATAATGCCTTGCGAAAGGGAAGAACTTCAAGAACAGTAATTTTCTCCTTCAGAGAAACTACATTTATCACTTAGATCTCAGTGAATACCTCACAGTCTTAACCTAGACTCTATATTTGGGTTGATCCTGATTAGAATATCCAGAGTTTACCTCCCATGAACTCAAAAATCCATTTTTCTACAGTACATCTATACAATGAAATTTATTGAAATAGGCAGCATGTCCTAGAGCCAGATGTGATTTTCACAGTAGGCCTCCCCAATTTTTTTTTAACACTGCATATGTATACCACCTCACAACTGAGAGTGTGGTAATATTCTTTTTTAGAAATAAATTATCCAATATTTAGTTGTCCTGAGGCATAAATGAACAAGTTTGAAATGGTAAAGGGGCTAAACAAATAAGGAGTTGCTTAATGCTGGAGAACTGCTCTTCATCACATTGAACAAGTTTTGCCTTAATAAAATCTTTTGCATTAAGATAGTGTGAAAGTCAGCATAAAATATATTCTGCTAATAAGAATACTGGAAATTTCCATGAGACTGCAGCCCAGAATGATATAGTTGGTGGTGTTACTTTCTGCTGAGGCTTCTGCAGAGCATTTTCCCACCTGTTTTCTGGGATTTTTTTGTCTCACACCAGAGAAAGAGCTCCACAGACAAGTAAGACAGTGACTGGGGGAGGTTGGGGGAGGATGTTTTAATTCAAGCTTGCAAAGAAATTCCCTCCAGTTCTTTGTTCTGGGTTCCTTCCTGAGGAAATCTGGTAAGCTATAGGCAAAAAAAGTATTGTCTGTGTGCGTATTCTGGATCTGTCAGCAGCTCATCATCTGAAGCTTCCGAAATACACAACCAGAGTTCTAATAGAGTAGAAATGCTCTGTGTGAGTGCATGTGGTTGTAGATATTTAGTTCTGTAGTAGAAAAAAACGTTTCCGCGGGAGAAATCTACAAACTGTCTTCCCTACCCATCCAGAATAAAAGCTGTTGTATTTGAAAGTTCTGGGTTAAATGTGAAGTTTTCGTAGTCCGTAAAAGGAAGTTTATCCTAATTACTGTCAGAAGGAAACCTTATATGAAAATGTCATTAGCAGAGTTTCAGCTCAGCAGAAATGCATCTAACCTATGCTAGTTTTTACTCTTACTTTTAGGGAGTATCTACTGCTGCTTGGTTTTCAATAGTCACCCTTAAATATAGACATTGTAGAGTTTTCCGTGCTATCTGTTTACACTGAATTGTGTGAAAATGAAATACAATCTCTAATGATGAATTCCATGTGTTCAAGGATTTAACTGTGGGATTTGCTTTGCTGTGAACAGAAGTTGTAGTGGTGGTGTTCTTGCCCAGAAGTAGAGCAGGAGTCACACAGTGCCTATCAAACAGTGTAATTCCTGTGTTCAGAAAAATCAACCTGCTCTCCATGTTTAGATATTCCAAGTGCATAATATCAGTATGTTCTTCTGAAGCTTAATAGCCTGAAGCACATGATAAAATTAAATTAGTGGTGCCAAAGTAGGATTAGACTAAACAACGTCAGCATCTGGACTCACAGGTGATGATGAAGAGCAGAAGACCGAACATTTGTAACTTGTCCCCCAGATGCTTTGCTGCTCGTTACTTGAGGTGCACTTGAAGAAACTTGATGGTTCGTTTCCACAGCCTGCTGCTTAACATTTCCAGGTATCCCTATGCTTCAAGGGCATTAGTGCACCTTTAGATTAAAACTGCACAGCCTTAGGCGAGAGGCAGAGATGAGTAAAGTAAAACTTAGCGCAATAGAACAGTGACTCTGGTAAAATCCTAATCTAAATAAATGCTAAAATCTGCTGGTTTACTTATTTCCCTGCCCCAAAAAGCCACCAAATCACAGAAACTCTGAATTAAAGAGTATCTGTCAAGTATTTGAGTATATAGATGGCACCTAGCTTTGAAGAGAGCCATGGTATGGGCTGCTAAGTGTAGAAAGTGGGAGGGTGTGCTGCTGGCTGGAGGTGGAGGGACAAGGAAAATGAGTGTAAGGAATGTGGAAAAGGTAAAGCTTTGGAGAGAAAGAATGAGATGATCCTGGTCGAGGGAAATCTACCAAGACAACTCTTTACAACAGAATATGAGATCAAAAAGTATTTTTATTTAAAACCAATATAAATGCTATCAAAACTTGTGACTATAATTTGCGATTCCTCTGTCTCTTTCAGAATTCTCTGCAATTTTTCTGTTCCTCAGGTTGAAATCTGTCATAAAGGAAATGACTTGTAAATAGAGATCCTGTGTCGCTGCATTAATGGGTTCTTGTGTTTAAGCTTTGAATAGTCTTTCTCTCTGAAGGAGACCATCAGGTCAGAGAAAAGGTGATGGCTTGGAGAAACACTCATTGCTACCTCTGACAGGTCTTGGGGGAGAATAACTAGAAGAAGGTAATATCAGTCTTTGTTTGGCCTGCTGTGTAAAATAAAGCTGTTGTGTTTTGCATGTGGCTGTAAATACTGCCTGTTGGATAGGCACAGAGAATAGTCATTATTTCAAAAATATAAGGAATTGCTGAATCCTTTCCTGATCTAAAACAAGAATATAAACACAAAATAAATCACGGCTTTTCAAATTACTTGCATTATATTTAGGCTCATCAACTGAGAGTCAGTTTTGCTCTGGAGAAAGAATTTTTTTAATCTATTTTTTAGATTTAGTGGTAGAGTCACCTCTTACTTGGAGTGATTTGGATGTGTGACTATTCTTGGGTTGCAGTGAGGAGGCAAGAGAGGGCTGGTGGGAGCCAAGTTATCTTTTTCTCAGAAAAGAGAGGCATTGATGTGGGAGGTGTTCTTAATAGTAGAGGAGGTAATGAAAACAAAACTGCATGCAGGAGAACTAGTATTACTCTCAAGTAGGTGCTTGGCAGTATTTGTTTACATGTTGTGTTGTCTGAAAACTTGTGGGATTTTTAAAAACAAGATTCAGGGACCAGAGACAGTTGGGAGCAGACACTAGACGAGAGTTTTGAGACTATGAGGGAAGAGAGTAGGGAAAATCCCCATATTTCATGGATAACTAGAAATTTTTTGATATATGCCTAGGAAGAGGATCTAAAGACAGACCTTTAGTCAAGCAGTGCGACCTGTCTAGGCACGTGGGTCTTCACCCTGTGGCAAAAGCAAGTAAAGAAAATAAAAAGTTAAAAAATAAGGCAATTTTAGTAGAGGATGTGGAAAAATAAAAAGGAATTGGGTCAGCTGGCATGGAATTCAGGTCATTTTATAAATCAAAACATGATACAGGAGCAAGAGACAACCCAGTGCTCAGGAGGTAATGAAGGTGGCATGTAGGTGTCTGAGAAATAAGATCTTCCAAGACATGAAGGCAGGAGGGTGTGGGGGTCAGAAGGGAGAGAAGGGGAAAATCCCATTGGCAACAGGTCAACTTTATGATGGAAAACCCTTTCTAAGGACTTAACAGGTTTGTTATCAGAGCATATTTTGCACCATTAGGGTAGGCTCTATCCCATGAGCAAACATACAGAATATGAACCTAAAAGGTGAAAAGACCATAAGGTGAGATAGGAGGTGCTCACTGTCTCTTTTGAAATAAGTAACTTCTAGAAACTCACTGTGATGATAACTTCACGGTGGGAAAGCTGGAAACTTAAATGATTTTAATTACATCTTCTGAACCTCTTTTATGAAGGCAAGAGGTATTAAAGGTGATTTGTAGTAAAAGGATGTGTTATGAGAAATGTTTTTTATTTAAAAGTGTTATACCCACAAAGAAATTAATTTCATGAGGATGATTTAAGTAAGCACAGATCCTTTCTATGTTATATCCTTTCTCTGCCCATTCTTCTAAGTCCTTCACTCATACAGAGTTTACTTGTTAGGCTTATGTTTGTCACTGAAATGTCAAGTGTCAGATATATATGTACAGAACTGTAATTTTTATCTTTTCTTCAATTTACAATACTATTGGGTAATTCTTAATACCAGAATCATAGAATAACCTTGGCTGGAATGTAAGACCTCTGTTGGTTGGGTTGGTTTTTATTTTGTATGTTTTTTGTTGTTTTTTTTTTTTAAGAGGGGTGGCGGGGGAATTATGAATTTTATTTCGCTATTTTTGATTGCACCAAAGAGTTTTTAATGCAGGATAGATATGACACTAGATGCATAAATATTCAGCACACAAAACAAAAGGTCATCCAAATCATATCTAAAGTATGGGTTAAAAAGGTCACCTGTCTGCGACTGTTGTATGTGAGAAAACTTGCACTTGATGTGAGGGTTTATACGCTGCTTTGTACATGTTTTGCTAGTATTTACCATCTTGCAAAATCTTGAAGTTTAGAGGATCATGAAAGTCTTTTCCACATTTTGGAAAAGGGAAAATGGAGGTTATGTTTTTATGTGTGTGTGTCTGAGGGGTCTTCTGCTGTGTCTTAGAGAAATTATTAAGATTCCAGAGGTATTAATGGAGCATTTTTAACAGTTTGGGATTAACGCTGCAACTTTCAAATTGCCACAAATAGCTGCCTTTCACTTTTAAAATCAATAGGAACACTGCAGCAGTAGGGACAAATTCAAATCCTCTGGCAGTCTAACACTACCAGAAACCAACAACTAGTCTCAATTCATCAAGATCCATCGGACACAACGTTTATGGAATCATGCAGAGGGAGCTGCTGTTTCAGTTCAGTTGTAGGAACTTTGTCAAAGGCACTTGTTCCTTAGAACTCAGAAACAAAGGGATCTAAAAGTTTTGTTTAGTACACTGTTTTCCCAACACTTGCCTGACAGTTCCACCGGAATTTTTACAAGAGTGTTTTTGATGCATTCTAAGAAACCAAATGCACTCTGTAAAAGCTTTATATAGCCCATCAGCAGTGATGCCTCAGAATGCCAAAACTGTTGTGAGAAACAATTCCTTGTGAAGGCACAGGGGATTTCCAGCCAAGTCTGCTTGAGAAGGGAGCTTAAGAGAGGAAGCAGCTTTTGCTTCTAGACCTGAAATATAAGGCCCTCCTATGTTGCTGTCAGCAGTAACATTCATGCACTGGGTGGTGATGAGCACTATGCAGTGTTTTCCTGAAAAAGAGAATGAAACGTTTTGTTTTGTGTTGAATATATTTGAAAGATCAGATCTTTTTTTCTCACTTAATGTACAATAAATCAGTATGTTTTGACAAGAAGGTTAAAAGCCAGTGGAAATAAGCATGACATTAAAAAGGCTGGTTTTGTCTCGTACACATACAGAGTGGTGGGAAATGATAATGAAAAGGTCAGTTTGGAAAGGTTGCAGAGTAGTAACTCAAAAGACACTTAGCATCTTGCTGAGCTCCAGGCTGCAATACTAATTGGTGACCGTGTGCAAGTGGCCTTCTGAAGGGGGAACTGAATGTACCCCCTGCAAGCCATGAACACCTCACTGGGCTACCCAAGACTACAGGATGTATTAAAGTAATATTTCTTTTCTTCCTGTGTTTTTTTTCTTTTCTTTTTCTTTTTTTTTTCCCTTTACACCTTCATGTTCCTCCTGTAAAGAAATTAGATCCTACACAAGCTGTGTCCAGCACTAGTGTCCACACTTACTTCTCTGACAGACACAGCAGTATGCTAGTCACTTCATTGTCTTATACTGAAAAGGACTGATCTAATACTGAGCTTCAAAAATGCATGTTTTGCCTTTATAGGAGGAACACTTAGTCTTATTTTTCAAACCAAGAACCCAGTACCAAATTGGCCAAAATACTTTTTTACCTTGGATATATCTGTTTTTATATAATTCTGTTGTTCCTCCTGATCTGAGAGTCTTCTCACCCTCCACTATGGACTTGCAGTCCCTGTGTCAGCTTTTTTCCCTTGAGCACCAGGTGCTAAGAATCAGGGGAAGTAAATTTTACAGCAATTATTCCTCCTTTAGTTCATGTGTCAGTGTTTTGGTGTAAATGCAAATCTCATTGTCATGACAGTGGCAATCAGTCCACTGCCCCATTTCCTTATTTATGGGCTTTAAAAATATATAGACTACTGAAATGAAGAGAAGCTAAAATGTCTTATATTTGGCGGTTGATACCTGTAATCCTTATGGCTGAAGAACAGGATTTGTGGCAAGAGTACAAGATCAAACGCTGTACCATAGGCAGGGGATTGAGTTGAACTCATCAGCTCTCTGTGCTGTGTAGGGGAAGGCAGAGAAAGGTCAGTGAGGCTGTTTAAAAGGCATCACTCAAACTTCATGAAATTGTAATGATTTTGTCCAGAATGTGAATAAAATTACATCCTTGCATTTTGCCATTGAAGCTATTTTGACTCCTCATGATCAGGCTGTACAATTTGCTGTATATATCTAAACAGTGGTCTGTACAGTTTTGCTAGGCCAAGTTAATCTTCATCAGACTGGGGAAATGGCCTCAGCAAAGGCTGTGCCTCTGGAGTTGGGATGGCTGCAGCCCAACATGGCACAAACCTGCCTGAGCCACCTCTGCTGTTACTGTCAGTTGGTTCTGATCCTTGGAATCTCCCCATGGGGGAAGGAAGCACATTGCACAGCTTGTTCCCCTGCCAATAAACTTCTCTGGATTGGTGCAGAAAAGATGCTGTATGAGAAGCTGGCTGTCACACATCATTTCCACAATATGCTCAGCTTCAAAATTAAATGAAACAGGCAAATATTTGGGGCTATTTCTGTGGTCACAACAATTTATTTTTATTCCCCTCCCTCCAGTGTTTAAAACTGCTAAATTATGAAGCTGTGTCCTCCTGTTGATACAGCCCTAGGAAATGGCAGGAGAAATAGGAGCAGCAGGATAAAGCAAAATATTAAGTGATCATGTAAGTTGATTATGCTGTTACTTTTGTAACTACAGCAGAAGTGTTTAGCCTGGCGGCTGCCAAGGCTTTTCTTTTTTGTCATCTGTTTTTGTAGAGTTCATTTGCTTCTTTCAGTGTTTTATACCCCAAACTAAATCTTTAGTGCCTTTCTTCAATAGCTGTACAGACAATTCTTTGCCAGTAATTCAACATTTGCAAGCATTCTTTCCATAACAAGGTGTGCCTGCTGATCCTCTTAATAGGGGAAAGAAATGTCAGGAAGGAAATGCTTTTACATTTTCATAAATACTATGGGTTATGTTTTTAAATGACAGCATTTTAAAGCCAAGTCAGATGCTACAGAAGAGACCCTCTGCAAGTGATGAGCAGAAATTTTGTTCTGTTTTCCAAGACTTTAGTTCACTTCTAGTCTTTCTTTTTTCTTTCCTTCTTTTTTTTTTTTTTCCCTCCTCAATCACTAGTATTACTAAAACTGTGGTTATCATCATTCTAGGTAGAAAATATAACATGAAAGCATGAGCTGGTTTTTTTGTGTGTGTGTGGTGGTGGTGGTGGGGGGGTGGTGTGAAGAGTTGGTTTGTTGGATCCTTGCAGCTTTTTCAAATTACGTGAAGTGAAAAAAGATAACAGGCATCACAGCTGTGATGGGTTTGATCCATGGCTGCAATTAGTATTAAGCATCTAATGTAAAATATCTTTTTTTTAATTTGAGTCACTGGAAGACCTGCTAATGCCGAGGCTATAAAGTGAGGCATTGGATTTCCCCCCTTAAATTTCCTGTTGAAGTTTTCTCATCCCCTGGTCTTGGGGGATTGTTTTTGACTCAGTTCTGGGGATTCCAGTGGCATTGAGGCACCTCCAAGAAGCAAATTGGGCCAGTTTTGTGATTTCATCGCTTAAGTCACTATCCATCACATTTGACAAGTTATTGCAGTCTGCTGAAGTTCCCTCTGACTTGAAAAGGAAACATAACCCCTGTCTTTAAAGAGTGGGGGAAGGAAGACCCCGGGAACCACAGGCCAGTCAGTCTCATATCTGTGTCCACCAAGATCATGGAGCAGATCCTCCCGGAAACTATAGTAAGGCCTTGGTGTTTGTTCGTGTCATTTTTCTCCAGATTACATAAAAACTAGACTTTTTTTTTTAAATTCTCATCTCCTAAATGATATCTCCTGATCATCTGTAGTGAGCTACGGTTATTAATGAAAGAGCCTTCAGAAAACTCCATAAAAGAGTCTGGTCCAATAAACACTTGAAGAAAAGTACAAAGATCAGTTTCTACAGAGCCATTGTACTGTCTACTCTTTTATATGGGTCTGAGTCATGGGTCATCTATCGCCACCACCTGAGGCTTCTTGAACACTTCCATCAGCGCTGCCTCCGTTCAATCCTAAACATCCACTGGTCTGATTACGTGACCAATGTGTCCGTTCTCGAACAGGCAGGTGTCACCAGTATCGAGGCGATGGTGATGAGAACACAGCTGCGCTGGGCAGGGCACGTCTCCAGGATGGAGGATCACCCACTGCCTCCCGAAGATTGTGCTCTGTGGTGAACTCGCCACCGGCTGCCGCAAGAGAGGAGCCCCGATGAAGAGATTCAAGGACTCTCTGAAACAACACCTCAGCCTTGGCCATATTGACTGCCATCAATGGTCCACTCTGGCCTCCAACAGGGATTCATGGAGACACCATTCACGACGCTGCTGCTTCCTTTGAGAATGCACACAGAGTCAGTCTTGAGGGAAAAAGACAACGCAGGAAGAACCGTTCCTCACCAGTATCACCTACAGAGACGTTCCGCTGTGCCTTTTGTGACCAGACCTGCCTATCCCGTATCGGCCTTTTTAGCCACCAGCGTGCTTGCAGGAAGCGTGGGTAGTGCCCTTCCCAAATCTTCGTTCGCGAAGCCTAGCCATGATGATGATATGATTATCTGCAGTAATGTATTGTTTTTGCTTCTTCTTTGTCCACTGAAGATAATGGTCCACACAGTTTCACTTCTCATTACCTTTTATTAAATATTAGCTAACAAAGCCAACAGTGGTTTAAAATTTCAAATACAAAGCATTATGCTTTCTGCAGCACTCCAATTTTCAGTTCTTTGTATAGTCTAAGTTACTGATGTAGAGACACTTCTAATAGATACAGTACTTTTCATTTACAACAGTTTGTATGTTCGTAAAAAATATTTTGCTAATCAAAACTAATGCAAAATAAACTTTAATTATTCAATCCACTCCAGATCTCAAAAAAAAAAAAAGTCTTTAATATGGTTCTTGGAAGTACTTGCTTCTTCCTGTTACACAGAGTTTTTCACCACAAAAATGTCATTTTCTGTAGTTTATTCTTCTTTGGAGACAATCCAAATAGGAAAGAACAGAGTGAGTGCTCTACCAAGAGTCTAAATTAGTTTTCTTCTTGGTTTGAAATATTCCACTGAGAAAGTATCAGCTTTTAGCAAGGTAGCAGATTCTGAAGGCCAGAAACATGGAAGAAATGTTGCAACAATATTTTATAAAGATTAAAGGTTGACAGCCCTGATAACAGCAGGAATGCCAGACTAGTGCTGGCATTAAACAAAATAATGGAACAACTCAGACTAGAGTAAATAAATAACTCAACAGTGGCAACATTAGCAAGCCTATAATTTTGATCTTCTAGAACTCTGTTGTTTTATTAATCTTACTGTCTGAATTAACAGCATAAGTGTATATGTGAAACCAAAAAAGGTGTTTGACTTGATACTGTAAAGAACTTTGTCTGACACATTGGAATTTTAGAAATTAATGATAGCAAAAGTTGAACTGAATGAAAGACATAGGTATCAGTAGAGGTGTATGATTAATGAGGTCTCACAAATATGTATTTTCATCCCTTTATTATTTGGCATTTTAGTATTTGTGGCCTGGAATAAAACATGAAATTGCCTCTGCTTCTGTTAACGTATACAGTTGAAATCAGAGAAATGATACACGAGAAAAGAAGGGAGGACATTAATACTGGTTAAATTACAATAATGGACTCTTTGATTTCATAATTTCTTGTAACAATTTTCTTTCAGTACATACTTACTATTGTCTAGAAGATTCTGCCCAGAATTATAAAAGAAAAGCCTTGGCAAAGCTGGTCTGTATAAGACACAAAAAGGAAAATACCAACCACTACAGAAGGATGTTGTAGGAGTAGGAGTTCAACTAGTAGTTTTGTTGTGCTTGTTTTTCTGGCATTTAGCTTTCCTAGATTCTTTCATGTAGTTTTTATCTGATACCATAAAAATAGTATTTTCCCTGGCTTCTACTGAGACATTATACATAAATATTTTTTCTCTATAGAGCAGTTCTATTCTCATTTCAAAGTTTCATTCTTTAGTTGAGAAAGCTATGATTTAATGGAGCTTATCTGATGCATCAAATAATACAAATAAGCTCTGGTAATGTGAGAATTAAAATACTCTTTTTGGTAAATATAAACATTTGGTTTGGATTAGTCTACTATAGTGAAGTACTTGGGTACTTCATGGAGGGCATTTAATCAATGTACAACTGGAAAAAACTATCTTCATTGGCTTTGTGTTCGTTGCAGTTGAAATAGAATTACCATTTCTAGATAGAGATTTCAAAAGTAGTCTGTTGGGTGGGTTCCTGTCACCTGCTCTGGGTCAAATCAGCTGACCACTTTCTTATATTAAACCTTTAGAAGCATTTTCCCAGCTCACGTATCCTGCTTAGAAAGTCCCACTGCACATGGGGTTACCTGCACCCACAGTCTGAAGTGTGTTGTTTGGATATCTTCATCAATCAGTCTATTATTGCAGCTAAAGGGCATTCAGTGCTCCAGCCATGGCTGCTGCCCAGCCAACAAATATTCCAGTTAGTTAAAAGAAATAAGCATCACCAAGGTGGATCATTGCTTGTGTTCACTCTTGCTTTTCTGTCCTCAGGAAAATGACCTCAACTTATGAACACATTTTCTTTGTGGTAACCTTGCAGTTATCTGACTTTTTCAGATTAAAAGTTCCTGTTATAATATTGAAGGGGTGGGGAGAGAAAAGCCTTAGGCCAGATGGAATAAAATCCATTTCATAGAATGGAAAAGGAAAGCTCCTTATCTTTACCCTGGTAGCACAGTAAAGAGAATTTTTTTTTCCTTTTCTCTAGCTGCATATATTATAGATGCTTTCAGTTCTCTCAAGAATTTAGACACCTTCCTCATTTTTCTCTTTCCCTGTTGACTGCACGCACCTTTTGCTTTTATCGGCAGCAATATGAACGTAAGAAGTGAAAGGATTTTCTGGGTCAAGTCACAGTCCCTATTATTTTGGACAGCAGCATCATATATCTTTCCTTCTAAAATTAGGTGTCTTTTCCTTGCTCACCTCTCCTTTGGAGGGCTACATCAAACTCCTGAATGTGGGACTAGGAAACGCCTTATCTTTTCTTATTTTTTTCCCCCACTTTTTTTTGTGCCAAAATTTTCCTTTAGCTTAAATACTTCTTCGTTTGTTCTGGTCTTTATTTGGATGAGTGTGCACTACAAGCTCGGTTCAACCTATCCCCACTCAGTTTTACAAGCCAAAAAAGGTTGTCTATGTATTCTGGGATAGGCACTTCCAATCCTTATCCATCTTTCTGGCCTTCCTCAAACCATGGTAATTTGTGCCCATTTTTGCCCAGGCAAACAAACAAAATTGTCTACAGCATTTCATGTTCCACCCCAAGCAACTGGTCCACTATAACCATTAACTTTGGATAGCAATGACCATTTTATTGTATTTCTAAAGATCTGAGGTTAGGCTAAATAGAGACAGCAAAAAGAGGTGTGCAGGAAGGGCACTGTCACCCCACTGGCTCTAGAGAGTTCAACTGGTGGTGCTCATCCTCCCAGGAGCTCAGCTGTGGTGTCCACCTGGCAGAAAGCCACGTCCACTGCACTCACAGAATGGGTGTGGCAACCCAGAATAACTTGTTTCCTTTTCTGTCCTTCCTTTCCGCTGTGTGTTTGCATGCAATGTACACAATTAACTCGTAAAACTCCAAGTTTCATTAAGCACTATCATCAACTTATCAAATACAGGAGATCAAAGAGATCCAAGAGCCCAGCAGTTCTCTCAAGAGCTTGATACAGGCTTTCTGTGCTGTATTATACAAACCACTTACTGGGTCTATCTGTAAAACGAGGCAAAAAGACACTTTATGATGTAAACATAATAAAACAATAAGGTATAATTGGCAAAAATTGTCCCATATAAATCATTGTAGTGAGAGAATCTTGATGTCTGTAGCTATACATTAACAGGTGTAGCAAACTGTGAACCTATCATTGAGATTTCCTAAGCAATATAA
Source organism: Sakesphorus luctuosus (assembly GCA_013396695.1). NCBI lineage: Eukaryota > Metazoa > Chordata > Aves > Passeriformes > Thamnophilidae > Sakesphorus > Sakesphorus luctuosus. The sequence goes on along the minus strand of VWZD01008869.1, from coordinate 783,323 downwards.
CTTGCCAAGTTATATGGCTGACTTTTAGCTGCTTATCATTTTCAATGAATTGTTTGTTCTGAATATTTTTCCCATACTTAATTTCTACTCTTAGTGAGGAGATTTTCTGTTTACTAGAAGTTTGAGGGTTGGGGTTCATTTTGTTTTTTTCCTTTCTGTTTTTTTGTTGATTTGTGGAGTTTTTAACGCTATGGGGAAGAGTTACAGGGAGAGCTAAACAGGGAAGGTCCTAACAGCATGAACTATGTATGAACATAAGCAAAGATGCAGGTTTAGAGCATGAGAAATTAGGAAATTATAGAATACCAGTCATTGGTACAGTGGAATTTGCAGTTGAATGAGTGTACTCAGTTGTACCTTTTGCTTCCAAAGATCTGTCTGCATATTTGCCCACAGCAGTTACGATGGAGCTACCAAGAGTCAGCCAGAGCCCTGAGGTGGAGCTTCAAGAGCTTTCTTTGAAGTGAACAAGTCAAAATACACCAGAAGGCTCCTGGTCTTTGAAGCTGTGTTTTACTAGAACATAAAATAAGCTGGTTAGAGGTAGGTTTTTAGAGAGAAAAAAGACCCCTCTGATCTGGATAGGACAGACCAAGTAAGAAGACTTTAAAATAAGCCTCTGTTGCCCATTGCAATATCTGTTAGAGGCAGATTATTTCCAGGAAGTTGGAAGGGCTTTGTACAATTCTTGCTCATGAAACTGTGTGCTACTCAGACATTGCTGAGTCCTCTATGGCTCATGAAAGCTAAGAATCCTTAAACGTGCCCTAAAATAGCTTGTGTGTGTCATATCTTTACATTTTTACATTTTTAATATCAAGTTTTGCTTGGATTGAGTGTGACTGCTTGTGTCAAGTAGGTGGAAATCTCCTTTTGAAGGCATAAAGCATCCATTTGTAGCAACAGAGAGCCATTAGATATCAGCTTCACAGTATCTGCATAATGTATATATTATGCAAAAGTAGCTTCAGGCAAGTGTGGGTTTATTTTTTTTTTAAGAAGGGATTCCATCTATTGACAAGAATTTAACATACCTCTGACAAAGCAATTTCTTTTTTAAAAGTATGTAAAAGATACTCTGAGACTTGGAAGATTAGATGAGTCATCAGGGAGACAGATCAGCAGTTACACAATGGAATTAGAGTAGGTGCTGAATTTAGTTGTATCATGATATACAGTTCAGTATGAGGGTTTGTGTCTTCATATATGAGACGTGTGCACGTGTTCTGGTAAATATTGAGGTGATACTAAATACATGATTTTCTCTCTCCCTGGAATGATTGTACTTGCACTGTTGAATCATTTCAGCAATGATGAAATAAACCACCACAGTGTAGTTGTACATGTATTTTTAGAGCATGATCCCATAGACAGCTGGAGGGTTTCTTTCAAAACTGCTTTCCAGTATGAAAGAAATGTCTTTAAACTGAGAGAAGCAGTTAGATGTGAAACAATTTTTTGTGCATAACCTTCAGTTTTTATTAAAGCCTCTTTTTTTGCTGCGTTTACAAGCTAAACCAGCTGTGAAAGGTGCAAGCATATAGTTTGTATTCAGCAAAGATCTGTCATTTTGTGCTTACTGCAAGGCAAATGGCTCTGCCAGTTGGGGCTACAATTTATCAACTTGGCAGAGTGACAATTTTCATTGCTCTTGAAAATTTATCATGGATAGTCATTTTTGAAGGGTTGACTCTTTTGTTTAAGCAGGCTTTTTACATTTAGTCTTATCAAAATGGCAATTATTAATGCCATTAACCCATGAGGCAAAGATCAGTTCTGTCCTGAAACCTTGAGTATGTCTTCTTGACAAAGAGATTTATCTGCTTTTGAGGCTTCCAGGGTTCGTGGGTTTAAAGAACAGATGTAATATAACAAAAAGCCATCTCCCTAAAGACCAATGAAAGCCATTTTTATCCCAGCTGCTTTAGAAGAAAAGTAGTATAAGAGGGGGAGAAAAAGGTAAAATATTAAATATTAATTGTCAAAATTATTTTTACGTTCTTTGTTCTGACTTCCTCTCTTGTCCTTAGAGGCTTAAAGATCAACTCGCTTTGAGAGGGTTAGTGACATCCCCACAACCACAGCTCATCACCAAGGTCCTTCCATGTTGTATTGTAGTCAATAATTCCTCAGTCCCAGCCAGGAGTGGATTTAGAGACAGTTCTGTAAAGTATTAAGTAGTTCCTCAGAGACACTGAGCATCCTCAGGTCAGTGTCAGGTGCATTGCAGGTTTCTTCCCCGTGAGTCTACGTGAAGTGATACACATAGAAAGGAGTTGAGAACAAATGGGATGGATCTTGTGCCCAGTGAATTGACTTATTTCCGTTTGCTCAGTTGGATATTTTCTGTTCTGCGTTTCCATCAGCAGTGTGTCTGAGGTGAGGGAGGGAAGAGAGGAAACCTCTTTGCTATTAACACAGAATCACAGAAACATATTCATGTCTGCAACATATTCATATGTGTGGGAATTAGGAAAGTTACAACAAAGTATGTTTTTACATCCTCTGCTTCAAGTATTATTTAAAACAATTCCTAGAAACGTCCCCACCTTAGCAAAAAAGAAATCATAGAGAGTAAATACATAAGGAAGAAAACTAAGCTTTCCCTTGTGGGATCTGTAGGCAGGGTTATTATTCAGACCAGCTAGTAGATTTTTCTGGACCTTCTGCTGCTCCATTCTTACTCCTCAGCCAAACAGAAATTGCCCTCTGCTAAGTCACTAATGTTTTCCCTTTGTTGACTTATAAAGTGTCTTTTCCATGCTTATCCTCTCCACTTTTTTTGTAAATCATAGTCTGCCTTTGACATCCAAGTTGCTCGGACACAACGGCATCTGCACAACACACTGGATTTAAGGAGTACAGTAGCTGCAAATCACAGCGATATGTTTCAGTCTTTCATCAACATCTTTCTTAAGGTTTTGGTTTAGGAATAGTTTAAACAGCTGTTCTGGTACTCTGTCTCCATTGTTCCCTTTCTGTCCCAATCCTCTTTCTCTGTCTCAGGATCCTATTTGGAATGTCTGCTGTGTTTTTTCTGCTGTATGTACCCCCCACAATCAGTGACCTCTCACTAGTTCATGGATCTCACAATAAAGCTAACAGAGTTCTAGCCTAAATGTCAGATCATAAAACAAAACTGTGGTAATTAATAGAGCTGAGGCCTGCAAAAAAGGGAGTTTGTAACATCCAATGGGAGTTAATTTATTGGATGTGTCCTACCTTGCATTTCTGAGAATGTCATGTGAGCATAATGCTCATCTAAACTAGAGAAAAAAGTTAACAATTGAATTAAGTGGCACAGGTTCAAAGAGATGATCTTATCCCATGCAACAGATATGAAGGCATTACCCTTGTCTCTGAAAAGCTTTCAACATTCATAATGATAAGGACTTGTTAGAAACTCAAAATCTGGATCTTTGAACTCCTGTGTTATGTTTGGTCCCTTTCTCTAAAATATGTTGAATTAAAATACCAAAAGATGAAGACTTAAGAATAGTTTTGGATTTGTGATCTCTTTGTGTGTCTTAGGTCTGTCTGTACTGAAAGCTGACATGGACACAACGGTATCAGACCTCATGGACTTAGAAGAAAAGTTTCTGTGAGATCTTTCAGAAGGAGCAGTACAGTTAGTGCCAGGACTTGCCCCTATATTATGGATATGAGTTGTTCCCTATTTAATACTTTGGGATTTAGAGCTAAATAACTCCTTTGTCTTGTGTCTTTTCAAGAGTTAATGATAGGAGTTGTCTGTTTTGATGAAATACTGTTATCAACCTGTTCAGTGTGGTGTAGTTAGCTTTTTTTAATGAAAAAAGGTTTTATTTCATATTAATTTTGATTATGGCTTCTCACATAGCTATAAAGTGTAATATTTGTAAGGAATTCTTTTTTGTACACAGGACAGCAAATGTCAGATTGAATAGTTCTCTGCTAAATTTCCTTAGGGCTTTTCTTAAGTGAGATAGATGTGAGTTGTTTCAAATGGTATTAGATCTTCATAAATCATATTGCACCTTTTTTCCTTGTCAGAAGCAATGTGCTCCCACTTGTCAACAGGAAATTCCCACTTTTGAGTTAGACTTTACCCTTGAGAGAGAGAACACGCACCTCTAACTAGAAAGAAGCGCATGTAGGACTGAGCATGCAATGCAGGAGTGAACACTGGGGAGTTTTAGAGTAGACTTAGCTTTTTATGCAAAGTGTATGGCAGGTATTTTCACCTCCTGAAATCATCACCACAAGAACATTTGCTAATTTATTTGCCCTAGAATACCTCCAGGTATTTTGTCTGACTACCTAGTCTTCCTTGAAGGTATGTTGGCTACACAGTGTCCCTGATGCTGGTTTGAAAACCAAATTATCAACAACTCATTCAGTCTCAAAATCTTGCTGTATTTGTAGTCTATAGCTTATTTTACTCTCTAGAAACACGATATGACACGTTGCTTTCCAAGTGAATGAATGTGTTCAGTGCAGGCAGCAAGTCCTGATCTGCAGTGATGCTTGTTTTGTATTAGAAGCCGGAGGATGAGACATCAACATAACTTCCCTCTTACTGACGCTATAGGTAAAAGAATACACTTTATGTGTACCTTAGGGGTTGATTTCCAAGGATCATTTCACATTCCTTGTTGTGAGAGTGGATGAAACATAATTTCAATATGTGAAAAGAATGTGCTTGAGAGAATCTCAATTGTTATGGGGAGAACTGTAAATTTGGAGAAAACCCTGGGGATGACGAGGTTATACCAATGGCCTTGGGGCATGTGACTGTCAAAGGGGGAAAGGAATGTTAGAAAGGTTTCACATCAGCGTTTGCACATTTGCTGCTTCTTGTTAGTGCAGCCACAGTAATGCCTTTCTATTTGAGAGGGAGTTTTAGGGAGGTTGTGACTTGTAAGTGGTAGTAAAATTTTCTGATCACAAAATATATGGATATGTGTGAAAATCTTAGGTGAGATTCAGGCACCTGAATTGTCAATGGAACAATTGTTTTTGTTTGTCAGTTTGTTTGGGGTTTTTCCTATGATTTCCCTCCTGCTTTATTAGAAAGAAAATAGTTCCAGAAGAAACATACTGAACATGATGAGAGATAAGATATTATAGCTTTATATAAAATAATCCTCTAATTTCAGAATGAGAGAAATATGAGCTTTGCATCACTTGTTGATTTGCAGGTACTTCAACTGTAGCCTGATCACCCCAGGTGACCAAATTTTCCAGGAAAATTGATAGAAATATGTAGATGAGTTCTTTAGGAACAAGAAGGATATAATTTTGTTTCTTAAAATGGGAATCTTGTTTATGTTTTTCCTCTTGAGATTGCAAAGAATAGTGTGTTGAGTCAAGTGGAAAAGATTAGTCTGGGGTTTTTTCCAGGAAAATTTTTTAGTAGTTATTAATTGGAAAAATCATGAGGTCTTTAGTGTCTAAGTATTTAAACTAGATGATGTTATGGAAGCTGAAAGGTTCGTGTAGGAACTGATTTTCAGTCTTGTAGAACTACAATAAATAACTTCACATGTAATGCATTTAATGAGCAAGAGGGCTTTAAGGATGGCTTTTTCATTGAAGTTTATGGGCATACAATTTTACCTATGGGCCCAGAGTTTTAATGAACACATCAATTAACTCTGGATATCTATGATGATTTCTTTTTTTTTACACCATGTAAAAATGGTCAACAAATGAAATACCAATTTCATAAATTGAAACGAAGATGCTCTGTAGCCTTATCCAGCACTCATTACATTTGGGACAATTCCTCTGTGGTCTTTGTAGAATGTTCAGGATGATCGCTGTTTCTCAAATGACCATTTTGATTAGCAAAGAAATAAAATTAAGTTCAGTGTTTAGACAGTTATTGCAGAGGGATTTCAGCTGCCTGGGTTGGAAAAAAAGTGGGGTTTTAAAAAGATTTTCTGATTTTTTTTTTTCCTCACTCAGTTGATATCCTTAAGTGCTAGATATAAAATAAAATTTATGTGAAAACTCTAGGCCGTAATTATAAACCTTAACAGCACCACTTAATTGCTGCTCAACATTCTACCTATGCGGTTTGCTTAAAATCTCCCCGTGTAGTTATTGCTGGGCAAATGGTCTAATGATATGAAACATATAAATAATATTGCCTGTCTACCCTTAATACTAATAGCAATCTTTTAAAGGAAGAGTTCCAGTCTGTTGAGTCCCTCAAATGAGAGGGCATAGATACCACTTGCCAGCTGGTGCAGCTATAGCCAGGCAGACAAAAGTGTCCTAATGCAGCTTTTGGTAAAAAAGTTCAAATTTAATATTTATTCTTGTTTTCATTAAAGTGACTTGTAGTGAGAGGAAGCTCTCAGTCCTGAAGCTTTGTCTCCTCTTTGAAGGGTCCCTGCCCCTCTTGTGTTTTGTATAGGATGTCCAGGCACCTAATAATGATATTGGCTCATCCTAGAGGACAGGAAATCTGAAGCTTTGGTGCTAAAATACTTTTGTTAGATCTGGCTTTAGAAGCCAACCATAACTAACATTATTAAATGTATTAAACTTGGGGAGCATTTTAAAAAAAAGGGTGTATAGCTATTTCTGTTCAGCTTTAATCAAATGACCTCTTAGATAGGTTCCATAATGAAGGGTCTGAAAAGCTGAGTCTGCTTTGTGATGTATTATTACAATTTTGCTTGTTGGAAGAGATATCTTTATTTAACTTTTCTCATTGACAAGTCACATTTACCATGAAAAATCAGAATCGTTATCTAGCAGGCCAGTGCCAAAGCCAAATAAGTACCATGGTTCAGTCTGGCTTGTAGCTGCTTAGAACTGAATATACTTGAACACAAAAGTTCTGTCTGAAAAGCAGCACAGTTCTGGGCATTTGTTTAGAAACCAAAGTGAACAGAGAAAACATAATAGCCAGTCACCTAATGGTTTTCTCAGCTCTGGTGGAGAAAGAAGGGCTATGATTATATCCCCACTTACAGTAAATTGTAGCAATAAATCCTGCTTGATTGTTGTGCCCCCATGGCTAATGGTGGGCTGGTTTTGTGTGACCATCACAACAAATGTATTTCCTCCAGTTAGTTATAAAATAAGACAATACAGGTCAGTTCAGGAGGAAATGTTTTGTATGGAATGAGCACAGACCTGCTTGTGGGAATAAGAAAAGGCTTTCAAAACTGGAATAATTCATGATGACAAGGTGATAGAGTGGTTCCTTCATTTTAATTTGTAGGTAAGAGCTAAATAGCAACAAGATGCATTTTTGTGTATTTGAGTTGCCTGTGCTTTATTTCTTTCCTTTCCCCAAACCTTTCCATTGAATACTGGGTATCATTTTATATCTTCTTATGTCCCTGATACTGCCATCAGGTGCAAAATCCCTCAGGCTATTGCAGAGAAAGACTTTAATATTTCTTAAATCAATTGGAATTTTGTTCTTGAGGTGTTAGGCATGTATTCCATGGAGCAGAGCAATAACATACATTTCAGTTTGACTGCAAGTATTGCCTGGCACTACCAATTTAACTAGACTTCATTTTCAGACAAAAATGCAAAGATATGCTTTTCTGTTGGATCAATGATATATATATATATATATATTTAAATATTTTTTTGGTTTATGTTGAGTTGGCTCCAATGAACTTGACTAACAGAACAACTTAAAATTCATGGAATCATAGGATAGTTTGGGTTGGAAGGGACTTTTAAACATCATCTAGACCAATCCCCAGCAATGAGCAGGGACTTTTTCCACTAGATCAGATTGCTCAGAGTCTCATCCAACCTGGCCTTGAATGTTCCCAAGGACTGGGCATCCACCACCTCTCTGAGCCACCTGTTGGAGTGTTTCACCACCTTTTCCTCCTTATATCTAATCTACATCTACACCCTTTTTAGTCTGAAACCATTACTCTTTGTCCTATTGCAACAGGCCCTGCTAAAAGGTGGGTCCATGTTTCTTATCAGCCTCCTTTATATGTCTCTTCACGACAAGGTGAAAACTCGTTTGGTAAAATAAACAGTTCCTACTAAGCACACTTTGTGCTCTTCCATTCCTTTAGTCTCATGCCTGGATGTGTGATTTCCTTGAGAATGTCAGTACTGCTGCATGAATATGTAAACTGTGATAAAGATGTGCTTTCTGCTCATGTATCACAGCTGTGACAGGACTCCTCTGCTAAATCTTGCTGGGGTCACTGCCCCAGTTCAGCTGGCATCTTGTTAACTCTTGGTACCTGCCACTTCTAGGTGGCAACTACCTCCCTAATAAAGATTACAAAACAAATGGGATGCCTCACATGTCACTCATAGGCCTGCTATTCTAGTGTAAAATCACCTATAGCAGCACTTCAGGCAAATATGCCAGGCTGTTCCCTGGGACTGCTGCGTTGGAGACAGACATAGTGCTCAGCCATCCTGCATGGAGGTCAGGGGGGAATGCTGGTTACACTTCCAGAAATACCAGTTATGTGAACTGTCAGCAAAGTAAACAATACCACTTAATATAACCATTTTCTGATAAGAAACACTATTGAAGTTTTTCGTATCACTATAGAAAAGGTAGTAAATGAAAATGAAAATGAAGTAGAGGATTATCAGATTCAAATTACAGATTTTTTTTTTTGAGAAAGCAACTATTCATTAATGCAATGCAAAACAAAGAATATTATTAGTTGTAAATATTTGTTATCAATTATTCATTGCAGTTTCCTCCCTATAACTTGTGAACCAAATGTTTGATTCTGGTAAAATAAGTCATTGTATGTTCTATGGTTTTCATGGAAGAAGAACTAGGTGTGGTGATCCACAGTTCTGTTCTGACTGGGCCTTGCTGTGTCATGAGATAATGCTGAATCAGTCAGGAGACTGAGGTCACTGTACCTGGAGACTTTCCTTAAAATGTGCTGCCTGAAAAGACTGAAAGGCTTTTAAACTTTGAGTGTTTTAGTGGAGATGATACAAAATGAGCAGCTCAGAATGCACAGGAAATTGAACTGTTCTTCCCATAACTGCTGAGTATTTCCAGGCAAGTCTTTGGTCCCAGCTTGGAGTTCAGTGAACTTGGTGACCTTCAGAGTTGTGGCAAACTTTGCTTCATCCCTTTTGGTCTTTGGTAAGAACTGAAATGCTGCTTGCAGGTTTCCGGCCCTGCTGTGATTGCCTCCTTTCATTTCTCTGCCAGTCCTATGTAGAAGATTATGGATTCATTTTGCTCAGGCCACTCTCCATATCTTTTTGTGGAAATTTTCTGACCTAGTTGTGTTTAAAGAAATGTAACACAAATTAAGAGCATGCAAAATCAATTGGAGTCCATGCTTTTAATTCTGAAACAATTTCCCTTTTAGTATAACACCAATAAAAATTGATGTTTTCTTATTCTACTTGGAATTAAAAATTAAAATTTTAGTGGCATTTATATCAGATTGTCAGAAAGTATATGACATTTTGGTACTTTCAGTGTGCCAAGTTTCAGAAGGGGTCTTTGGATTGATCAGATAATTCCTCCCTTCTTAAAAAGATCTTGAAAAATTAAAGTTGCTGCCCCTCAGATCTTTTTCCAAAGTTGCTCCCTATTCTTTCTGTCTTCCTAACAAATTTTAATCTCTTTCAAGGTATTCATCTCATTTGGTCTCCCCTAGGATAGAGAAACATTCTGTCTCAATTTGATGTGAGGAAGCACCTAAATCTTGCTATTGCAAGCCTGCCAAGTCTAATTTAATTCTTGTTCTGTTTTAATTTATTAATTCCCAAGATGAAAACCATAATACAAAGGACCAGCCAGGGCTGCACTTAAGTAATAGAGAACAAAAACTGAAAGAAAAACAGTATGAGCCATTCTTTTATTGTGAGAAGACAAATAATTTCATCTATTTCCTGACATAAAAGACAAGAAAGGAAAAGGAGAGTCTAACAAATAACACAAAGAGGAGAAAGAGCAGAATGGAGTGAAAATTTTCCAAATGTCAGAGGAAATAAAATAATGAACTTTAAAGAAGCAGCACCCATTTTGCTCAGTAGAGCCTTCTCTCAAAGCTGTCATGTTGGGAAAAATGGAAAAGCTCTGAAATGAATTTTAAACCTGGTTTTGTTACAGTTTGGATTTCTTAGACCTGTTGGCAGCAGGTGTCTTTTCTTAATATTCATTATTCATGTAGGCTCACAATGCATTTCAGTTTATAAATGAAGAGGTATACAAGCCTTTCTCTGCTGCATTAAATAGATGAAATATATTACTGCCTTTGAGCTGGTAATGCCATAGCTGGAGCTCGAAGGCTATTTGCCTGCCACAGCTGATAGACAGTCAAGTTGCAAATAAGTTTTATTTTGAGGAATATACAGATGAACAGAGTTCTTTGATATGCCTCTATATTTGACTGGATAATAATACACTAATATTATTCTGAAATAGTAAATCTCTTCCTCAAATCTCAAAAAAATCCGTCACGTCAAAATAAGTTTCATTTCTTGTCATAATTTTCCCCTTAAAGTGATGTGTACGTGCCCAGTCCTGTTAGTTCCTGAGAGAGTCAGCTCACACTTGGCTTAATCTTTGTTCAAGCCACGTCCCACTGACTTCAGTGTAAAACTTGCATGAGCCAGGTCTGAGATAAAACTGAACTCCCAATCCTGTTGCACTGAAAGCAGTACAAAGGTTTTGTCTATTCATCTCAGCAGGAGCTGAAGCCCAACTAAATTGTAACCTTAGAGTTTTACCCATTAACACCAACGGGATTGGAAGGTACAGCAGCTTGTGATGTCTGTTATTTAAAAATAGAGCCAAAACCAGGAAGTCATTTCTCAGTGTGAAGTGTTGCATTTTAAAGGGGCAAATTCCTGCTGGATCTGAGCTGCTGTATCTCACATGCTGAGAGATCCCTACATGAAGAGGGATAGCTCAAAAGATGAAAGACTGAAGGATTAAATTCCTAAACCATTATCAGAAGAGTTTTATTTATATGCTTAGCTCTCCATTTTGTAACAATTGGATAATGAATACTAATAGGGGGAAAAGAGTGGATGCAGATATGTTCAGTTTTTGGCAATTCCTGTTGCATTTGAGCAAGGGGACACAGATCATCTTTTGGAACCCTGAGTTTTGCATAGTTAGATTTATAAATCCTTCTGCATGAGACTTATTCTGAAAGCTGTTGAAATAATTCCAGGTACTGGGCTAGGTCCTGTTTAGCCTTTTCTCCTCCTGATTTGCATGGAGTTGGGTAACATAAGGAATAGATTTCTTATATTAACCCAATGGCTTTAGTGAGAATAATAGATTAAAAGCTGGAGCAACTGTCAGAATAGGCATAAGAAGTTACTGTGCTGCTTCTCATGAGTTCATGCCAATCTTAAGTTGTGCTGGGTATATTTTTTTTTAGCTATGTGTTCTTGCTGCCTACATGAACAATTAGTTGTGAGAGTATGTGTTGAGATGGCTCAGCTCATTGAGCCATATGGACCATGACCCTATTAAAAAGGTGATGAATTTTACTCCACAAACTTTCTCCTTTTATTGAGCAAATACCTTGTTAAGAGAGAGGCACCAGAGATGTGGTACATTGGTCTACTCTTTTTCTGCTACTTAAAATTGAACATAGGGAAGAGTTTCCAATTTGCCAGTTGAATTTTCACTGTTTATTCCTCCCCTACAAGAAACTTAGCAGAACATAAAGGAATCTTTGACTCTTCCCAAACACAGCATGCTGAATGCACACTGAATTTCCTGTTATTTTTCTATGTCTGAATTTGTACAACACTTCTATGTCCCTGGCAACACTGCATGGAAGTGCAGAGCAACTGGACATTGCATTCACACTCACTATGGGTCCAGGGACTGACACCCACACGGACATGAGGTGGTTACACAGAGGTACTAAAACAGCTTGGTTTATTCTGCTATGGAAGTCTGGATCTTCAGATCAACTGAATGTCCATGAAAGACCCAGTAGGTACAGTCTGAGGGCTGCTTAGTTTCAGACTGGGATGCCAGGGCATGGTCAGAGATACAAGTACTGAACAGGTGAAGATTGAGTGAATCCTTGAACATGCAATAACATTGTGCTCATGGGTACACCCCTCATCCTGGGGGTTTATTCCCATGAGTAAATTTGCCTGTGTTTGAGTAGTTGCAAGATGTGAATTTTTAAATAAGACAATTTTCTGTGAGTGTATGTAACCATGATTAAGGACTACTTACAGGTCTTTTATGGTTCTTCTAAAGATATCTGTTTGTCACGGTTAGAATTGCCTCTGATTTCAGTGCAAAATATGAATCCTGAAATGCTAAAAGGCTTCTGAAAGTGGCTGAAACAAAAACATACATATTGCAATAAGGAATGAAAAAATAATAGTTTAAAAGTCTCTAATAAACAACTGTTCATTTTAGGCCCAGCAAATTAGGGATTTTTGAGACTTTATTTTGAGAAAACTGAAAAGTGTGTGGAATTTTGACTCCTGTAAATAGCCCTAAATCTCTGAGCTTGGTAGGCCATGCTGCTTTTGAGCCCTGGGACTGCTCAGCATTGCTGCTAGTAGCCTCAATATATCTCAGTGCTTGGACTGCTAAGTGAGCTTTCCAGACAGTAGCAAGATTCTGTTGGAATTAATAAAGGTAGTTAAATCCCTATAAAAATGTCCATTGCATTAAAACAATGCTAATTTTTGGTTCTGATTTTGAGCTTGCTGCAGTGACACCACTGCTACCTTGCAGGCACTGTTGTATGCATAAGCCTTGCTCCTCAGCCAGCAGGAGTCTGGTTTTGACACATTTTCTTTACATGGTGTGATTGCACCGTTTCAACCAGAGTAATACTTTTTTCCCCCGCTCAGAACAAGTTATATGGTTTTCCAGAATTAGAACTGGAAGTGGCAGTGCCATCTCACAAGTTCATTTTGTTCTGTTATAATTAGGGGATTGTGAAGTAGGTGGTATTATTCTGTGTGTAAGATTAAAGTTTCAGTGGAAAACGTTGCAAGGCTGTTCAGTAAGGTGCAATAGAGAGTGCATTTTATAATAAAATTCTGCTTATATTAACTTTCACAAATATATTTTGTAACTGGTAATGACTTTTTAATGTATTTTCCAAAGAGTTTTACAGCAATATTATAAATGTTTGTAACAGTGGGTTCTACAGTTGCAGGTAAAAGTGAGGTTGAGCACTCTCAAGAGTTCTGAAAACACAGAATCTTTATTAGCAGAAGTGATCGAATAGCAGGAACCCAAAGAGAGGGGAGAGAGAGGAAGAAAAACAGGAGCCCTACTTGTAAATATTCCTTGCTTACCCCAGGGTTACTCATGTAAGTTGTCTTATCCACTCAGGACACTCCCCCAAAGGCAGGGGCTACATCATCTAGGTGTTGGCAGAAAGCAGGTGTCCCCACTGTCCCTTTTGAGAAACAAACCACACCCCGAGCACGAGTCCTCTCACCTTTATTGAGCCCACTGGTGATGTCTACTGAGGGAGGTGTGGCCAGCACCGCCTGGGTAGAGGTCTCAGGCTCTGCCCTCTTTCTTCTTACTCACTCCCTCTTTCAATTGTCCTCCAAAGGCTGTCAGCCAATAGGAGAGACCCAAATAACTTTAGTTCACACAAACTCTGTCTTCAAGGATGAAGCCTCACTCTATCAGCTTTTGTTCCTTAGAACTTAGCAGGAAAAGAATAAATCTTTCACAGGTGGCATGAGCAAAAACACAGGCCAAAATGTCAACACTATGGATTCCCGACACAATGTTTTAGTCTATTTTTTTATTACCAAAACTACAGTTATAATTGTGTATCAAATGACAGCTTCTTTGCCCTGTTGTAAAATACAGAAGCAATTGTTGTCACATCACGAGTCAGTTAGCAGTGGTTACAGTCAGAAGTGTTACATTTCATGTTTGTGTATGATATTCAGCCTCAAGGCAAATATTGAACACAAATATGCTGGTTCTGATGTTGAATTTTTATGATTCAGAAAACAGTGTCAGAGTTGACTATAAGGACATGACTCTTACTGCAGCATGACTGAAATCTGTTGAGCAAGAGTACAAGTGACGCCTTTGATTCTAAAAATCTTTCGCATCTCAAAAAGAAAAAAGAGGACAAGGGTGGAAGTGGAAAGGGTGCTAATTTATTCATGATGATGAAAGGGAAGTTAAAGCATAAATAGATATGAATGTGACATTCCTTTGCAGTGCCATTTTGGATTGATGAGAGGAATTTATGGATCTCTGTGTATTTTCTGTTTGTTTCTTTTAAAATAACCTATTATTTTAGAACTGATGTATTGTGTTGGTATGTAACCTTTCTAACAGCCTTTAAAAATATGGAGTTTTATTATTTACAGATAGTTTCTATAAATGAAAGAGTTGAAGCAATGAAATAAACTGCTAAACCTTGTTCATAACACTGTGAAGAAAAGATAATTAGCTGTTGGTTCAAAGACAGAGGAAGATTAATTAGTTTGTGAAGTCGTGATTTTGGAGAACAAATTACCATGGAGAGAGTGAGTTTGCAACCATTCAGTTCAGGAATGAAGCTTTCATATTGACCTGAAGAACCCAGTAATTGTGTCAGCTTAGGTTTTCAAAACATGCAGAGAACTGCATGACCCGCAGTCAGCATAGAAATCATCTGTGTGCCATGAGGTGATTCTCCTTGCAGAGGCACAAAGTCTAGTTAAGAGTTTATGTTTGCATCAGGATTGTTTAGGGATATGCTCAGAATATGCAGAACTTTGTTGGAGCTTGTGGCTGGTGCAGCACAGACATTTGCACTGAATCTCTTGGTCAGGGCTAGGGATTTTTACTGCTATGTCAAAGCAAACAAAAGTCCACCAGAAAAAATATGAAGTGACTGAGGTAACTTATTTCAGACTGAATGAGTAGTAAAAATAAAGTTAGAATTTTATAGAAGACGTTTTATGAAATACTGTATAACAGAAATAAAATATACATGAACTAAGGGACTCCAAGATTAAAAAAAAAGATTTTAAGATTTTAGTTAGACCATGCTATCCTGACTGGATTAGTTACTGTTATGATAGAGCTAATCCAGGGCACAGGCCGAGCTGCTTTTATTGAGCTCTAGGTGGCTGGCCTTTCTTTAGTCAACTTGCTGCCTTTTTCACTCATTTGACAAACTGGCTCTTTAGCTTGATCCGCATTTAAAATAAAAACATTAATTATTTTCTCTGAATTATTTCAGTTTTTCACAAACATCTGATTTTTTTGGAGGAAAGGAAAGAGATCTTTCCTTTAACTTCCAAACACAGAGATCCTTTGATAGCTACCTCTCAATTTGGTTTTTTTCAAAATGATACTGATTTTTGTCTTTGTGCCATGTTTCTTTCCAGTTATCACTTCAGATACTGACATCTCTTGGTAGAGAACATGCAGTAATGTCAGGAACAGGAGGGGGTAAAGGCAGTAACAAAAGCATCCTGAAACAAGAGGTTCCTTTGATAGGACACATTATTTTCTCAAAGAAAAATTTAACATCTCCACTCCTTATGTTTACAAGTCCTTTCATAAATAGTGGGGAAGCTTAAAAGGGAAATCTCCTGTCACATTTTAACCCCAGTCAGCAACTTGGCCCCACATAGCAACTCCCTTTCTCCCCCTCAGGGGAATGGAGGAGAGAATCGAAGGGTAAAAGTGAGAAAATTCATGGGTTGAGATATAAAGACAGTTTAAAATTTAAAGCAAAAGCCACATGCACATGCAAAGTGAACCAGGGAGTTCATTGACTATTTCCCATGGGCAGGCAGGTGCTCAGCATCCCCAGGACAACAGGGCTCCATCACACATATTGGTGACTTGGGAAGACAAGCACCATCACTCCAAACATTCCCCTTTCCTTCTTCTCCCCAGATTTATCTGCTTAGCATGAGGCCATATAGCCTGGGATATACCTTGGGTCAGCTGGGATCAGCTCTCCTGGCTATGTCTCCTCCCAACTCCCTGTGCATCTTCAGCCTCCTTGTTGGTGGGGTGAGGAGCAAAGGCCTTTATTCTGTCAGCAATAACAAAAACGTGCCTGAATTACCAAGGCTGTTTTCTGCACAAATCCCAAACACAGCTCCATCCTGGCTACTGCGAAGAAAATTAACTCTATAGCAACAAACCCGGCACATCTCCAAATGTCAGCTTGTCTGAAAGAACACCCTGAACGCTTCATCACTTTTAAAAATAGAATAGTCCCTGCAGACTGAGGAAAGAAAGCTTTCCATCCCCCGTGGTTTGCCTTCTAAGAAGTAAAGAGCTAACCTGATTCAAGAGAGGTACCTGTTGCCCAGTATGTTTGCTAATTTAACCCACCAGGGGCAGTGTGTGGCAGTCACCTGGCAGTGCAGAATCTCGATTCTCCAGCAGTGTAGGCATCGCACTTTCCAGATATGAGGGCTCTTCTCTTCCTTCTTGGTAAAAGGGCTGTAGTGTGCCCTGTTTAGAGGGAGAGGAGATAGTCAAACAGGACTACTAAAAAAGACTGTGGTAATACAGGGGTTAAAAGGTGAAGAGACATACTTGAAAACTTCAGATTCTTTGGAAACATTTTTTGTGATTATTTTCAAAGAGATGAATAAACCCAAAGAAAAGAGAAACAAAACTAGGAGGGATTAAATGTTTGTACTACAGATAGATTAGTCCTCTGAGTAGTATTTGCTGCAAAGCAATATAAGGGTCCTTCCTGGCCCTACATCTGGTTTCCTTCACTACTGCAGCTACTGGGCAGCTTCAGTCTGACCAGAAAAAAGGCATTTTCTTGTCATTCATCACTTCCACAGCTCAAACTAAAGCAGGGCTAATTCAGCTCTATGTATTAATGGAGATGCAAAGTCCTGTTTTCAAACTGGATTTAGTTTTCTAAATCCTTTAACATTAAATAAAGCTCATTTCCCCAAATTTAAATCTCACCTTTGCAGATTAGGCTTGCACTCCAAAGTCATTTAAAGTATTTAGTCCTAGTGTCCGTATATTTGGGAATACTGACATATATTTTAACAGGAGAAATAATAAAAAGATGTTTGCAGACATATTTTTTTATTTTAAACTCCCACCCACATGTACTAGCAGGGCTTTATAGAAATTGTCTTCATAATAATCTACCTGTTCAGCCTAAAGGAATTAATCCAAGAGACAACAATTTAAATGAGAATCCAAGCAATTAGTCCCTTTGTGGATATTCTGATAGTTACACATCTATAAGAAATCTAGATGAGACAAATAATATTAAATAGACTGTACTTGGTAAGAACAGTCAGAAGATAATGACTGTCTTTGAAGTGTCCAGCTTGGAGAAAGCTTTGATCCTTAATGTGCCATATTTATTAAGGTGATCCAGCTGATGTAATTAGTGGAGTCCTGTTTGAAGCTGTGTGCTGGTTTAGGTATCAGCCAGCAGATGAATGGATGTGCTACTTTCCTCTTTCATTGTATGTGACCTTACATACAAAACATTAGCCTGGATATGTCTGAAACTTCTTTGCAATAACTTCAGTGACTTGGTGTGTTCTAATGTCTTGTACAGCACCACATCTTCTGCTGACTGTTCTCTTTACTACAGTAAGGTTTAATAATCCAAAATGTTGTCTGTATTTAGTATGCTGGGATTGACTTAATTCCAATCTTAACACTGGGTCGTTTTTATTTCCAATAGGGAAGTATTCCCAAGCCTAGTAAACATCTAAACATGTGATTAAATGTATTTAGGGGTTTTCCAGCTGCATGTAGTGGGGCTGCTTTTTGTAAGCAGACTAAATTAATGCATGCTGCCTCTGTTGTGCAGAGTCCTCAGTGATTTCATGCTCTGTATATGTGTGAGCATGTTTAAACTCATTCCAAACATAGTGATTTTTACATAGTGATGTTGGGGTTTTTTTTTTTTCTGAATGTTGTTATTAGTCAGGCACTGCTGATATCTCAGGCTAGATGTGAAAATGTGCATCTCTGCCCTTTATATTGGAAAAGAAAAAGAATGGCAGCAAAGACCAGCAGTAAAATGAATCCTCTTTCATAGTGAGGTAATTAATAGAAAAGAAACAACTGTTAGTAGACTGTGCCTATCTTATCAAGTTCTCCAGTGATAGCCAATCATGTGCCTTGAGCACGCAGAGAGAGAAGAGCATAAGGACCTGATCCTTGAGTAACAGCTTGAAAACAGGAAGCAGTAGAGTCACTGAAGTAGAAAGCTCAGTCAGTACATGCAGTCAACATGTTAGTTTAATGGTCTACATTCAGCTATGCTCAGTGCACAGGGTATTGCCCAAATATACCTTTGGTGTTGCCTGGAAGCTCTGGAGATGTTGTGTTGTGCATGCACCAACTGAGCAGTGTGGGTCTTTGAGTTCTTTTGGAGATGCCATTTGGGACAAACACAGGATGGAGCCTGATATTCCAGCTCCTCTTCTTGGGATTGCTAATGGGTTGTACATCAATTAATTAGAAGAGGAGGGACCACAACATGGAATGGCCTCTTCCCACCTAGTCTTTCTCTTTGCTCCCTGTTGGCACTGCGAGTCTGGTATTCTTTTGGGTTGGTGTTATGGTTTTAATAGGGGTTGTAAGTAAACAGCGTGTGGTTACCTGCAGTTCCTGAAAATCTCACAGGTCTAATGGTTAGGATATTCTTGGGAAGATAAGAGATAAGGATTTGAATCCCATTGGGCTAGGAGGAAGGACTTGAATTAAGGTCTTCAACTTTTTTTTTGTGAATGTTCTAATTATCAGGCTATGACAGAGAAAAGCACCATCACTACTCCTTCTGCAGTCCCTGGGTAGGAGCCTGTTATGGAGGTGGGTGAGCACATGTGCCTTGGTGTGGCTCATGGAAACTCTGCTCTCAACATAAAGGGTTTTCAGTGTCTGGTCTCGAGGATATAATTTTGGTCTTTGGGTTCTACTCCTAGGATCAATAATCTGCCATTCAGAAGTTACTACTACTACTATTGTACTGGAGACTATGGATTTTTTCTTTTTTTTTTTTTGCTAACCTGTTTCAATAGTTAGTAAAAGGGCCTTGTAGAAGAAAAGTGTGGATCAAAGACATTTGTCTTTTCAGAAGAAACATTAGCTAACGTACTTATAAATTCATCAGAGGGATGAAATTTGAAATCAGGAGAACATGCCTGAGAGAAGGGCTCTGTTGTTAGCAAGGGTTTGATTTTTTGTGAGGAAAAGCAAAAGTTTTAAGTAAGGGAAGTTTCTTAGAGCAAACTGAAAGCTGTGGGGATGATTATCATCTCACAGGGGCTTTATGAAGATGACAGTTACGGGAAGACATCTGTTAAAAGTGTGCACCAGAGACCCTTGAGAGCAAGGAACAGAAGTTTCTGTGCTGGGAGGGTAAGGAGCCACACTGACTAAAATAAATAGCAGGACAGATGTGCCTGAGAGAACCTGTGATAAATTACATTTTTATCTGTCAATTGTTGTTTGATGTGTTCTAGAAATTCCAGTAAAAGTTAACTGTGTAAAACAGGCAAGTAAGGCCATTTTTTGAGTTTAACTCTCATTATTCCACAAAGAAATAAGTGACATGCAGACTAGGAAAAAGCTGTCTAAGGTGCAGGTCAGAGCGAAGTGACTGGTAGAAATGTGAGTATGCAAGCCAGGAAGGTGGGAAAATCAGTTTTACACTGTGGGTATGGAAAGGGACCACAAATGAGTACTACTAACAGTTATAAAGGACATGAGTCACTGTGCAAAGAAAACAATGGGATCTACTTGCCTGTTCTTAAATCTTTGTAGGCCCAGGTGGCCCACAGCTCCTTCTCCCAGAAGTGCACAAATCACTAATTAATCTGGCTTTGGCTTCTTTTGGTGTGTGCAGGTTTGGAACTTTGCATCTGGTTCCTCTTATCTCTGTGTGTGGCCAAGCAACAGCTGGAACTTATTCCATATTATTGTGCGTGTTCATCCATAGATAGAATCTGAATCCTTTTACTTGTTCCTGTCAGTGTCTGCAGCAAACATACAGAAAGTTTCTGCTTAAGGTGGTTTCCATAATCCTGTATTTATGTTTCAGTTTGAGGATTTTATCTAAGCAATCCTTTTGCTGAGTTGTGTTTACCTCCTTTTGAAACTGTACTTGATCTGTAATGTAAAATATTAAACAATTATCCTCAAAGGAGGGAAAAAAATTGGCAGAGAAGGGCTAGAGATTACACTGAAATAATTCATATTTAATCATTTGCACTGTCTTTTTCCAATCATCTTCTTATTTTATATCTTGTGTCATTAGTTTTATAATTTTTTGTTTGTTTTTATTTTTAACAGAAAGCTAGGATGGAGAAGGTAGCTATGTTTGTTTGTTTAACTTCCAAGGCTGTTTAATTTGTTTTATAGGATAAATATATGACAAGTAAGAACTGCAATCATATTACATCATATTTCCTGGTCTTGTTACAGAATAATATTGTACACCATTTTAGGCCAACAGTATCAGCTTTACTCTGGAGTCACTGGTGTCTGCAAATCAGCTCTCTTGCACACTTCAGAAACACACTACAATGTGTTTGTTGTCAGGTGAAAACTAACCCACAGGACCCCCATAAATATTGAAAGGAATTATGCATCCAAACTGTAATATCTAAATATGAATGTGAGAGAAAACATGGCAGCAAAAGATTAAAAATATCTGACAATATGAAGAACTAGTGCACAGATTGTCTAATCATCATGTTTCAGATAAACAAACCAAAACAAAAAGCATATTGGGCAGAAGGAGATGAAGCAACACTGATAGATGAGTTCAGGAGCCATCCCACAGCACACTGTGGCTGAAGGAAGCTGTTCTTTCCCAGGCAAGGAAAGGACATTGGCTGATTTTTCATAAGTCCTCAGAGCCCATTAGTCCTGAGATTTGGTTTGTAATAACTTTTCCAAATTGCTAAAATGAATACTTGACTTGTTGAACTCCAAGGTAGGTCTGTGTGTGTGTGTTACAACGGGCAGGGATTTAGATGGATTGAATAAACCACAGTGCCAGAAACGATGAGCTGTGTTATTGGTCTTCTCTGTAATGGCTTTTTTTGTGCAAACTTATTTTATTCATTTTGTAGAAGGGTTTTACTCAGTGTGTTTGAGCTGCCTGCCTGCACTCTGTGCCTTTGAATATATACTTATTTACCTTTTTATTGTTTTCTGTTTAACAGGTGGGCTTCCCCCCAACACTAATGTAGTAGCTAAAGCCTTGACATATTGTGTCTTCTGTTCAACTATTTCAAAATATTAATGCTTAAGTTTCATATCATTGTTATCCTGCAATTTCATAATGGATTTGAAGCGTCCACACATTTCTCCCCTGATTTGCAATAAAAACAAGTGGTGTGTTAGCACTCAAAGTCTGAGAGGTTCTTTAGGAAGTTTAAAATGATATTATAAAATTGCTGTTTTCTAATATGTCAGATTTATTGCTATTCCTTTTCCCTTGGAATGTAGACAAAGACAGTTCTCTTTCATGGCAGACCTCAGGTGAGCTCCATGGCCTCCCCAGCCCTTGATATTGTTTGTAAGTTTTTAACATAATTGTACATACAATGCTTTGACAAACAATTAATTTGGTTCTTGCATTACTCACAATATCCCATCTGCTAAGTTTGCCCTTTGAATTTTGTGGCTTTGGCTTTACATGGGAGAGCAGATACTTCAGTGGAAAATGCTAAATCCCAGGAAACTGGAAATGTGCTTGTCATCCTGTCTAATTTCTATTCTTTAGGGAATATGCACTGACCATGGAGACCTCCCCTCCTCAACAGTGTGCCAATCAACTCAATATTTACTCTCCCTCTGTCTCTTCCAACATTATTCTTTTATGTCCTGTTCTATTACACTAACAACATATTAATTCCGTTTTGATTTGACTCTTTAGAGGTATCAGTGCTTCTGTCTCAACGTTTCCTTTATGACACCTGCATACCAGAGAAACTTAGATTTTTTACCACAACTTTATTGTTCTGCTACCACTATAGTATGAGATAAATGTTGTCTTAGACCTCACCAAGAACATTCCAGTCTTGAAGGGCAGCATTTTGCAGCAATAGTCTTGTTAGAAAGGAAAAGGTGTTACTGCATTTTCTTAATGAGGAAATAACATTTCAGCATGCTTAGTTTAATTCCCTATTGGTTTGATAGCAGTGGAGTGATCCACTCTTGCACTTGCCATCAGCAAATCCATGAAGTTGCTAATTAGGAGAAGATTTACAGGTAGGGGTAACATCTTTAATTAGACTAAGTATAGTTGGGAAATAAAAAAACAGATAAGCTCTCAGGCACATAAGTAGTTCTTGAGGTCTGAAACAGAAGGAGGAAACTTCAAAGCAAAATTCAAGTTGGAAGCAACTTCTCTGACTTAATTAATGAATGACCTACAAAATACTTTTGAAAGATAAGCCTGGAAACTCAAATTCATACCTTAGTAAATACCAAAAACTATGGACTCACAGAAAATACAGTTTTTCTTGTCCATTACAGCCTGCAGGTCCTTGTCCACCCTCAGCCCCCCATTAATTTTTATGGTTTTCCACAGGTGATAGATTACATGTAGCTCTTGCCTCTGACAGAGGGTGACCCCCTCTCACCTCAGCTCCTTACTGAGTCTCTTTGACTCAAGTACACCTTCCTCTTCTCCTGAGTAGTCTAATATCCAATGAATTCCTAAGCAGCTGCTCTTAAAGTGTAATTACAGTTCTCTTTACAGTTTTCTCCTTTTGTTTCAGACATTAAAGAAGCACTTGTGTGCCAGAAATTTTTCCAGACCTGCAGGTCTAATTAAAAAAATGTCACCTCATTCTAAAAATCTTGGTTTGATTGTGTTTTCAGACCCTATATCTACAGTGAATTTCCACGTTTACTCCAACCCACCAGCCCTGCAAAGCAGATTAAGGAGTTATTTGGATAATTTTTTTTTTAGTATTCTTTACATTATTTTGTGCTCCTTCTTAATTTAATAAAGTGGTTCTTAATAATAAACATTACTGCACACATTAAAGATTCCTGCAGTTTAGAGTAATACGAGCAACTCCTGCATTAAACAGTTGCTATACTTCTTTCTGAAATGTAAAATGATAAATCAAAGCACTTTTAAGGGTGAAGTAAGAGTTTCAATTTTAGGGTCTTACTGCATAAATCTACATACCTGTAAATGACAGACTCAATATTTTGAGGTCTTCTTATTTGCAATACTCAATTTCCTTCTGCCATGATGGGAAAAGAGAGGCAGAATCATAATCATATGCAATATGTTGAGGCATCTGACAGCTCTGAGCATCTACAAGTACCTTTCAAAATCCAGAGAAATTATTTCTTATTTCTTTGCATAAACTGTTTTGATATGAAATTCAAAGCTCATACTTCAGAAATGGGTATAGCAGAGAAAACCCATCCCAAAATTGTCTTACGTGGGAGAGTCCACTGATTTGCAAACACTTGAATCAAATCAAACTCTTGTTTCTAATAGGAGTGTGGTGTGAAGTGCATGTTATGAACATGAAATTTCTCCAGATTAAAAAAAAAACAAGAAGCCAAGACCCTATAAAAGTTATAAGGAATGTAGTGTAATTTATTTTAATGGGGTTATTTTATACCTGAAAACACCCACTTTTCCTAAACTGTTTACCAGTAACACCTGGAAAATAATACTGTAAATTTAGTGTGATTTTTCAGCAATGTCATTAACTGAGTTTCAAAGGACAGGTCCATTTGTCTTTTTAGATGGGACTCTTAATACATCCTTCCCAAGTGCAGTTGGTTCCATTTGTCAGTCTGTCATGTAAGTGATCCGATAGTTACACTTACTGAGAATAAAATTTACCATTAAATCTTGAAATATTATCTACCAGGCTGCAATTTATTCCTGTAAAAGAGCTTGATGTTTTCTCGTATTCCTTAGTTCTGGCTCATGTCTCCTCTATCAAAGTCATTGTTGCATAGTCCAAGTGAATCAACTAAATGGAACGTCATTTTGGGGAATAATTGTTTGGACTAGTCCATCTACCAGTCAGCTGAAGTGGCTCATTGCTTTATAGTTTAAAGGGGTTGTTTGTTTGTTTTTTTGTTTTTCACCAGTAACTTTTGGTAGGAATGGTAAGGGAAAAAGTGTATTACCAAATCCTTGAAACATGCCTATATATCCTTAGATTCTTGTTGTTTTCATGCAGAGTAGAAATTAAAATGGGATGTAAAAATAAATAATTTGAGACATGATCTACAGAATTTCATTTGAATCATTTTTGACTGCATCACGATACAAAATTTAAAAAAGTATGATAGTTTGCATTTACACAATATACACATATATTCTACTGGGTGGGTACAGATGATATGCCCAAAAGGGAGTAAGTTTTTCAGCCAAGAATTTCTGTAGATTATTTGTACAATGAAAATACGTGAAGTTCACCAGCATTTGCTACAAAAGTTAAAGCTGAAATAAATAATGAATTGAAAAAAAAAAAACCAAACACAAACCGACTGGTCTTTAAAACCTCTGACACA
The DNA here is from genome assembly GCA_013396695.1 of Sakesphorus luctuosus. NCBI lineage: Eukaryota > Metazoa > Chordata > Aves > Passeriformes > Thamnophilidae > Sakesphorus > Sakesphorus luctuosus. The sequence goes on along the minus strand of VWZD01008869.1, from coordinate 758,866 downwards.
AATACATAAAGTCCAGCAGCCTTCCTCTCTTCTCTCCTCCCAAGCTCCCCAAATGGTAATTTCTGACACAACATTCTTACCAAGGTAAAAAATTGTATTAATAATGAACGTCTCCTTATTTTCAAAAACCTGGAGGAACATTTCCTTGTAGTTCTTTGTCAAAAATAATAACTGTTTAAGAATCAGAATCAGAGAAGAAAACAGCTCATTGTGCTCTGAACATTCTGTTCCTTGCTCAATTCTCTAATCATGACTCAGTGCCTAAGGTCCACCATAAATATGTATTCTTTGACCAATTTCTGAAGGGGAAAAATCAATTAGTTTAAAGTTTTTAGGAAATTTATTTGCTTAACCAAAACCAAAGCACAACGATAATTCAGACACAGCTATTTAGCTTCCAGGGTTTTTTTAGCTATGTCCTAGAATTATTGCCAGGTACAGAAAATAAAAAGAAGAGTGTGTTTTGCATGCAAGTAATAAGGTGTAGATTATTCTTTAAAAAGACAGTATAAATAATTTCTAAAATACCACTTTAAAGATAATATGTTGGTGTAGAGACAAGGTGATTGTTGAAATAAGTGTGCAGCATTCTGTATGTGTTGGGTTTGGGTCTTTTTGGGGAATAGGTTTTCAGTTTGGGGATACAGTTTGGAACTACTGATTAGATGCTGAAAGAGCTGTACTATTTTTTTCCTACCCAAAGTTTTTTTCTGACCTAGAGTTAGAGTCAAGATGAGCAACTGAGCTGAGCTGTTCTTTAATTCATGTTTCTTTTCAATAAAATGACCAAGATCAATGTCTCACAGGTTTGGGAGACTTAATTTCTGTAAAACAGAATAAGCCACTGGATATGCTTTGAGAAATTTAGTATAAAATCTTTTATTTGTGTGTATTTCTGCGTGTACTTTGTACGCCATGTTATTTCTGAAATCTACACTTCTGACTTCTGTAGTTTGGGTTTTCAGATTGTTTTTATCATCTACGTAAGTGTTAAAATGCCACAGAGACTGGAATTTTTTTTGAGTACTACTGCAAAGTGGCAATCCAGCAGTAGTGGCAGAGTGCTCCAGTGTGGCCAGTGGTGCAAATACACACAGCTGGTTCTTCCACCTGCATCGTCCTCCTGTTCTCATGTGTGAATCCTTCCCCTGCTTGCTTGGGGGCAGTAATTTCCCCATGTAGGGATTTATCTGCATGTACTCAAAGCCTTTTGTTGGCTCCTTTCTTTCCATACACTCTGCTGCCTTCTGTGGGCTGGAAAGTGTGAGGCAATGCTGATTTCAGTGCTGGGCCTCCTGGAGCAGTGCTGGGCCTCCTGGAGCAGTGCTGTGCTATCCTCCATCACACTGCTCACCTGAGTGTTCAGCTGTTGGGAGAAAATATCTGACAAGGGCTGGGACTGTTTTGGAGGAAAATACTTAATAGCATGTTTTGTCTTTGATATTTATGCAGCTACTATGAAAGGAAATAAGATTTTTTTATTTTTATCAGTTTCCCACAAAACAGGGCTTTTCAATCACAGGTTTGGTTCTTTGACAGGCTGGCCAATCTTTCATATTTGACAGAGGCCTGGAAGTAGCAAAGTGTTATACTCTGAATACAGTTTTCTGGGTGGAAGAGAAAGACCCTATTAATACCCAAGTTTATTAACCCCAAAGTTAATTAGTTTTCCTTTTATTAAACATCAGAAACTTCCTATGGAGAGTTGGAAACCAGGCTTAGTTCTGCTCACATATCTACTTGTTTACCTCTGGTAACAGGGAAAGGAACCTTCTTCAACACTGGAAAACAATAATTTGCAGAAAAAACAGGCAGGAAATTATTTGAACTAATGATGAATGAGGAGTTTTGTCTCTGTATCAGAGCACTGTTATGTTTAAAGTAGTTCAGATTCAGTCAGTTTTGAAATTGCTGGGCTGGTCATGATGTTGGTCTGGTTATCTTTATATTAGTAGGCTAAGTAAATAATTGGAGCACAGAAATAATCTCAAGCCCAAGGAAATCTAACTCTGGAGTTCAGAGGTAAACTCTTTTGTCATTTAATATAAATGGGAAATCTATTCCAGCAAATTTAATCTAAAGTTCAGTCACATCCAAGAGTTAAATAGAAAACCAATCCAGATTTACCCTTGCCTGTCCTGAATCAGAAAATACATAATTTTTATAGTAAATTACCTAGAATGCTTGGAATTCCACTGACAACTCTGTCTTTCTTTGATTAACCACCTATTTATGGAGAAGCTTGAAAAATATCTCACTAGTTAATGAGGTCCATTGTATCAACTTAATCTGAGTTCAGTTTTCTTTTCTTGCAGCATATCTCCTCTAGCCTGAAGCTTCCCCTCATAACCCCAGTTTCTCTTGTCAGTTACCATAATGTGAGTATCCTATTTTGAGCCTCGAGTTTTGAGGTTATCCCTATTTTAGATGATTTTGGAGGCTTATAAATACACTTCAGTAATGCAGAACACACATTGCTCAATCTTTCCCACTTGTGAGGAAGGATTTGTGAGGAACCTGCATTTCGGGTTCCTTATTTAAAAAATACCAAATTTTTCAAAAGATTACAATTAAGTGCTTGTCAGGACACAATATGTTTGGTTCCACTCTACACTAGCTCTGTGGAGCTGTTTTCTTGGAAAAAGGAATGTGAAATGCTTCCAGAAACATGAGAACACATTAAATTTGCATGGACCAGATAAAGTTATCACCCATGATACAAAAGTGTCTGGTGAAGAACCCAAAGCAGACTGATTAATCTGAGATGAAGAAGAAATGCAGGTTGTTCAAGGATACTTGAAAGCTTTCTGAATTAGTTTTGAATACTGAGTGTAAAAAAAATTACTGGTGGATGTAGGTTGAAGCATGGTCCAAGTATTAAATCAGATTTGCTACACTTCCCACTGACCCCCCAGTCACTTAGGAAACATTGTCATAGCAAATAAAACACAGCTTGTACCTTCGGAGTGATAAGGATAAGGATAATTCAGCTAACAGGGCTATTGCTCCTCAGGCTTTATACAGCACCTGGCACGCTGAGCTACCCTCAGAAATCACACAGGCACATTAAGCCTGGCCTGCTTTTCCTTTCTTTTCGCTTCTTATGGCAGTGAGGGGGGCTTATACTTGGTGTGTTTGCTTTCATTGTTACACTGACATGGAGGTAGATGCTACTTTATGGAAGCGTGTACGTTAAGAGACTAATTTATCTGACTACACTGGGGTTCTATATGTTTAGAATTATAAGACGTTTCTACTTAATTTTTTCCATTGGCTTTAGAGACTAGCACTTCTGAAAGGTTTCTTAGCATAATTTCATAGCTTTGTGTTAGGATGGACTTTGTATGACTATTGATAGCTTAGAACTTGAGCACAAAAATAATTGTAGACTTATAGCTCAGAGAGACGAGGCAGTTTTTGCATCTCAGTGTCACTTCAGTGAAACCACTCATCTGTCCAAAATATTCTAACACCTATAATTCTCATTTCTTCCCTCCAGGAAATACTAAGATTATATTTGATTGTGTAAGAAGTATTTGTTGCACTAATTCATTACTGGAAGGAGATGTAAACATTTTCAGAGGATGAAAAACATGCTCCCATAAATAGTACATCAGCAAATGTGATTATCTGACCATACAGATAGTTTTTAAGATATATATATTATCTGCATTGCTCCTCTGGCAGAGTGAAAAGTGTTTAATAGAGGCTTTTCAAGACATGAAAACAGTTTGGGATTTGCTTTCCTGTGAAGATATCTTTGAAGACAGCCGTTAGTAAAACAGTGAAATACTTGATTTCTCCTGAAAGCTTTTTGACTTTTTCTTACTGGTGAGAAGGAAACTTAAAAGTTGTAACTTGTATTTTACTTCTGAACCTGTGTTTGGGGAATGTAGCACTTCTGCAGGTTGCAGACAAAGGAGCTTTTTATTCTGAGCAGTTCTGATTTTACTTAGACTTTTCCTAAGTGCACACTAGAGTAATCAGAGGCAGCTTGTTGGAATTGGTCTTGGATAACAATTTTAGTGTGTGCTTGAATATTTCATTTTCTTCTGATTTATGGTGACTTTATTTATCTGGGCAATTTCAATAATTTGGGGGTAGTATCTTTAATGACTGTTGTATAGAATTCCTAACAGAGGATCAAAAGGGAAGCCTTTGTGTTTTGTCATCTATAAATATCCATTAGTGATTTGCAATGAAATGTTGAATTCAACATTTCATTAGGGAAAACCAGGCTCTAGCAAGATGTGTTTTGCAGATTGAACTCTTATATTTTACAGTGCTCAAATTTTGTTATAATTACTTTAATGTTATTTTAATGTTGTTGGCCTATGCTCAGCTGAGAGAAGTTGAAAAATGTGACATTTGTTGTCTACTTGCTGCATGAAACAGTTCTCTGGTAATATTTTAGAACTCATAGAATCACAGAATAGGCTGAGTTGGAAGGGACCCACAAGGATCATCGAGTCCAACCCTTAGCCCTGCACAGGACCATCCCCAAGCATCACACCATGTGCCTGAGAGTGTTGTCCAAACATTTCTTAAGCTTTGTCAGCCTTGGTGCTGTGCCCACTGCCCTGGGGAGCCTGTTCGGTGCCCAACCACCCTCTGGGGAAAGAATCTTTTCCTAATATCCACCCCATGCCACTGGTTGGATTAGCCTGTTAGTGTGTATAATGTTTATATAAAGAGGCTGATGATTTTATGCATTTCTGTATGTATAATGAATATTGGACACAATATTAGAGATATTTCCTACTGGATAACGTTTCAGAGCTAAGTTCAAAATGAAAGAAAAAGATCCCTGTTTCTCAGGGCTCTAAGACCTGTCTAAAACAAACATGCTGAGAAGTCACCCACTTGAATCTGCTTGAGTTTGTTCCACACCAGCTGTCTGAGCACACACACTTGCCTGGGTCTCCCCTAGTGCTATGACACGGCCTCTGAATTCCCCACCTGCCAGTTTCCAAATGGAAAGAAATCCTTCTAAGCCTTTGTTCCATCTCACTTCCCCAAGATTCCTGCTCCATGGGAAGGGAAGTACCAGTGTGTGTTAGGCACAGTGTGCTGTCAGGGCTACCAGGAGGAAAATAACAAGAAAGGAGTGAAAAATTCACTCTTTTGCCAAAACAAAGCAACAACAACATCAACAACAACAAACCAAACCAACAAAAACCTCCCAACTCTATAATGTGTAGAGTAATCCTGAAGATATAGTCTTATTGTCATGGAAATTAGTCAGTAGAAGTTTTCACAGTCTCTTGCAGTGATTTAGAGACAGAAGGTCATGTGAGAACTGTGGTGATGTGGCATCCAGGAAAAAAGGCTGAGCTACCTTCTCATTAAAGTAGAGAGAGAAGTCATGGACTTGAGGGATGGCAGCAGGGGAAACTGCAACACTAACAGAGCTTTCTTAATATTAGCCTTGGGATTTGGGATGCTTTCATCTGGCTTTGTGTCTTTGGAGCAGCCACTGTTTATGTTGTAGTTAAAATAGTGTTACTTCTTCTGCCCTACCAAGGAATTATGTTTTTATTGAAATTACTGGTAAAGATCCCCTGTAGGAGACAGGATTTTATCAATTTTGTTTAAAAGAAAATTAGCTAGTGCCTTCAGTTATAACTTATGTTGCACAACTGACAGTTTCTTATAATTGATCCATGGGTAGTTTTCTAGATCAAATGTTCTGTGAAAAGGCAGTTTATGCAGAGGTGGTTGGAGCAGGTCAAATTGCTCCACTCAGTCTTGTTTTCTTCATGTATTTCAGCAACTAGTACATATTGACAGACTTAATTGCGACTGCTTCAAAAGCTAGAGGCTACTTATTTTGCCAAAGATTTTCCATATAAACATGGCATTAATAATGTGTGTTTTAATTAAGTCGCGGATAGCTTTTTAGTGGGCTATTTGCTGAAACTGCTAAGAAGAAAAGCAATAATGGTTGAGCTGACAGAAATAGAATTTGTGAAAAGAATGAAGTGTTTACCACTGTGTTTTACTTAACACAAATAATAACAGGGAAGAGCATTTCAGACTTTGAAAACAGCAATATGTCAGTGAAGCATGTGGAGTAAATCTTCCAAACCCAGCAACTTGCAGCCTGGTTCTTAATTCTTTTTGGTGGTCAAAGTTAATGAGTGGAAGATTCCAGTTCCTTCCTGGGAAAGGTTTGGGGTTCTTTTGTGCATGAAGTGGGCCTTCAGTCCTGCTTCTTACTAGCAGTGGCTTTTGATTGTCCTATCTTGTGACACAGGGAGTGCACAGTCATAGTCTTGAAGGAACATGGATTTCATGTCCCAGTTCTGGCTGGCTCAGGTTCCCACAAGCACTGTTAGTCCTTGCCAGTGCCCTGCCCGTAGTGCCCCATCTGCAGGAGGGATGGCTGGGCTCAGAACACTGAGGGGTTTGTTTTCTCCACAGACAAATACACAGTGTTTCTAATGCTGTACATCTCTCTGCTCTTGTTGTGACAGACTGTATCGGTGGGGTTTGGCCTTCCCTGGTAGTTCCAAGTTGATTATCTGTGTTGGAAATATTTTAAGGAGACATATGGATCTTTCTGATCTAAAAATCTATTGCAAGATTGCCAGTGTGCAGATCACCTCTCCAGGGACAGGCAGTAGTTAAAGCCCACAATGTGTGGGTTTAATGAATTGTTCCAGGACTAATCACTCTTCACGTTACGTAGACAGAGTTAAAAAATGTACCTACATGCCTTTGTTACTCTGTAGTATCCTTCAGGCTCTGGCTCAATGTCCTGCCAGGGTTTGAAGCTCCTTTACTTAAGTGTTTCTCCTACAAATCATGACCTACTGAGTCCCAGCACATTACTGGAGTTTAATTAGTCTCAGGTGAAAAATCAACAGAAAACAGAGAAAAATACATTTAGAAATCATTGTTTATATTTTAAAGCTCTTTTTAATCTGCTTTAGGATTTGGACCTCACAAAATGTGTAATGCTGTGAGAGCCCACCCACAGTCTTTCTTATTTGAGGCAATTCTGGGCTTTTCTTTCTTTCTTTTTTTTTCCCTATTTTTTTTCTTTTAATTTAGGACAGATAAAGCTACATTTGGATGAAGGAGTGGGGATTATCTCTATGTTTCTTGAGGACTTGGAAAGCATTTAGGAAATAATGGTCAAGGACTTCAATGTCTTTTTTTTAACCATAACATTCTGTTCATTCATTAAAGTATTAATGAATGAATGAGTTTATAATTAAATATGTTCAAAGGTTTAAAGAATTTTTGGGTTTTTATTAAGCTTCTTCTGTCTATCAATTGGGATTATAAATGCAATTCTCTACATCAAAAAAGTTAAACAAAGCATAATAGGCCAAAGGCAAGAATTAAAGGAGTCCTCTATTTTTTTTTTTATTTTGGGGAGGAACTTAATGTAATGAGTTGACACTGGTCATTTTTTGATATTTTATTCTTGTGAAATTGATAGCCCTTTATAGTGGGGGAAAAAGGTATTCCCAAAGATCCTAATATGGAAGGTCTAAACAATAAAACATTGAACCTAAACTTCTGAATTTTTTTAAAAAATTAAACATAAAGGGTAATTTATTTCTATTAGGAGATAATGTTACCTATCCTTCAAGGCTGAGTGGATATAATTGCCATAATATAAATCTCTTGACAAATAGTGCCCTTAGGCAGCATGACACTAATAATTGTTCAATTACAGACTTTTAGCTTTTCAAATGGCCGGAGTCATTATTATGCACCTCGTTAATAGAAATAAAGGCATAGTTTAAATGCATAGGAAAAATATTGGTCTTTTGAAGATGAGTTCCTCTTTATATTTTATGTCTTTTGTAATTATCTATAATAATTCCTAGTAATCTTTAGTTAATTCCTTTTAATTATAATTACACTTTGATTGTTTACTGAAAAAAGTAAGAATTTAATATTTGTGCACTAAATTTCAAATAATAAGTTAGTGATATATTTACCATTTTGAAAAATTGCGTTTATTCTACTGCTATAGCTTTAGGGTATTTTAAATGGTTCTAACATATCAAATTTATTCTCTGAGCCAAGGCAATCATCAAATAGTTAAGTGTTATACTGCTGATCTCTACCTCAATTCTTGATTGTCAGTCATGCAATTGAAAGGTACTGAAAATAGGCTGAGATTGGTGATCTGAACTCCTACAGGTTAAGAAAATTCTTGGAAGACACAGAAAATTGTTGGAGGTGAAATGGAAAATCACACCTATTCTTTACAGTGTTGTTCCTCTTCTAGTAAAACATAAAAGTGTGAGAGGAAAGAGAACTCTCATGCTCCAGGAATATTTGCTTGCAGAAGCCAGGAGGCTCATTGTTATCCAAATTGCCAGCCTCAGTCAAATAGTAAATAACTATTTCACTCCTTGCAAATACCAATCAGCCTGTGTGTCATTCTATTTCATTGACTAATTCTATTTCACTCTAATTATAATGTGTTACTGTGCTTAGATCACCATAAATATATATATTATCTATTGTCAAATTAATTAAAATGTCCTACCCCCAGAGAGTTTGTAGTCTGATGATTTCATCTGTAAGTGCGTATTGTTTGTCCTACTTCATGTCCTGCCTTTTGAGTGTTCTGATGTTTATTATCACCCACTCACAAGGCAAAACAGGGCTGTGAATACACTGCAGTACCAGTGTACTGTTTGACATTATCACTACTGAAATGGGTTTATTTGAGAAAAGTTTGAGAAATTGTTTCCTAAAAAACAAAGTATGATTTATTACTGAACAATCTGGCATGACTGGGAACATGGTCATATAAAAATTTGTCTTACAATTAAGCCTAGATTACTATTCTTCCTGTGAGGATAATTGAATTTTCATGTATTTATTTGTTTAATGTATGTATGACTTTTAACTTGCTATAGTTCTTCACTGTTTAGGTAAATCTGGGAAGATTTCAAGTCCTTATGATTGAACCTCTGATTCCTGTGAAAGGCTGAGGGCTCAAGGTGCATTGTTCAGTGTACAGAAAATTACATTCTTCTTAAAATACAGAGACTACTCATTCATAATTCCATCTTTAACATAGGCATGAGCATAGGAATTAAGTTTATTAAATACTTCCTTTGAAATTGAAACACTTAGGATATTTGATTCTGTTTGTATCTTATTGAAAATTCAAAATATAAATTTGTGCTGAGACTCACTAAAGTTTCCTTGTGTGTGAACCTGACTAAACCCAAACTTTTAAAATTAGATTTGCATGAGATTTGAGCCTGATGCAGAGAATTTGTTCATGTGGGCAGAAACTAAAATAAAACGTGTCATGAACCTTTGAAAAACAAAATGCAATAACACAGTTGTTAGGTAGAAGACTTAGTGGGTGTTGCTGTGCTAGTCATAGTCTGGGTTTAGAAGAACACCTTTCCAAAGTCTGTATGTGTTAGCAACATTGAGGAATAAGTAGCTACTGAGGCTGTGCTTATATTTCCTGATGAACTGGTCTATCAGGCTTCCAAAAGAGCATGGCTGGCTGGGTTAGTAACACAGGACCTCATTCTCACTTCCAGAAAGCAGCAATCACATTGACAGGGGAAGGGTTAAGAGTAGACCTCTCACAGCTGGAAACACGGCCCTGGAAACCGTTTTATATTATCTTGCTTTGAAAGATTTCAGATCCGCTTTGAAACAAGCTGATATTTCTCTGTAATTTACAAACCTTTGCAAAATCAATAGGATCATCTCAAATTCATCTAACTTTCAAATTTTTGCATTTTGGACATATTTTCAAAATTACCTCCTAACTCTTTTGTAATAATTCGCATTGACTTGCATTGAATTGCATGCACTTGATCAGAGTCAAAGCAATAAAATGCAGACTTCAGAGCTGCTACGGTCAGCACATACAGCAGTTAGAGCTTCGTCTGGGTTTTTTGCTTTTACGATCCATATTACTTTGGAAACGAGAATTTTTCTGAGTTATCTTGAGCTTTGAGAACACCTTAAAATCAGAAAGAGGGACAAGGAAGTCCACAGGAGCAAAATTTTGTTACATGAATATGTGTTTATTTCATGCCTTGCAAGAACATGTGTACAACTAGGCTTGCCTGTTTTGCTTTGGAAAGTAGGACTTGATTCCGGTGTGCCTCTTTGTAAAGTATATTTAGAGAGAAGGTAGTTTTTGGTTTTCCACTCTGCCATATAATGCAAGTTTTAGTGCCAATTATTTGCCTATATCATTTGATAAGAGCAAAGGAGGAGTCAGTATCTTGTCCAAAACCTTTGAATGTGACTATGACCTTGCAGAGCCCAAGGATTAGGACTATGGCAGCTCCGTGGGGACACAGGAGAATGAGGAGAGGTGTTCTGAGGCTCTTATCCATCCACATCATTGCCCAAATTCTGCCTGGAGATTTATGTGCATGTGTACTCAGTCAGTGACAACAAAAACATTTATTTAGTTTCTTTAAATATCAAAGAGTACTCTCAGGTTCTTATGTTACCTGTCTCAACTGTCTCACTGGGACTACATCAGTTTTACTTCTTTTTATAAAATTTATGCCTAAGCCTTACCCATTTCTATTTTCTTTCAAGCCCAGTTGATATTTACAATAATTTTCATGTAAATACCTGATTATGAATATGATTATAGTCAAGAAAAGGATTCAGTTAATGTTTGTAGCTTTTTTTTTCCCATGTACATGAATAGGAAGGTCATAAACCATGGCTACACACAGAGCCTGACTATTCCGTGGCAGAACTCAGACACTGGCACCCTTTTTGCTTTGCGGATCCTAGCAGGAGTTGTACGAAGGGTGATGTAGCTGACTTTTGGTCTGCTCAGTAAAATCCACAGGGAGTTGAAACTGCCTGATTATTTGAATACTTTGTCTTTGACATATATTTTGTTATGAAAAATTTGTACATCTGTGTGCATCTGCTGTGTCGGAGAATCACTACAGCGTGGTACTCATGTTCCTCAGGAGATCCAAGCCTCGATGCCCACATAGAAAATGTTGCCACTACAAAAGACATGTTGTCCTTTCATGCCACCTGATCCTCCTTGTCAGTCACTTGTGCCCTGAGGTTGTTTTTGTACATTGTGGTGTTGGGACTGACTTCATAGTATCTTTCCTTATAATGCAGTTTTTACATTAGAGGAACAACGTTCCCACCTGAGTTTTTAGGGCAGAAGGCTGTATAAGAACAGGATTGGGATATTGGAATACAGGAGTGAAACATTGGGCACTTGTGCTGTAATGAGTTCAGATTAAAAAGAACTGAAGACAGTAAATACAGCTGTTCTGTGAGCTGCTGACTTGGAAAAACAATGGGAAACATTAGAAGTTATCAGCTAGCTGAAGAGTTCTGAGAATACTAAAAGAAACCAAATGTGGATGGAATTGAGAGGTAGCATCATATGGCATTCAGCTGTTCCTTCAGCTAAATTTCACAGTCTACCAATGTGCTTGCAAACATTGCAGTTCTGTGTTTGCTGAAACTGCAATGTTATTGCTCCAGAAAATTGTGTCTAAATACTGTTATCACTTCCATTTTAAACATCTGTTTTAATATATCCTAATAGTGGGCAGCATTTGAAACCATGCATTCAGTAGCTATCATGTATAAATCATGTATTAATTATCAGCATTCAAAATCACTTGAAAATATGATTATTTTGTTCTGTTACAGACAAAGGGGACCTGGCCCCCATTAACTTGAATGCGGCAGGGCCTGAGAACAGTCCAGTCACAGAATTACAGAGTGCTTTGGGTTGGAAGGGACCTTAAAGATCATCTTCTTCCAACTCCCTGCCATCATGGGCAGGGGACACCTTCCACTAGACCAGGTTGCTCCAACCCCATCCAGCCTGGCCTTCATAGATGGAACAAGAGCAGATAGTGCTGGTTGGAATTAACTGTATCTGTGGTTGCATTACAGTGACATCATCATCTCTTTCTTTTTCCTGTTCATTCAACCTTAGTTATTCCTCCAATGTGAGGATGATGCTGTGTGCATGTAAACATGCTACTCCAAAGAAAGCTTTGGGATCACTTTAGGCTTGATATCTCACAATAGCTTGCTCAGGCAAGAAGCAACTTACAGTCCTCTATGGTGGACTCTTCAAAGCCTGCTGCATTAAGGACTTAAAGTCTCTTTGCACTTTTTTCTTTTAGAAGTAATATAGGGGCAAGTCCCTGAGTTACCAACTTGAGAGCTTGAGATGAATCAGAAATGTCCCATAGTAAGCATCGACATATATTGCAGCAGAGAATGGGTTTATTTGATCTTACTACTGCCTCATATGACTGTTTTATACTGTTTAGTCTATCCCTAGGGTATTTGAAGCATATATCTACACAGACATCACTCTCTTATTGCCCTTCCTGCAACACATTCTAAAACATCTCTTTAAGAAGTACAAGAAAAGTGTTTCAAGAAATGAAAAATTTTATGGTACAATGAAAACCTCTTGTTTGAGCAGATATTGCTGCCTTATTGTGAAGCACGTTTCTCATTGAAAAGTCTCAGCGCTTGCTTCCTTCTCTCCTGCACAGTGATGTTTTTTAGCACTAATTATATCATCCTGGAATGTTCCTTTTCATTCCAATATGCTGTTGAGTTGCTCTGTGTCATGCATCTCATTTATAGTTTTCCCCACAAAATGCTCAGTTTTACATGCATGTGCTGCAGTTGTCTTTTGACATTCATTGTGTAACAGCATCCATTTCATTGTTTTTCAGAAGTGCAGAGGAAATCAGGTTTGCTTCGCACTCCTTGTTGCCTTGCACAGAACCATGTGCAAGTGAGGGAAGCAGAATTTGACCTTAGTCTTGAGTAGCCAGTATGGCACGCACACCATTAGGGTTTATATAAAGCTTTCTTCTACATGGCAAGTTTCCATATGCAGTATATATTTTTTAAAGCCAGAGTGCAGACTATGAAGACACATAAAGAATTGGATTTTAAAATAGAAGGAACAGAGTACTTGCAAATGGTATGTTTAAGTGCAGAGAGAATTGCGTTCTCATAGGAGTTACTTGTTATCCCTATTTCTGACCTCTGTTATCCTTGTTTCTAACCTCTATAAATGGCTCAGGTGGTGGAATACAAACATGAAGCAGCAAATCTGCTGATTATTCCAAGTTTGAGTGAGTAATGAAGGCAAAGTTTACCAAAGGTGAGATGAAAAAGAACTGTTAATTGCTTTTTAATTAGGCTTGTGAGGTTTCAAAATGCTGCCATTGGTAAATGAGAAGTAACGTACTGGGTGAAAATAATAAACACACTCTAAGAATGGCAGAAGAAGTCGGAAAGGGTTTTCTTTAGGTGCATCTGATGACTTTTTGCGAGTCTGGCCTTACTTTAAGACACTTGACATATTTCAGTGCTTTAACAAATTTTGAGTTGTATTTTCAAAAGTCATAAAGGCCCTTGATCATCACTATCCAAATGTTTCTGAAAGTCACTGAAGTACATATAGGACTTTCTGCACACCTCAGCATAGTGGGGCTCAGAGGCGGCCCACAGATGAGGGGTGCAAGAGCAGAGCTCTGCATGACCAAGTCCACCCTGCTGGGAAATGCTGTCCTTAGCTTCAGGATGTGCGAAATTTCTTTGCCGTGATGTCGAGATTAAGGGCAGATGTGTTAAAGATTAATGTTGGTGACTATAGAGTGACAATAGGTACATTTGTTTCTACATCTCGTAGGATTTAATGTGAAGGAGATGGTTTCAATGGGGGTGAAAGGCCTATGTTAAGAGAGGGTAAGAAAGAGAAAATAAATTTTTAAAGTGCATTTAGAGTTAATGATAATATAGGGACTGGCATTTGAGAAAGTGGAGGAAGTGGTGTTCAAGCAGCTAAGATTATTCCTGGATGTCAGAAGACTTACAAGTATAGAAGCATACAGTAATTTGAGATCCTCAACCTCTGTTTCCCAAATCACTTCTAATTCTCTCAGTGATTACAGCTTAGTGGATATATCTGTGCTTGAAACTAAGCATAAACTGTCTAGCCCACCTCACATCCATTCTAGTTCTGACTGCCTTTTGAGATACAGCAATAAATGTTTGTCCTCAGTGAATTCAAACCTATTTCACACTCTAGTTATGAGTGTTGCTCAGTCTTCTGAGAAATAGCATAGTTTGCACTGCAGCCACACAGTCCATGTTAGTTCTGCAGCTTTGCAAGATCAAGGAACGTATCAAGATCTGAGCTCTGTATAAATGTATAGTCCTAAGAACACTTTGTGGAATCCTTTGAAAGAAACGATCAGGTAATTGGGTAATATAGTTCAGATTTTAGAACAGAAATAAGACAAAACCCAGTGGTGATAATGATGAGAAACATTTGGTTCATGGTTGGGGAAAGTCCTCCAAGGTTAAATAAAACTGGCTTGTTCAGATTCATTTTAGGAGTAATGCTTGTGTTTGTGCTTACAGCTGGTTACAGTAGAGCTGAATAGACCCTTGCCTGGTGACTTGCGAGCAAGCCTTGTTTTATATTTATAGGGACATTGGGATTGTGATAGAAAAGATGAAGGACTAGGGTAGTGATGACGGACCTTGGGGCTGAGATCAAAACTACTGCTGCGGTCTCTAGGGTTTCTTGACAAGTTGTGGTGACCAAAAGGGATCTCTGGGATTAAGGGTTTGAATTACAGAGCAAAAGCTTTATCAGTTCACCCTTCAAAGTCCACAAGCCTGGGATAATGCCTGTGGCTGGAATCCATTGCCTTGGTGTGAACCTGGAATTGGGACTGGGAGGAAAGAACCAGGTGTCCATGGGCTAAGTTCAAGTCTAGTAAGTAAGCCTGAAGTATGTGTCCAGTGTGACTGGCCAGCAATGCAGAGCCTGGCTAGAAAGATTTGAAGGTGGAAGGAGTAAATGGTGCAGCTAATTTATGACCTACACTCATTCTTCTGTAGGGTGCCCTGAGCTGGTTTAGCTGTTGGGCTCGTGTTGGGGCTGTAAGACATTGCAGGTGTTGTATATACTTTGGTTATAATAAGCAAAATTTTTGTTTGGGATTCTACAAGTCTTTCTGGGGTGAAATGCAAGCAGGGAAGAAGAGTTTATCAGTAGTTTCAGAGCAAGCTAGGATTAGATTTAGAATAAATCTCAGGTAATCTTGTGGCTCAGACAGGCTTACTGGTTTTCAGAGAGGGAGAATATTATTAACAGTGAAGGTTTATGGTAAATTCAGGCTAAATACGGTTTTCCAGGCTTGCCTAGGGGTGAAGGATTTTGCATTGTTAAGGCCAAAGATGAAAGCTTATTGCTAAGTCATACAAGTCTTATGCAGTTAAGAAAGGGTAAGTGGCTTGGGTTTAGATCAATTACAAGTGCCTGGTTTTGTTCAAAATATGACTTGCTCTTGGGTTACAATTTGGGACTCTGGGGACAGGAAACCTTAGTGTTATAAACCTGCAACATCAGCAGTTTGGGGTGAGGACCAGTGCTGAGAGGCAGAGAATACATTGTACAGATAAAATAGCCATCACCTGAGCTGACAGAAAAGACATCAAAACCTGGATTTCTATATGTATACAAAGTTAAAGGCATAAACTGCGATATGTTAAAACC
The DNA here is from genome assembly GCA_013396695.1 of Sakesphorus luctuosus. Lineage (NCBI taxonomy): Eukaryota > Metazoa > Chordata > Aves > Passeriformes > Thamnophilidae > Sakesphorus > Sakesphorus luctuosus. The sequence goes on along the minus strand of VWZD01008869.1, from coordinate 743,310 downwards.
AAACTTCTTTTTAGGACCTGTGGTTTTCAAATTCTTTGTCAACCAGGCAAAGAAAAAGCCAATACAATGAATTACCATCTACATAAAAATCATCAGTGAAGAAATACTTACCACTGTAGCAGATGGTTCCACAGTAGTTACACTAACTAGAAAACTAGTAGCAGTCACAGAAAACAAGAAAGTAGAAAGAGGAAATTTCTATTTTATATGGTAAACTGGCAGACTCAGGTCCTTACAGCTTCAGATGCAAAGGTATGGTAAGGTGAACTGATTTTTTACCTCTGTTTTTGTCCTTTAACTTGAGGTATCCATTGCACACTTCTCACCAACAGATGTGTGTTACTTTATCAGCTGTATTAATATTGCTGACTGAACTATTCTGATTTTACCGTGGTTGAATGCAGTTTTATTGTGTAATTCCAAACATGTGAAAACTGAAAGCACTTTTCAGTGACCTGCCAGTCTTTATTCAGCACTGCTAATGCATCAAACGAAGCTGGTGTGTGTTTGTTTGTTTGTTTGTTTGGGGTTTTTTTTGTTGTTTTTTTTTCCTTTGGTAACAAAGGCAATTAAAGAGGCAAACAAATTATTTTTACTGTTAAACCTTGTATCTCAACTTAACTACTTTTTGTAATAATTTGACACCCTTCATCTTTGGGACTTAAAAATCTGATATTTTTTAATTGTTTAGAGGCTGTATTTGGTGTTCTAAACTTTGTACATTAATATCTGATTTCACAGTTTTCTGGCAGGTATTGCTCCAGGAAATCCTATGACTCAGTCATGATGCTAAAGAGAAATTGTAGAGTTAGCAAAAAAATTTCATGGAAGAACCTCCAAGAAGAACCATTTCAAAATGAGTCACTACAATCAATATTAGTAATTTTAATTAATGTTTGAGAAATTGTGAAAACACACAATTTTAAATAATTTTTTATAAATGCCTTCAGTTAGATTTTGTACTCCAGGTCTATTAATTTTATATTTGCAGATATATTATTAAATTAAGATTTAATCCACTAGCATGCTACTGTGACACCCTTTTTATTGCCAGAGAAATATATTTTACTGTTTTATAGAAATAAATTGAAAACTGTGGCTACTGTAAAATAAACCATAAGGATAAAATATTTATTATGCTCTGTACTGATAAACAAATACTGTATGAAATCTGAAAGAACAGAGTATATTAAAGAAATTGTTTTTTCTGTTGTCTTAATACAAAGCTCTCGAGTAACTATGCAGTTGTTATTTACAGGGATCTGTAACAATAACAGTGATAGTGCTAATATAAACCTGGCTGTATTCTTGAGCAGAGTATTTAATCATGAGCCTCCATCTCAGCTGAAGGCTGCAGAATGCTGTGCCTGCTTAGCAGCATATATTTAACTGATAGTTTAAACCAGAGCCTTTATGTATTGCTCTGTTTAAACTGTTGAAAGTACATCTGCAGTAACTACATGGCCTTGTAAGAGGCTGACAGTCTAATATTAAGCAGTGGAAGATTTTTCCTGCAGTTTTAAAGCTCAGCATTTCTGAAAAAAATGACTCTGTGATTTAGGAGCTATGCATTAGTGTGGTCTGCAGGTCACTTTAGAAGTGCAGAGAGAATAAATAACATTTACAGGAATATACAAGTGAGCGTGAACTACATGTAATTGGCTAATAACTGCTGGTATATTCAGCTGTGAATCATACTCAGCTGAGGGAGACTGACTGTAAATGATATCAAACAGATGTAGAGTCATTTTTAAAATGTTGGAGAAGTAGCATTAATCCCAGAACAGTGTAGTGAGGATTCCCATATGACTACTTTGCATATAGCTCATCAAGTGAAAGCCATATCTACTCATAAAATGATAGTTTGTTCAGCCTCATATATGATTTTTCTTTCATCTGTGTCCAACAAGCTATTACTAAATACATTTTCCTTGTAATGATCTGTGCAAGGAAGTGGGAATGATTTTCCAATCAGTTGAGGAAAAAAGTTTTTGAAAACTATAGTGTATTGGAACAAGAAAAGATTTTTTTTTATTCAGCCCTTGATGCAGCCATCAGTGTGAGCAGATGCAGCTGTTCTGTGAATGCACTGCCTTAACTCTTCTACTGAAAACATCCAGAGATTTTCCATATTAAAAAAAAGCAGCTTCTTTTGTTTATTTATGTAAATGTAAAAAGGAGAACCCTGGGACATATTTGGCTTTAGAAGTTAAAAATGCATATTTTAAACTAAGCATTTTCTTATAACCACATACTTTGCATATACTATACAATTTATAGATAAGATAATCGAGCCAGAGAGCTTGGGTGACGTCTGGGGTTCAAGCAGCACGAGGCAGAAGAGCTACAAACTGAGCCTGGCAGTTCACTTGCAGTAAACACTGAGTGATAAGCTCTCTCACGTGCTGTTTTAAAAATGACAGTGTTCTTATTTCTCAGTTCCATTAGTTGGTTTTTGAGCTCAGATGTATACCCTTTAAAAGTGGCTTTTTAAAAAAATAGAAGTAAAGGTCCCATTCTTAAAAATAGAAGTAAAGGTCCCACTCTTTAATGTCTCGCCTTTAATAGCTGAAGACACTAAATTATTCATTTCGGACGCAGTGTGGCTGAGAGGATGCAGTACTGCACTGGAGTTCAGCATGCTGGGCTCTTTCTGGCTCACCTAAAGGTCTGCAGATTAGCCTTTGGCAAGCATCTTCCCCACTTTGCGTTTCCCATTTGTGATCTCTATTTTTATTTCTATAAAAGCACACATCTGTCTGTCTTGCTCAGTCTTGTTCTCTCATTGTCCACTGCAGGAGCAGAGATTTATATTTTTACAACTAATTCCACAACTTACTGAAAGAAAGTGCAGGTGTTGTGCTTTCAGGATAAACAGAACCTCAGAAACACTTCTTATGTTTATGAGATAATGGCAGTGAAGCATTTAGTTTTAATAGCTATTCATTTTATTTGGATTTTCATTGTTTCTCTCTTCTTTTGCATGTCTAAGTAGCCACAATGTAGTTATATTTCCTATTCCTTTCTCTTTTTGGTTTATTGAACCAGTATGTCTTAAGCCATCAGATAAGTACTAAACCATAAAGAACTTTGCCATGTATTATCACAGGTTTGTTTTTTTCTTTTAAAAATTGCAATTTGTAATTTTGCCAGCTGGATTTTTTTCTTCTTATCTGTAAATCATATTTAGATGAACCATAATATTAATTACTGCACCTTATTATATTTTGAACAGCAACATTATTATCTGAAAAAGGTAGAGCAGTACAAAGATACAACCACCTATCTTCAGAGTAACACTGCTGTTAAAATATCACTCAACAGCTACATTCAATATTACTGTCCAGCACTGAATGTAACACACTCACTGTTTCTATCTACTGTTTAATTTTTTTTCCAGCCAAATGCTAGTGAAAAACAAACTACAGAAAGAATTAAACCATTGGCCAGCAAGGAACATTCATAGGGTCTTTCCTGAAAGGAGAACATAGTTTGTAATAATCCGATAAAAATGAGAAAACTGATTTCTCTGTAGTCAAAACATCTTGTTCTGCTGCTTGTTGTTAACCATTCTCTGCCAGGTGTTCAAGAGAAGATGATCAAGTTTGAACACACTGCCCTTTTCATTTGAAGTGATGACTGATCAACCAGTCTTTACATCTCTGTGCAAACTCGGGTGGTTGGGATGATTTCTTAAGAGCAGCCGAGGCAGGAGATCCAAACTGAGATGAGAAGTAAGGCAGCACCAGAGGCTGGAATCCCTTCTAGCTCATTTCCACACAACAGTTAAGTTAATTTACTGTAAAATGATGTTATATCAGTAAAATCTGATGTCTTGTGATTAACTAGAATTTCTAACCTCTGGTTTACCCCTAAGTAATTATTTTCTTTTTTTAAGATTTTGCTAAATGGTGAGGGGTTTTTGAATAATTGGTCTTACATATTATGTTTGTAGAAATTAGGACCTGGGTAATTATTGAGAAAAAAAACTACTGGCAATGCACGTTTTTTGAGTCACAGAGTTGAAAGGAGCAATGAGGGCAAGGAGCTCTGTCCTAGCAAGTGCATTGATATGAGTGTCCCAAAGTTGATTTGACAACAGAAGAAGACAGGTATGCAAGACTTGTCTCATGGCAGAAGGCAGAATATTTCCTTGCATTCCTTGCTGGTCAGTGTGAGAGTGTGTAATAGATAACATGAGGGACTACGTTATGGCTTTACATCTGTTTTTGTTATGATCAGATCTGTTCTACTTTCACTTTCGATTCTACTTTCACTTTCGGGTTCGATTCTACTTTCACTTTTGGTTTCAATTCTACTTTCACTTTCGGTTTCGAGTTCAGCTTCACATTTGGTTTCGATTTCAGGTTCGGTTTCGATTCTACTTTCACTTTCGGTTTCGATTCTACTTTCACTTTCAGTTTCGATTCTACTTTCACTTTAGGTTTAGATTCTACTTTCACTTTAGGTTTCGATTCTACTTTCACTTTAGGTTTCGCTCTCAGCTTCCCTTTCAGTTTTGATCTCAGCTTCACTTTCGGTTTCGATCTCAGCTTCACTTTCGATTTCGAGTCTACTTCCACTTTCGGGTCCGAGTCTACTTTCACTTTTGGTTTCAATTCCAGTTTCACTTTTGGTTTCGATTCTAGTTTCACTTTCAGTTTTGATGAACCCAAACCATTCTATGATTCTATGAGCATGCTTTGGTATTGTACAAATGAAAATGGAAGTAAGATCTCCACTGAAGGGATAGATGATTCTTGTCTTAAGGAAGAGAACTCAAATCTCATCCTCATCCTTATGCTTTCTAATACATCATGAGACTGTATTTTTTTTTTTTTAATAATTTTCTGGCGAGTGTATTTTATTTTAGTATGGCTATTAAACACTAAATACTTTCCACAGACAACGGATGGCTGAATATTCAGAAAACATTGCGTTAAATCTGAATCATGTGTTTCAGTGTTTCATAGATACCTGCTCTGGAAGTACCAAGAGCACTTCTAGAGGACTTTCTTCTGCCAACAAGGAATTAGATAGCATTAGACTGGATCCTGTCATGGAAAAGCTTTATTTAAAGACAACATGTCTCATTGATTTTCTGCCTTCTGTAAAGCCTATGCACTGTAAGAGAGGGTCCAAATGCAGTTCAGAGGAGAATCCCCCTGCAGTACAGTGAGAGTTATGTTTGCCCAGCACTGCAGTGGCTGCCACAGGGGTACCTGTAAAGCCCTTACGTGCAGTGCAGCATCTCAGTGCATTGACCCCTTGGCCAAAGAGGTACAGTTGGATGCTCTTTTTGTCAGTCTCGATGAGCCATTTTATTACTGCATTTTATGAGAATCTTCTACCTGTGCTACCAAGTGTCCATGTTTCCCTCTTGTTGGTGGGATTTATCCCTGTCACAAAACTCCAAGTATGGGGAGACCATTGCAAATTTAAAAGCAGAACCAAAGAGTTTCCCAAGACTCAAACCTGCCCTCCTGTGTGCCACCTACCCAGGCACAGTACAGTGGGTTCTGTACCTCCCTGCAGCAGGGAATGAATGCCATGTTTAGCCAGGGCCCTGTCGTTCTTTTGTTCATGATGTCAGTTTGGCTCTTTAAAAAACAGAAGGTTTGGTGGGGGTAAGGAAGGAGACATGTATAATGAACTCTTTCAGGCTGAACTCTTTACTTCAGATACCTGATTATTTGCAGGCTTGTTAAAAGAGTTTTAACATTTTCTTTTTTCCTAGCATCTTTCTGGAAGTGTCTGCCTTTTGCATTGATGTCCTATGAGCAAATTTGCAGAGGAACAGGATAAAACACAATGCTGCATGTGTCAGAAATATATGCTGCTTTAATATTTTTGGGTGTTTGTTCCTCAGAATTCTTAAATTATAATTTGCTCAGGTAACAAAAATACAGTAGCAAACAGAACATTGCAGTTTATGCTTTTAGTCAACATTTTATTTTGATTTTCTGTGTTCTATAATGGCAAATCTGTCACTGCCAAGTATTACCTGTTTTTCACTGGAAAAAATGTACAACTTTTATTACTTTGTTCATACAAGCTGCTTTCATATGTTTCCTTTCTACTTTACAAAAACATGGCACTTTACCTCTTCATATTTCCTAGCTTATTTATATATAATATTTATCCATACATAAAAGGTGCCATATGTAACACACCTGTTTGTTAAGGCAAGTAACAGTAACTATCTGGCTTCTGTGGCCATATGCAAAACTGCTCGATGACAATTTCTACCATACCAAAATATAACAAATTTTATAATTGCTGGGAAAAAATGTGTATGTGTGTAATGTCACTGGAAACTTTGACTGGTGTTTGATTTTATTGATGTTTGCAGTAAATTTCAGACCCTTAATGTTATTTAAATATGTACTTATTGTTAATTGAATTTTCATCTAGTTTTACATTTATATTTTGCCTTTCCTTGGAAATCATAGAATCATAGAACCATAGACTTGGTTGGGTTGGAGAAGACCTCCGAGATCATCAAGTCCAACCCTTGGTCCAAATCCAGTCCCTTTACCAGATCATGGCACTCAGTGCCACGGCCAATCTCAGGTGAAAAACCTCCAGGGATGGGGAATCCACCCCCTCTCTGGGCAGCCCATTCCAATGCCTGAGCACTCTCTCTGCAAAGAAGTTTTTTCTGATCTCCAACTTCAATTTCCCCTGGCAGAGCTTGAGCCCCCCGTGCCCCCTTGTCCTATTGCTGAGTGCCTGGGAGAAGAGACCAACCCTCACCTGGCCAGAACTTCCCTTCAGGTAGTTGCAGACAGTGCTGAGGTCACCTCTGAGCCTCCTCTTCTCCAGGCTAAACACTCCCAGCTCCCTCAGCCTCTCCCCATAGGACTTATGCTCCAGTCCCTTCACCAGCCTTGTTGCTCTGTGGTTCTCTCCCTGAAAATCCAGTCTCCAGCCTGTGCCTTGCACAGTGTGTCAGTGGGACATGACTGTGTTGCACATGGACAGTGCAGGGCTGTGCTGCTGCCACAGTTGTAATTCTTTGGAGAAGGCACTCAAAGACCTCTCAAGCTTGGGACAAGCAGTCAGCAGGCAGGAATGGCACTGAGAAGGGCTCATTTGGGGTAGCTCATTCCCTGGCTGTAATTCTGGCTCAGAGGAGACGAGTGTTATACAAGGATATGGTTTAAGGGATCGTGTGGGTCTATTCCCAACTGGCAGAGTGGGAAAGGCCACACACTTTGAAGAAGGGGCAACAATTTTTCATGGTGTTTTTAGCAGGGAGGCTGAAATGGGTGATGTAGTCCCCTGGAGGAAGGACCAAGGCCAGGGGGAGGTAGCTGAGAGCAGAAGGGTACTTGAATGTTTGTGTTGTGAAGCCCAGTCTGCAGCCAGAGTGGGATCAGCTCAGCAATTTGGTCGATGAAGTATATGGACCAAATCTGCAAAAAGTCTACTGAAAGAGTGATGTAGAACACCCTGAGGTTTCCATGCCTTCATTTCATGGTAAGAATTAATTTCTTTTCCATCTTTTTGGTATATGAAAGGAGAACTTCCAATTTATGGATTCTTAAAAGAAAACAGAGTTAACTAGGTTAATGAAAAAAATTTCATATACATTTTCTGAGTAATTTCTATATTGCTGAACTATACAAGAGTTCTTTACAGATGTATGTAACCTTGTCTCTTCCCTGCCAACTATTTAAGTTGTGGCAGATGTTTAAAAAAAATGTCACCTCTTTTTTGCTGCTGGGCCCAAACATTGTATTGTCTTTCACTGTAGCCAGGACTGGACAGTGATTGAATGTCATCTAGCACTTATATTAATATGAATGTTGTCATTTATCATCCCAGTCATCTCTGTCACTTTGTCATTTCGGTTTGTGTTATACTGGCTCACAGTGTTGCTGCTTCTCTGTCCTTCATCTCACATGTATAGTCATGAAATCTGTAAGTTAACATACCTGAAGACTAGATCCAAGGGAAAAAGATCCCTGTCTAAAAATGACATTCACTTTGTGTAGCTCTACTTCAAGCGGTGCCTTCTTTTTAGGGACAAAGAGTGTATGTTTCATCTTAGGCCATGGAGTATGCTGTATTTCTATTTCCTTCATGTTCCTTTCATAAGAGAATAAGTGTTACACAATGTCATTGCATTAGCAAGAAAAAGCCTTTGGTCTTCATGTTTGATTGGGTTATTTTGGTGTAGTCAGGAGAATGTAGTCTTTCTGAAACCTCAGCTCTAAACTTAGACTGCTGCCTTCAGAAAGCTGAAGAGTGATTCCAACAAGCAAAACAATCTCACGCTCCCATTATCTAGCAAGAAGGTAAATTAGGTTCAATAAAAACAGGGAATTATTCCACAGCTGAAATAAACTGGAATTTCTGTTTGAATAATACAGAGGGCTGGAGAGAGCACAAAACATCACTGACAAAAGAAGTGTGTGTGTATATATGTATATGTGTGTATATATATACACACACACACATATACATTTTATGAATATATGTAGTAGCAGCTTCTATAACACTTGGTTTTCACAGAACTTGCTGTACCAGTGGGCATTGTTTTACAGTGGAAACACGTAGGCATTGATTGAAATAGTTAATTTTTTTAAGCAGAACTTAGTTAACATCTGTCAAAATTTGCATTTTTTTGAGTATGTGCCAGCTGAATACCAGATCTTATCTAGCCAGGAGTAAGAGCAGTGTATTACAGACACCTCCTTCCTTCTTGCACAGTGACACCTGGCTCTGTACGAGTGCAGGAATGCCTGAGATCATCATGGGCTGCTCTTCTGGGATTTGGCTGTGCTTTTACTTGCAGTGAAGGAGCCTGCTTTGTCTGCTTGGTCTGTTCTCCAGCTTGCTCAGAGATTCTAAAGACAACCAACCCCACCAACATATGCTGCAGGAAAAGCAAATTGCTGAGGTCTTAATTAGAGAAAAGAAATTAGTTTATCAATTAGGTGGATTATGGAAAGAGCTTTCTAGGGAACACCTACTGACTCCTGCAGGAGTTTCAGAACATGAATGTGTGCCCAGAGAATGACCCCATTCTAGAGCTGGGAACATCAGGTTCTAATGCAAAAGCACGAGAACAGTGTGTAGTGAAGAAACAAGAGGCCAGTGAAATTCAGGCAGACCCAGTGTGAGGGGCATAAGCTCAGAAAAAAAATCATTCTGACCTGGAACACTACAGGAGTATAGTTTTTCCAAGTAATGGGAAATCCGGGAATACTGTCTTCTAAAATCCATGGTTAATATTACAGATATGATGCATATTATTAAAGGGAATGAAAAAACTGCTCACCTGTATCTAAATGGAAGGCTGTATAAATGTTATGCATGCATTAATACCTGTAGACCCTATGGCAGTTATGTATTTTAGATTTCAGTGTTTTTTCTTCATCACCATCACTTGTGGATTTTATGAATGTCTCTCTCGGAGAATAAAGTTTTGAAGAAATGCTGAAGGCAAGGGAATCTGCTGGTAATTTTCATTTTCTTCACAGAACTGACTTATAATGTGCAGTAATCCATATTCATTGTGTTGAGGAAAAGTACTATTGGCTTCCCCCCTCCTCCCCTTTTTCCTTCCTCTTTTTTATTTCAGATGAAAAAATTACTAGAATCCTTTCCTAATTTCTGTCTTACAGGGAAGAACAGCCTTTTCTCTCTTTGAGCAAACTGTCTTATTTTAGCGTTTTCAAAACAATCTTCCCATAACTTAATTAAAATTCAGCCTTTTTGCTAAGTCACCTTAATTTTATTGCTGTATTTTGTAGTTTGCTACTTTGTTTACTAAATAATGAAATAAGATGATGGAATTTCATTATGGTATCCAATAAATAATAATGTAAAGTGTAAAATGCAGCAATAAAAATGATCAATATAAAAATAATTATGTATTACACATATAGCATATACCTTTATTTACAGTTCATTTTCCTTTGAAATTAAGGAATTTAATAACTTGACAAAAGTTTTGGGGAGTATCATTCATGCTTTTCACTGTAAACATGTATATAAATTCAGAGAAAAGGGAAAATGAGGCATCAAAATATCGGATTTACTCTTAATTGAAAAAAAAAGAAAAAATCTGTCATACTTAGTGTTGCCTTTGATTTCTTTGGCAGCTTGGAACGGTTTGGTTTTGTTTTCAATCTTACTCTGAGCAGTCAGGGAAATATGCAAGGTGAAATGCCTCTTATTCAAAATATTTTTCAAAAATGCCATGGCATTTAGGTAAATGCCATCAAGCTTTGTGAGTGTGCTCCCCACACCAGGGCTCTGATCAGCAATTGCAGCATGCCAGGCACACGCTGCCCCATGAAACCCAGCTGGGCTGGGGACACCTGCACTGGTGGTGAGCCACAAACTTTGAATAGCTCTCTTATTGGGCATTATCTCCCTGACTTCTTATGAAAATAACAGCTGTTTCAGACCTGTTGCAATTCATTATACAATTCAATCTGCAATTACACACAAATCTTGGTAACACACAGACTTTTTTGCCTGTGGTATCCATGCAACTATTTGTAGAATTATAGTGTGTCCTCAGTCAGGTGTGATTACTGGTTATTGAAACTGTAATCTGTGTATCTTCAGTCTGTTTTGCAGAGGAGGCCAGGGTTCATGTGCAGCCCTAGGTGCCCAAGGTGGTTATAATAAAGCTGTCATCAGTAACAAGACACATTTGCAATCACACATGGGGTGTTGACACATATAATGTTTTGTTCAGGCAAATGTACCTCCCAAGAGGTTGTAAGACAATTATGGACCACAGGCAAGGCAGAAGTAAAGGCAAAAATCCACTACCAGATCTGTTTTCAGTATGTACAGGGGCAGTTTGAGATTTTGCACCACATTTCCAGCATCAGGGTTACTGGGAAGCCACGTGTAGGTACTTCACAGTAGTGAGAGGGGTCACTCAGATGTAGCAGATTGGTCTGGACTCAGTTTAGTTTGTGAGATGATGGGCACTGGCAGCAGCTCAGCTACAGTGTCACGAAAGGCAATCTTGAGAACAACAAAGAGGGCAAAAAGCCAAACCCCAAGAACAAAGAATTTTTCCCTTTTCTTTTTCTGAAGTAAACTTTCACTGGAAAAGTGTGCAAATAAATAATTCAAAATGACTGCTTTGGGACGTACTATAAGACTACATAAGCCTTTTTACAAATCCTTAAAACAGAAGGGTTGAGAAATTTCCTTCCAAAAAAAAAAAAAATTATCAGTTGCCACACTTAGAAAAATTGGTGATTTAAAGGTAGAACTACATTGCCTGTGCTGAATTACATGTAGTTCACTGTTTTATCATTGTTTCTTATAAGCATGTGATGGACAACATGGCTAGATTGCTCAGTGTAATACTTAGTTACTTCATGAAGATATTTTTTCACACTAGTTCTGTGGTTAATCCCTTCAGGACTGGGATTTAAAAAATAAATTCTGGTTTGGGGGTGTTCTCATGCTGTGTTCAAGTATTTGGCAATGTTTGATTTTTTTTTTTTATCTTTAATATTTTTAAGCCTTTCATAGACCTAGTGAAATCTTTCTCCAGCTGCTGGGGTAGGTTGGTTTGTTTGCTTGGGGTTTTATGGGGATTTAGAGTTTGTTTTTTGTGGTTTGCTTTGTTTTCTTTAGGGTTTTCCCCATTTCTAGCAGTAGCATTTTGCAATAGTGTGAGTGTTCTGCTCCCAGGATTGCCTCTTGCTGTTCTGTTATGTTTTCACTCGCCTGTGAGAGACCTTGCTGGCTGCAATATCTGTAGTAGCACTTAGAACGTCTTAGTACTTTAAATTATTGAGGACTTCCTGGCTTCTGTTTTACTTTCTAGAATTCTATCTTCCTTTCTTCTGCTTTTTCTCTGTGTTTTCATCAAAATACACTTTATTAAAACAGAACTAGATACGTGTGTATTTTGTCAGCTTTCTCAACCAGATTATCAGGCAGCCTGGAGTGTTTATTAAAGAGTACAAAATCCAAAGTATATGTCACATACTTGCATGTACTTCAGTTGATATTTGTTTCAGAACACAGACATAAGCACCTCTTTTAGATGACCTCACTATGCAGGAATACTTTCAGTGAGGAAAAAAAACTTAGAAAGCTGCAGAGCTTTGGAATTAGCTCTCTCTTTTGAGTAGGGAAGCAATTTCATTGCTAAAATAATTAGATAACTTTCCTTCCCTCAGGGAGATGTCTGAAACCTGAGAAATGGTAATTTAGAAACCTTTGCTGTGTTAATCTTGGTTTGGGAAGTAAACTTGGTTGTTTTAACTTTCAGAGAATTGTAAGGAGAGCAAGTGCTACTTATTTATATCTATTTTAAATTCTTACTTTGTCTGAAAATCTTATTCTGGTTTTTCCTTAGACTTTAATTCATGTTAGCCTAAACATAAGATATATATTATTCAAGAGAGAAGATACTTTAAATAATTAAAAAAAAAATTGGCAGTACTGTTGTGTATATAAAAGTCAGTTTCATTTAGATGATAATACTGTTTTAGTAAGACAGTTGTTTTGAGTTATTTGAAATTCAGTTGCAAACATTTTAAGGTAATTGAGTTTATATGTTTGTTTGGTTTGACCAAGTGGTATTTTCTTGCTTCCATCTGCTCAGAAGGAGGTGTTGTGTATGGTCCCTGGTGGCAGCAGCAAGGGCAGTTCTGTGCTCAGTGTCAGCAGTTACAGTGCTATGAGTGTCACCCTGAGACTGGATTTTGTGCAACCAAAAGTGAACAGCAAGGCAGTATCATAGACATAAAAATGAAGAGTTTTAAACCCCCAAAATAATAGGCTTGCAAAATTTGGCAAATGCTGGATTATCTTTGGGGAGAGTAGGATGATGATCTGAGGTTTTAAACAGCACCTTTCAAAAGCAGATGTGGGATGCTCTCTGTGTATTGGGGTCACTTGGGAGCAGAAATCCAAGACAGAATAAACTCTGTGTTTGGAGGGGATGAAGATCTCTGGCAACTATAACTCCACATTGATGGTGAAGAGGTTTTTTTTTAAAGGGAAAAGGTATTTTTCCACAGAAACTTCTAGGTTTACTGTGAAGATGTTCTTTGAAGGAGGAAGACACCATGAAAGTACTTTTTTCTACTCGTATCATCCAATGCATTGTTATGGTTTGGAGCTGGGGGCTGTGAACAGGCTGGTGAGAAAAATCACCCCACTGGGACCTGGTGTTCCTGGAACGGAGCAGTTTTATTGCACAATGGTTACAGTAACCTTTAAGAACATGAGAACAGACTGATGTACATTGCACTGCTTGTCTCAGTCATGCAGCTGGAATGGGTCCCTTTCCTTATATCCAGTTTTCCCTTCTCATATAATTGCACCATTAACATTTTAGAAATCATTAATGACTAACAAGTTTTGTGCTTTTTGCTGAAAATAGTGGTGTGTGTATTTGGATGAAAGGGGAGATTCTTTCAGGAAAGCTTTCCTAAAAACACATCATCTCATGGATTTGGGTCTGAGAGTTATTTCCTCATGTCGAACAGACAGTTATCTCCAATTTAGTGTTCTCTGCTGATAACAGGGAGAAACTCACTTGTCCTGCTGCAGAGAAGTTACCTCTTTCTGTGCAGTGGTGTTTGCTCATATTTACAGCATTTAGTTCCTTATTCAATAAATTGTGAAGTGTTAATTAAAAAAAAAATAGAATTTTTATTGCTCAGGCTTGTTAAGGCAAAAGTTTTTTCACTAAACCCCTTCTGAGCCCAGTAAGAACTCTGTTGGACTTTGTTAAGATTAAAATGTTGTGCCCCCAGTAGCACCATCACCTAAATTTTATTTTGTTTCTAGTAAGGACGTTATACCATATTGGGAATTAATGGCTTACATAACTCTGATAGTAAAATCTACCCCTCATACAATATGTCAAATATCAAGGACAAGTGAATTTCAGGTTATTTAGAAGACATTTTAAGAGCAGCACCTTCATGTCAGTGGTAGGGTCTTGTGTTTTAAATGAAGTGAACTCTTCCATTTAGCTGTGTGTGTATTCTCCAAATCCACCAGGTCCTGTCTGGGTATAGGAATGGTCAACATGGTCTGGTCAAATATTTTTATTATACACTACTAGTATAGCAGAAACTAGAATATGCTGGAGGTGCATATTTTTCCCATCCCAAATGAAACATTCACAGATGACTTTGGTTATAACTTTAACCTCAGAAGTACAAACAAGGGTGAAGGATTCTCCATGGGACTTTATCTTACAGCGTTGAATGCTTACTGTAATTTCTTAAAAGCAAAATTCAAATTCCTTAAAGCAGTTGTTAGGGCTCTTATGTGTGAATGCATTAACAACTCTAAGTTTTGTGTTACTTTCTCTGGGATGTGATTTGCTCAAACAGAGAAAAGAATCCTTTGCATGAACAGAGTGAAATGATGGAAGCAGCAAGAAACTTGAAGAATCTAATACAGGAAACTGAGGGCAACATGACTGTAACAACCTCATTTTATACAGATGCAATCAGTTGGCATTCCATGAGTGGTGTTTGTTCCCCTCATGCATGTTGGTAAAATCACCAGGACTGTGTGTTGTGGATCTGCAAGGGATACAGGTGTATGGAAAAATCCCCAGAAAGTAGGAAAACTCACCTGGTTCTGCAGCCACCTCCTCTGTCATGATTCTCCAGAGGCCACTTGGGAGAAATTGGGATTTGCATTGCAGCATGAAAAGGTGAATGTTTTCTGCTTTGCCACTCCTCAGAATAAACCCCCTGTGTGTGTTTCCAGTCCTTGTGGAATGTGACCTTCTCCTCGTTAGTTATTTGTACTTTCATAAATCAAATATAAAGCACAAAGTGGGAATGTTGAGAACAAAAAGACAGACTGGTTATGGCTGAGAAATAAAGTGCTGTAAAAACTAACCTTAAATCTCTTATCTCTGGACTTGAGAGAGTTTGAATATTTTGGCAAATTTGGCAAGCACAAAGAAACAACTAAAACCACTTTTAGAAATCTGAATTCAAGATTTCCAGCCCTGAACAACAGCAAATATCTATAATTTATTCTTTAAATACATGAAGCTATAGCTAACATTTCAAACATGCAACATCTTTAATAAACCTTGAAAGCTGCCCTTTTTTAAAAAGTTATTTAAATAAGATACTTATTCAGTTTAAGAGAAAATGTTTTTCACTATTTAGTTCTTCAAATTATATTTTAATTAGTTCATTAATTTTTAATGATTTTGGGGCTATTTCTTTTTAGTTTTTAGAACTGTAATTTTACTAATCCTGGATCATACTGAGGAATAACTCTTAGCCAAAGGAATACAACACCTTTTTGATAATTAGCTATTAAATAAAATGAGGGTTAAAGCCAAGAGGTTTTGGAAATTTTTCTATTTCCTGCAGATAGAAGTAATTAGTAAAAATGTTCCTGTCAGCAAACAGTTTCTGTCATTATTTCCCACATGTATCCTTTGCAATTATACAAGTTCTTCCAATAATAAATAAGAATTATCTTTGTTCTAAATTGGAAAAAAAAAAATTAGTGTCCTCCTGATACCAGTATGAGCAGGACCATTTTTCAGAAAAGGTAGAAGTTGTTATATCTTAATATCTGATAAAAATCTTCAAGGTTATTTTGAGCCCTGTGGAATGACACTAAAGGCTTCTGCTTTAACAATTGGAATAAACAGCCTTTAGAAACCCTTGAGTTTCTGTAAGGAAATAGAACTGTGGTCTGTTAAAAGAATATGTTGCCTCTGATGTGGTAACTTGAGCTATCACATATATACGGATATATAAAGAACAGCAAAAATTTGTCAGCAAAATGCCTGTCTCTACCCTGTAAAATGTGGATTTATGTTCATAGCATTTTAATTATTTATTTTTTATTACATTTATCATCTCACTGTAAAATAGTAGCTGTATTTTAAGTCAAGCTGTTAGTTAATATGCACTCTCAGTGCCCAGAAATTCAGCTGTTAGACAACTCCTGCTGCCCTGCAAACTGTACACACAGTAACAAACATTACCTGCAGTTGAAAGTTTACTCTTAAAAAAAATCAACCATTTTTGTCCCTTAGTGGGTTCTGGTTCAAATCAGTCAAATTGTGGTTAGACTTTGCCTTAAATCTGGCAAATACTTTCTTTAACAGGTCACTGTGATGTCCCTTAAGAGAAGCTGAGTTTTCTTTTAGAGAAAAGTGGAGATAGCTTTTCTTACACAGCTGAGCATTGTCTGCTAAGAGCTGTGGGTCTGTGGGATGGGATGTTCCATGTGTGTCTGTTGGGATAAGGTCTTAACTAGGATGAGATGTCTGTAATATGAGAGTTCCTTTCAGCCTGGCCATATGACACCAATACTGTGTGCAGTTTTACCTCCTTCCTGGTTCTCTGCATTCCTAGTACCAATTTCAAGTAAAAATGAAGTTGTCCTGTTGAAGTTTGGTATTTATGTTGCACTTTCATTCACCTGCAATTATAGAGTAGTTGTTCTGTGTGTGGGAAATACATATTTTGACTAGTGAAGTATTTTATAAAGGCAAACAGTGCATAGTTATTTAATAATAGCTGTTCCTACGTACCTACTTGGACAGATTTCTGTAAAACTATACTTCCTTGCAATCTAGAAAAATATTTTATGCCTTTCAGTTGAACATATAATTGTCGTGTGTTGGTTATTGTTATTTATTTTTGAACAGAAAAACTGTATTTTTGTTGGTATCCAAATTTTAAAAACTGGAATAGAATGCTACAATTTGGGTTAAATGGATATTTGGCTAACTAATAAAAATTACTTTTAAAAAGGAAGTTTTTATACATGAATATGTGCTGTTTCTTATTGGCCTTCTTAGCTTAAAAATTACTGTTATTGTAACTGGTTATTCAGTGAGTAAACCACTGAACTCTGTAAGGTTTCGATATTCTGGTTTATGATTTTCACTGTTACAAAAGTGATTTGTAGTATTTTACTATTACATGAAGCAAATAATACAGGATTGCAAAATCTACTTTATTTCTCTCCGTGGTTTCTGTCACTTCCATCCAGCTTAATGACCCGTTATCTGAGGTGCTTAGACATGATGCCCATCTCTATTTTGTGTATGTGTGTACGTAAATATTGTGATATTTCTGAAAACGGTTCCTGGAGCCTGAGCGCTGTTCTGTGCAAGCACTGTGGGAAGGGCAAGGCAGTACTTGTGCCCTTCAGGGGAACTGACACAATGACTCCGAAATAAAAGATGACAGATAGCTGGGAACATAAAAAAGCATGTAGTGTGTAAAGTTTAGAGCACACATTTTGCTCTGAATTTCCTTATTTCCATATCATTTTTGGTCAGCAAGGGGAGATGGGGGCCATCCCTCCATTCACATAGTAGTTTCTGTATTATTGGCTATTTTCTGTGTTAAGGAGGTGTATGGATTGTACGAAATACTTCCTATTCTGTCTATTTCCAAGCCATTTATATTTCAAAGATAATATGGATTTTCAACTTCTTGAAGAGGTTTCTGCAATAGACCTCGATAGCTTCCAGTAGATTATCTGCAATTTCACACACAAACAAACAGTTACAGGTATACTCAGTTAAACTTTGAATAAAGGCTATAAAAGTATCTGTATGTGACTTCTCTAAAGAATCCAAAATGGAGATTTTAATTAACATCTAATTTCTCTTTTCTTAGGACTTAAAAATTTGAAGCAGTTACTTCTTTTAGTATTTTGGATGTCTGGTTTGATGCAGCCTATTTACACGGAATGAGGGCAGATATTACTGACGTGTAAGATGGTGAAATAGTGTCTTCTCTCAAAGCCCAGTCCAATTCTTTGTTGTCCTATTCATCAGGGACAGCAATCCTGGCTCAAATAGAAAGTTTTTGGAAACCTAAATGTAGTGGAAATATTTTAATTTCCACTGCTGAACCTCTAACAACACTTCTGTCTTATGGGAATAGTTTGAGCATAAAATAAGCAAATCTCTTTTGATGGAGATACTTCTGTTTGGCTTTTGAATTTTACTGAGAAACTTAGCACAGAAAAAAAACCCCACAGCAGAAAACATACAGAAAAATTCTGTAGATCTAGAAGGTGTCTGGATAACCCCAGGATTTTCTGTAAATATAAAAAGTTTCTCGGAAATAATTCAGGATATGGCTGAATGATTGGGAGTATATTGGGGTCAGAGGATATACTGGCTCACTGTTACCTGCTTTGCTTCTGTAGTACTACAAATTTGTAGTCACTTCATTGATCAATTCCTGAAATAGAGCAAGTTCCTCTATTTTATGTCATTAATCATATTACGCAGTGGGACTTGGGATGTGCCTTTCTGAATTGCTCAGTTTAGATTTATGTTAGTGGGAAGATGCATCAGTATTGTGGGGTGATGTGGGGGTGATATTGTGTGTTTCTGTGGGGGCATTTCAGGGGCAGATTTTTTTTGCATCTCCTCTGAAAGATTCTATATAACACTGCACTGGCCTTGGTGTGATGTTATATTTTGATGCATGTGTTAAAATCATCTCAATGACAAACAGAGTTTGCATAACCTGTTTTAAGTGCATAAGATAGAATTTCAAGTGAGTTTTTGCTGATACCCTCAATGGTTTTCTAGCTTGGCTCCTCATGAAAAGTGTTGACATTAAAGCTAGATACTTACCCACCAAGGCATGAGAAGAATAATATAAAAGTGTTTTCTGAACATGTTAATCAACTCTATATACCTTCCAATTATGGTTATATTATCTGTTAAAGAATCTTCCTATATTTATTTATTTTTTAATTTTGGGCCTGATTCAATATTTAGAATACAATTATGTTTTGGTTTGCTGTGCTCTTTTTGCCAATTTCTTGTGTTCTGAAGTCTCTCACTGATTGCTTCTCATTTTTCAGCACGGAGGGCCCCTTCAGACAGGCACGCTCCAGCTAATTAGCAAAACCTTGTTCATGACTGCTTGTTTCCTCCAAAAACTCTGCAGGAAGGAAACTCAGGAACAGTAGTCCACAATCTGCAGTTGCAGAGGCTGTAATGTTAATGGTAGTGTGCTGCAATCTTTAAAGCAAAATCCACTATTTCAGAAATTATTAATTTATTCTCAGTGAAGGGGAAGTTTATAATCCAAAGGACAGCTGAATAGGATGATGCACTGCTGCAGTTTTGAGAATCAAAATCTGGCATGCAAGAATGGCATCTGTCTAAACCACAGTTTGAAATTACTCTGAAATTCTGTGGCCATCGAAGTGGGCTATTTTCTGGTCATCATTTGGCAAGCTCCATCCTTTTTTTTGTTGTTTTCTTTTGTCCTGCATTGTTCATCTTTTCATTCTATGGGGGCCTAATTGATGCTTAAACAAATTGTGCCTCAGAGTGATGAAAGGTTGCACTCTGTCTTTTTGTCAAGGCTGAAAGTGGCAGTGAGCAAGTTGAGTGACAGACCTAAGAATGGCAAGAGGAGGAACTGGATTTTCTGAGACAGTAAAGCAACAAAATGTGGTACCTCTTGGATGTAAGAAAGTGTGACGTGAAGAGCTTCTGGTTGTCACTGCATGCTTCTGATTAGGGACACTCATTTGGTAGCAGTGACAGGCATTTGTGTCCTGTTAATTCCTCTTACATTGCTGGCTTCATCTTTCTGCCTGAGGCATCATAGTCCACGTTCAGTGAGACCACCTCTGCTTAGGAGGGCCTTGCCTCTTTGGGGATCATTTCCATCACTATGCTTCTTGAATAAGATGCAGAATTTGTGCTTCTGCATTAAGAATATTTTTATTTCTGGATAATTTAAAGTTTTTCTTATCAAATAATCAAAACAAATTGCTATTGCCCATCTGCAGAGGGAAGTGTTGCCAACACCATTGAAGGTTCGCAATTGCCTTCTGGCTGACACAGCTTAGTAGATCTTTTCCAAAGCCAGGACGTGTTCCCTGGGTCTGCTCATGCTCTTACCCTGTGACACTGTGCATGAAATATAACACGAATGTATTCAAAGTCATTCTGTAAATAAGTGATCCTTAATGACTAGATGAAGATTTGTGTGTGTGTAAATTCAAGCTTCCCTGCAGTCACACAGATGAGGGTTCTGGAAGGGGGTCGAGCATATTACCTGCTATACAGCAGATGAAGAATAAGAGTTCCTGCTGCTTCAAAGCAAGACAACCAGAATATTGATTAAGAGCTGGCTTCTGAAAAGATGTATGTTAATCCTTTTGAAGTGAATGTTTATTCAAGGAAGTTTCTGCAGAGATTGCCCATAAATTTGATGTTGCTTTAAGCGATGGGTAGAATACATATTTCCTTGAAAGGAAATGCAGCATATTGGTTCCATTAAAAATGAGTGTACATTTTGTTAGCTTGTCGTGTCACAGCTTAAACTCATAACTAGGCAATGCAGTGTGCTTTACAGTCAGAAATAGTTCCTAACAAAGATTAAAATTTGGGCATGTGATGGTTTTGATTAAAATCAACATATGGCTTGACAGTTACTAAAGTGTGGATGAAAACTAGTACAAAGAATTAATAAGGGACACTGATAACAGAATGGCCATTGCTTAATATTTTATGTAGATTCATAACACATCTTTCATGTATTGAATCAACAGCTGGTAAAAAATGCAATAGTAATGAGCTCATTTGTATGTAAATGACTGTCATTCTATTCTAGGCTGTCCATGCTTTATGGTATCCTGCTAGATATCACTAAGTATGGTCATGAAAATGGGCCTTTTCAGGAAACCCTTCAAAAAATCAATTTAAATGCAAAGTCTTTGCCTGGCTTTTAAGTTTTCAAAAGTTATTCATAAGGTTCTATCAGTTTGAAAGTTCTGTATACTTGTATTTAAAATAGCAATCCAGTGCATTATTGGGAGCTGAGTATCATACAAATTAGGAGCTCTAGGGCAATTCTGACAATACCAAAAGGTAATTTCTTTGTGTGTTTCACCTCTCAGAAGAACTGGTAAAGTAGGTGGCAATGCCTGTGTGCCCAGAGACGTGAAGTGAATGTGTAAAAGAACCTATTTTTATATTGCTTAGACTTAATATCCACTAAAACTCCATATTTTCTGTAAATATCTGTGTTTAAAGGTAGAAAGCAATTTATAGTGAGGAATTTTTACATGGAAACCTTGTGATTTTGCAGTATGTATGGTGCAGAAGCATCAGCCTTGTGCCTTACGTACAAGGAGCAGCTTGAATTCTGAGCGCAGTATTTCCAGTGAACATCTGTGAAGAAGCCAAAGACTAACATAGTTCATGCTCTAGCACTTTTAATAGCCAGCTATGAAGAATTGAAATCTGGCTTTCTTAAACAGAGGGGAATTGTTCCCTTAGTTATCTGCCTCATGGAATAAAATGAAAGCACTGAGGGTTAGAGGGTATACTGCTATATAGAGAATAATAGAATTTCAATAGTAGTGTTGTTACTGGAAAATTAAATTTTCAAATGTTTGGAGCAATTTTGACCTTCATTAGGCTTAAATTCAGTTAATCCCTAAAGAAAATAATGGACTTTCATGCATGTTCACTAAAATATGTCACTATTTCTTGCTTTTAGTAAAGTGTTTTTAAGTGTAGGTGGTTTACAGTATAAATCTAAGTGCACATATATTGGAGATTAGAAGTTTGTGTTAATATGAAAACCAGAAAGAAATGTTTTGATTGATAGCTCAGAAGGAAATGCCAAGGATAAATATAAATACAGTTGATTGCAATTGATGTGGGCAAGTGGTAATCAGTCGCTAATCTAAACAAACAAGACTCCAGCAGATATTTCAACTCTTCACCTTTCCACTTGTCTTTGAGTTGCCTTTCCCAATCCCATTTACAAACAAATTTTTTACTTGTAATATTGCTACTACATTTATTATGTAGTGGGGGACTTAATGAAAAATACCTTTTAAAAAAGAAAAATATATATGGATGAAGTGAACGAGTATGAATTTGGGGGCAGTATCTGTCCACTTTGAGAAAACTGGGATACTGTGTGGTTTTATTCTGCAAGCTGAAGTACACAGTCTTATTTAATATACAATACACATATAATATCTACATGCAGGAATTTTGTGTGAATTGTAATTTTCAGTAGAGTGGCAGGAAATACGAAGAGGGGTGCTCTTTGTTTCTGCTCCTTTATTTGCTTTGCCAAGGAAGGGTTTTGCTGAGCTAGCATTTGCATTCATTCCTGGGGTATGAATTACCTGGGTGAGCTCTGGGGCAGGAGGGGACTGTGGGCAGGGCTCCTGTAAACAGGTAGAACATTCAGGCTGATGAAGGTGCTTGGACTGATCCAATTGGATTAGGGAATTCTAGAATCATGTAATGAATTATGATGAACCCTGTGTGCTTTAAATGAGGTGGTGGGGCTGACCATTTTTGATTAGATCATGTGTTAATACAGAGCCGTTCTGAGCTGCTTATTAATGTGTCAGCCTCCTTGTTAAGTGATTGAGCATTTAGGATTAAGGGTACTTGAAAATACAGTTCCCTTTCTTCAGTCCTCCCTTTTAGCTTCCTTAAGCATTGCCTGCACTAATTCATACAAGTAATAAAATTTGAAACATATAAAGCTTGGTTTGTGCATCTTTTTATGAAATCTATTTGTCAAACCTCAAATCACAGAAGTGGGTTAAGACTGCTACTATTGCCGCTAGTTTTTATCTGTGGATATTGTTTACACTGTAAAACAAGGAAAAAAGGAAGTGTCTTTTCTCTGTGTAAGGCCACTTGTGTGGAAAGCAAATAAAAAATTTTAAGAAAAATAAACTCAAGCAAATTTTAGGCAAATATTTTTTAAAAAGGGGAAATTGCCTGTGTAAAATACAGGTATTTGCACATTGAATTCAAGAGTTACAGTAATTCATAGGAGAAATAATCCCATGTGAGTGCATTTCTAATTAGAATGAATTATCTTACTGTGGATTTTAAGTACTTAATTGCAAGAAATTTTTAGTTTATTAGCTGCAAAGTAAAATGAGACATGAACACTCTCGAGAATCAGAAGTAGCTCGTGAATTGGTTGCTTGCGAATTTGTTACTCATAGATTGGGGCAAAAATTGAAATAAAAAATAGTTATGCATCGTTATTGAGGAGTGTAATTAGAGCATTTTGTTGTCTCCTGGCTTGTTATTGTATATCCTGAAAGGTGATAAAACTGGAACTTCAACTGAAACTGAGGTGATACAACCTAAAACAACTATGAGAAGTTTCTAAACTGATCACAGAGGGTCACATCTTACCTTGTTTACACAGCTTTTTACTGACCCTGAAGTTTGGAAGGTTTAGCAAAAAGAAACACCTGATGGAGTTTCAGACTATTGTAAAGAATTATCAACAGACTCTATGAAAGCATACAATGCTATGTTGGGAAGTCTCCAAAGGATCCTTTGTCAAGGTTAGTTTATAGTCCATATAGTTTGTTAAAAGGCTTTTAGAGTCATCATGGTCGATTGGATACATGTGGCCATTTTAAGTGTGCAATAAGCAAACAATAAACTTCTTATGAAATTTTAATGCTAAAAAATTAAAAGCACAAGTGCTGTAATGAGTTCATAAAACAAAATATTTGAGTCTGTGACCCTGTGCTGCCAAGTGGGTATCAATGAATGCCATACTGCTTGATTTTCTTTCTCTGCAGTAACTTTTCCCCTCTCCCCAGTTCTCTGGGTTAGCCCAGGGCCTCTTCCTTCCAGCCCAGCCTGACCCGCAGCCCGTGTTTGCTGCCCGTACACGCGGGCCATGGGAAGGGCACTGTGGCAGCACCAGCTGCAAGGCTTGCACTGGGCAGCCTCCTGTCTGCTGCACTTGCCTGAAAGCCTTGCAATTTGTGCTCAGTCACATACATTTTCCAGATATTTTTATATTTTTTTCAGCTTTGACCAGAAGTGAATGAAGGGTTACATGTTTATTCTGAAGAATAGAGAGTTTTCTGTAAAAGTAACATACTAAGTATGGGCCTGGAGTCAGACTGGAGTTATTTACTGAACTTTTAGCAGACCAAGTTATGGGAATTTGTTTTACTTTGCCTCTTCCTCTTCCTCTTCCTCTTCCTCTTCCTCTTCCTCTTCCTCTTCCCCCAACACCCAGAGTTCCAATCTCTATTTTTCAGCATAGTAGATATTCTTTTTCCTTCAATCCATCTCAAGCTCTGCCAACTCTCTCTCCAATCACAGGGCATTTTAATCTTGATTCTTTCATTTGATCATTTGTTTTCACCTGCATAATATTTCAGTTTGGCACCAAGTTTTACGAGCTCGAAATCTTTCAAAGTGACATCATAAATCAAAACTGAAAGGGGTGGAATATGTGGCCACTAAAAATGCAACATCTCTGCACAATGCTGAAATAATGTAAAATGCTTAAAGGTTTGTTTACTTAGTGTACAGAGGGATGACAAAGCAAATGCCAAGACCCCCTCAGCAATATAACAGAAAAGAGATTTTTATGCCTTCTTTTAAAACACAGAGGAGCAACAGTTCATAAGCTGCATCACTTGCATGCAGAATACAATCTATTAGCTAAAATACAAAGTTAATTTAGAAATATATTATGTATCTTCAAAGTAGAATCAGGCATACTACAGAGGTGGAGAAAAACTGGCATGAAAAATCTATTTCCTAGCAGTATTTTTTCCAAGCAGGGAAGAATTATTAGGAAACTTTTAAATATTAAATAATTTGGGAAAAATAATTGAGGACTGTTATGATTTATCTCATCCTGAAGTGAGAGTGGCATGTAACCTTGTTAGCTTCAGAGAAGAAATTACTGTATTCCTGAAAGTCATCTGCAATGGAGGCTTTTCATGGTGTAACTAAGAAATAATGACTAGATCAATTTCATTAGGGATGCAGTCTACACCCTATATATAATGACACTTTATTCCAGGGAATGTAAACAAAACATCCTCAACAACCAACCACCCACTTCCTGAATATTTTTCTTTTTTTTTTTTTGAAAGAAAAACAACGACAAAGGCAGAATGTATCTGATTTTATATATTTTCTTACAAGCTGTTGCAAGAAAAATCCAATCCAATTCTTGACGTTAGTATTACTCAGATTGGATGTATAAGTGAAAAAAATGTTGTTTTCATAGAAAACAATGACATAAATCCCCTTTACTTCAGCCATAGCAGGACTGGACAGTGCACTTAAGGGGATCATGTGGGTTTGATTTCACAATAAACTGTTGCAACACTTACTGTCTCCGAATGGCCTCAATAGGATGTGCTCATACGTGATGTGACTAATATTTTTTTTAAAGAATATTGTTAAAAATCTGTTTGGATTAAACATCATACAGAAGTGTTTCTGGAGTGTATTCTGCCCAGCAGTTTTTGTGTGTCTGCAGTGGAAGGGACCAGGAGAAGCAGGAATCTTCCACATCTTCATTTTGTTCCCAAACCCTTCAGTGCTTGTTGTGCTTCTTTCAAGTGAACAATGTTTGGGCCTGTCTTTCTCTCAGGCAATTGCCCCATCTCACAGATAACCAGCTGGGAGGAAATCTGTATCACAGTACTTGAAAGAACCAACAAGGCTTAGATATTTTGTTTATTTATCTGCTGATGTTTATTAGTTGGTCTAACAAGACTTTGTTATTAATCAGGTGAGAAATACTTTTTGCTACACTGTGTTTGCATGCATATGTGCCAGAGTGCTCTTGCACTCTTTAGTTACACGGTCAAAATTCCTCCTCCTTTAGTATGATTTTCCTGGGCAGAAAAAAAGAAAATGGGATTCTAGAGGGGAAGAGAAGTGCTTAACAAAAATAAGGAACTTCAGTTGAAACTTACTATAGGTAATAAAAACTTTAAAAAAAATTTCTCTATTAATTTTCAAAATATTACACTAAGTGTTGCAAGGCAGTCCAAAGGAAGTAGCATGTTTTTGTGCTTCAGGATTTGCATCCTGGTCATGAAAAAGAGATGTCAGCAGCACATGGACCACTGAGGTAGTTTTGTTAATAACTTCACGGAGACTGTTGTCACTTTGCTGGCTTTCTCTTCTCCAGCAGAGAGAACAAACATTTTTCCATGGCAGTTTACTTTTGTGTGCTTCATAGCACTTTGTGCTAAACATTGATTCAGATAATAATAAAGTAGTTAGAAATCAATTTTCTGCTATTTTGTATTTTTATTTATCTGTTACCTGTTTAATCTAGTCTGCATCTTTATCAAAATAAACTGTCATTTGGAAAAATGCTTTTCTCAACAATGTAGACTACATTTAAAGTTCTAGTATAATGCAATATTTTACAAGGAAGTTTAAAAGAAGGATCCTCTGCATTAGTTTTCTCTCTGGTTTAAACCAGATTGCTGCTTTGAGCTTCTTTTTTTTAAACACTGCAGAGTATGAGAAGTTTACCAGAAGAAAGTAGAAGCTTTTGCCTTTAGATGTTCATGTAGAAAACTGAAATAATGGGCAAGTTTTCCTAGTGACAAGTTAATGCATTATGTTTTCTCAGTGGAAATTTTTGTCTAGAATTAAATGCACAAAGCTCTTCAAGGACAACAGATTGACAAGGGCATATTTTTACAGAGGTTAAATTGGCTTCACATTATAACATGAATATTCTAGATATAAATACAACTCAATGCTTTTCTTTCAAAATATGTGATCTTCAACAGGTATTTACTTCAGAAATTACAAAAAAAAAAGTTAACTTCAATTGTAATTTTCTTGGTAGCTTGTAATCTTTTTCTCAGTTGGAACTGAGCTTGTAGTTTCCTTGCAGTGAGATGCTTCAGAACTGCAGGCAGCTCTCTCAGAAAGTGGTGATGGGTAACAGACTGGAGCAAAATTACACTTCATCAGAAGTCAGCTTCAAAATGTCATTGACTTAATAGGGCTAAAAATTAATTTGCCACATACACAATAGATATTTCATTACTCCACAGGTTAATGCACCAAACCAGCTTTTTGTTAGATTTGGGTGAACAAGTGGTGCTCTGTGCATGTCTTTGTGCTGCTCAGCGGGGGAAGTTTGTTGTGAGAGGATAACACAGTATGTGCAGGTACCCAACAGTGACTGAATGCCAAAACAGAACAAAATATCTCTAACAAGGACCTATTAGGTTCAGTGTTTAACTTCAATTTATTTACACTCTAAAAATAGCCCAAGGTTATAGGGGCAGTGACAGCATAACCTTGATGGATGCAATAAACTACCACAAAGGTTGGTCTCTTCTCCCAGGCACTCAGCAATAGGACAAGGGGGCACAGGCTCAAGCTCTGCCAGGGGAAATTGAAGTTGGAGATCAGAAAAAAATTCTTTACAGAGAGAGTGCTCAGGGATTGGAATGGGCTGCCCAGAGAGGGGGTGGATTCACCATCCCTGGAGATTTTTAAACGCAGATTGGATGTGGCACTGAGTGCCATGATCTAGTAAATGGACTGGAGTTGGACCAATGGTTGGACTTGATGATCTCGGAGGTCTTTTCCAACCCAATCGATTCTATGATTCTATGATTCTAAATCAATCTAATTCAAAGATCCCATGATTTAAAATAAAAAAAGAGTTATATAATGCCAAGCCAACACCCCTGCAAATGGTTCTGATTTGTTATTCATCTCTTGCTAAGTCTTTCTGGTGTCCTTGTGGTCACTCTAGTTGTTTCAGTGCCCTCCTTGACTGAAGCCAGTGCAAATGTAAAGTGGCACTGCCATAGGAGGGCACCCCCTCTTGTGGAACCTCTCCTTGTGCTTACTCACTGTGACATGGCACAAATACTGAAAAACTGTCAGTCACATTCTAAATAAAGACCAACTAATCATTTCTGTGCTCTTCATAGAGTTTGAAGTTGACAACAGGATGGCTGGTGTTCCTTCATTTTCAGTTATCCATCACTTGAAAATGACTTCCAAAAGGTTTAATAGGATAGCTGAAAGATGAATAAGAAGTAAGTGTTCAGTAATGTAGCTTCCTTGGATGTTTTGAGAGGCAAATATTTGTATTTGCAAGAAATAATATTCTAACTATGATTCTCAACAGGGTGTCATAAGATTTTCAGCCAGAACAGTTTGGGAGTACATTGTTTCAGGCTATTTATTCAAGAAGTGAGAATAGATGAAATTCTCCAATGGGACTGAAAAAGTTCCATAATGATACCATAAGACATTAACTTAGCAGTTGGAAATAACACTTATGAACCACTGGAAGTTAAGTTCTCATGGGTTTAATATTTTCTATAGCCTCATAAATCTGATAGATACATAACCTCTTTATTAAGTCAGAAATTCTATTTGTTTTTGGAAGCTATCAACAGTTCTGCCCTGAAATAAATGAGCTCCTCATGGTAAACAAGTTTGCACATAGGAAATACTATACTTAGGGAATCCTGCACACATAGATGATCAGATATTGTCTCTCCTTAATAATAAAAAGAAATAAATGCAACTTCAGAAGATGTACAAATGTAGATGTTAAAATTGTGAGTTAATTTTCTAGGTCCTAGGGATTTCGGATCTTCATACAGGTGTTTTCTGTGTTGCAAAATTCTAGTCACTTTAATGGAGTTTGGCTCTGGTCCTGCAGAGTCCAAGACCCTCTGTCCTTGTACTTGCAGTGGATGCTAAATGGGAGTCTATGTGGGAATCTGTGAGCCGAGCAAAATCACTGTCCTGTTTGATTCAGACAAGGATA
The DNA here is from genome assembly GCA_013396695.1 of Sakesphorus luctuosus. Taxonomy (NCBI): domain Eukaryota; kingdom Metazoa; phylum Chordata; class Aves; order Passeriformes; family Thamnophilidae; genus Sakesphorus; species Sakesphorus luctuosus. The sequence goes on along the minus strand of VWZD01008869.1, from coordinate 714,727 downwards.
TTTCCTCCTTTTTCAAGCTCTGGTTTATAGAAAGATCTTAATTCATATTCTCTGGATTTGCTTTGGTGGGACTACGTTATAAGAAGCAAACAATAAACATAGCATTGTAATTGCAGGTTACATAAATTTTCCATTTCTCTGTAATTTAAGATGTAGGCAAGTTTTTCCCAAGGAGGTTCTGGAGAAACACAGTTTATACAACTACATATTGGAAAGCTCATTTGGTTAAGAGGAAACTTCTGTAGAGACGATAACTAATGAGAAATAAGAAACTGAGTAAGGATGGAGAGGTTTTAAAGAACTGACACTTGGGAGTAAATACACAGAGGATGGGAGAGTGAAGGCAGCTTGAGAGGAAAGGAGTGTGGGGTTCAGGAGAGATCATGAAGGAAAGGTACAGGTGTAGCATTTTTGTATTGAGTCAGAACTCAGGAACTTTCCCTTGACTGGAAAGATGTTTTTTCCTTTTAACTAGTTTTTCTATGCAGCTTTGTTGCTGCATCTGACCTCAAAAGTACCTACCTTGCCACTGCCTTTTGTGCTGCATGTGAAGTGATTTTGATGTCTACGAAGTTAGCAATTATTTAAAAGTGCTTGGCCTTTGTGTGTCTGTATACTCACAGTGTACCATGGGTTCTATAAAGTGTAGTGGATTTGAGATGCTGATTAATGTGGAGAAGTTCTAGTTTGGAAAAAGCAGATACAAAACTTAACCTTTATTTTTTCCTTCAGTAGCTCCAAAAATCACCCTGTAGCATAAGTCATGACTGTGATGTCTGCAAGATCGGGGTGGGTAGCAATTAGCTGTAGGTTTCCTAGTAATTGCCCCTGTGTAAGGTGAACATATTTTGTCTGGGTCTTATGAGCACTTTCAAGGTTTCTCTTCTGAGAAGCCAAGAGGTGGCTTGGAAATACTATGTGCATTTATTAAGTAAGATGCTTGTCATGTTGGTTAAGTGTTTATCAGGCATTTAGATACCAGAAATCATCAGAAATTATATACTTCTGTGTTATTGTGTGTGACAATTTCCTTTATCCAAATAATTGCATTCAAAACTGTCCTTGTATTATACATTTGATTAGGTGGAACATTTAATATCAAATGTAAATATTTTTTCCTGTGCCCTTACGAGGAGAAAATGAAACATTACAAACTTGGGTTGTTCCAAATGAAATACTGTGTTGCTTATAGTTGATGACAAATAAACAAACAAAAAAGGGCAATAATGAATGTTAGTTAATTGAAAGTTTTGTAATGAAACCTACCGGCATTGAGAGCTATCAAATGAGACCAGCCCTGATCCAGTTGGATTTCACCTAGAGAAATAGCCTTGATTTGCAGGCTGGAAACCGATGTTTAATCTGTAATCTAGAAACCTTTACAGTAGCCTTTTGGTCTAAATTGCAAGAATTTCAGTGGTCTCAGTTTCTGACAATAACATGGAATAGCTTTTACAATCTGATTACTGTGTCATGCTGAAGTCTCCCTGCACCCCTACAGGTCCTTGAACACAGAGAGCACCTGAATGCTCTTCTGGACACCGTATGGTAGCTAACATATGTTTTGTCCAGTGATGATGTGGTTTTGCCCCCAGACTATATGACCTGGACTTACATAGTTTAGAAATCTTTTAGTTGATGAATTTTATTCACACCAGAATGCAAATGAAAATGCTAACAAAGTAAAAATTAATTTGAAAAATGGCCTCCATCTGGTAAAAGAAGAGCAACAAAGATGCTCTGAAGGCTGGAGCAACTCTGCTATGAACACAGGCTAAGACAGTTGGGGTTCTTCAGTCTGGAGAAGAGAAGGCTCTGGGGAGACCTTAGAACACCTTCTAGTGCTGATGGAGAGCAGGTTTAGATTTGATATTAAGAAGAAATTCTTCCTTGGCATTCTCTGGCATGGGTTGCCCAGAGAAGATGTGGCTGCTTCATCCCTGGAGGTGTTCAAGGCCAGGTTAACTGGGACTTGGAGCAACCTGGTCTAGTGGAATGTGTCCCTGCCCATGGCAGGAGGGTTGGAACCAGATGATCTTGAAGGTTCCTTCCAATCCAAACTGTTCTGTGATTCTAAATTGAAACAGAGCACAGTGTTTATAATGGCTCATTAAGACAAAGTCTGACTGGAGAGTTGGTCTTCAACAAACACAGGAAGCATATACAAAGTCTAAAACAGCTACCCACACTTGAAGAGAGAAGAGGCTCCTCTACAGCTTCAAAATAAATTTTCAGATTCCTAAAAATCTCTAGATCACAGCAGTAAATGGCCTTCTAAACGAACAAAACATTATATCTTTGAGTTTTAAATAGCATTCAAAGGGTCTTCTGAATCCAAGTAACAAAGCACCAATCCAATTCAATAAATTCCATATCTGACCATAACTGGTATTTAATCAAATTCTGCAATATGGAAAAATTATGTAGTTGCTCTTAGTTTCACTGCAAAGTTGTTTAAGAACTCTTTAGTATTATAAGTAGTAACACATCCTATCTAATAACATAGATCTCAGTTGTGTGCAGGTCATCGAGGAAATGAAACTTTGCTACCTGAGATTATTTTTTGTCAGGAGATACTACCAAAAGTTTTTAGGAAGAGGTAAACTTTAGGAGTAGCTGGCTTGTGTAGCATCCATTAAAATAAATGGATTTCAAAACAAATTGCATTTTCGAAAGGCTACATGAAAGAATTGGTATCCAGCTGTTTTGTCTGGAGCAAATGTGTCTTTTTTTTTTTCCTATATAGGAAATAACAGGAAGGGATTTAGCTAATTCTTCAGAATTTGTGTGGATTAAGGAATCAAGTCTGTTAATATTGTGTACATACTTGATTATTACAGAAGTATTTATAAATAAAGGGTACAAACAGAAAATTAGGGAAATGGCTATTTTTATTTGATTTTTTAAATAATCCATATTTATTATTTTATGGGAAAATTAAAGAACTATTTAAAATTGAAATTCTATGAGATGGAAGTAATTTTTTCTACTGTATTTTTCATAAGGAATATTATCTTTTACTGTTCTCATATTAAGTTCTATTTTTAAAAGAGGAGAATCAAAATATATATAGAGATGAGATAATGGTGGATTCCATTCCTGGAGTGAGTAAGCAGCTTATAAGAGGGTAGCCGAGACTTTCATCTTCTGTTGGCTGCAATAGCAAATCTGTCTGATTTGTCTCCATGTGTTGCAGAACTGCACATTGTAATGACTTTTCCAATATTCTGCTGCTGAAACTTTGCACCTTATGTACAGGTGTATTTTGGAGTGAAGAAAGCAGAAGGGAGGGAATGACTTAACTTGGGTTCACTGGGAGCGATCTTTCTTCTGCCATGAATGCTGCAAATGGCCCATTGTTGCCCTAATTCTGTAACCACAGAAAGTTCTCATGTGTTGCTTGGCTATTTCACAGAGTCACCCCTAATACTGCTATTTTCATGGAGCTATTTATGTAGCACTGTAGAGGATGTGAGTACAGTTTTAAGGGTGACATTCAGAAGTAGCATCTTGCCTGGGTGGCTCATATAATGGGAAATGACAGCTGACCACAGGGATGAAAGGAAAAGGCCCAAAGAGAGCAAGAGGATAAATGGATAGAAATGGGTACATCTCCATGTTACTGAGAAGTCACTGGAGACAGAAACAAACTGCTTTGTGTTCTCTCCTAGTCATTTAATGCTCCAACTATATATATATTTTTTTCTTTTAATTTTTACCCTTTCTCTGCTCTTGTTTTTGAGACTCTCTGGTAGATGCTGACTTGTCAAAGTTAAAGGGACGTGCTCAACATGTTAAGATTACCAGTTTGATGGCTGTTTCTGCATTACCGAGTAAATACAGTCAGAAGGCATCTGTGCCACTTTGTTGGCAGTTGAAAGGGGGTTTATGTCTGCCCTTTACTCCCTGTTTTGCTGGTAGCATTTGTACTCTCATTTTTTGCCCTCTCCCTCCCTAGTGGATTTCATGGTTGGGAGTAGCACCTGTGGCCACTCTGAGCTCTGACAGCTGCAAGACTCAGATGCCAAGCTCTTGAATGTATTTTTTCTATTGCAGTCATCTGGGTTAGAAGATAGCTTCCAGGCAGACGTCTCAGCTGTGGCAGTATTCATTGCTTGTACGTGGACAACAAGGTGTCATTGGGCTGGTTAACTTTTCACAATTTCATTTACAGTGTACTCAGAGGTGGCAGTGTTAGCTTTCTAGTATGTGTCTGTCTGGAGAGTAAGGTCTGTCTACTGTTCAGTATGTTTAAAAATGTCCTTAGGGGGTCTTGTGCTCTGGACAGGGTTCATACCTTCTTTTGTGCTCTGCATGTGGTCAAGAACACTCTAGGTCTGTAGCAAGTTAGGGATATGCATAGAAACATCTCATCAGAGTATCTCACTCGACTACTGCTGGAAGTGTTTCAAGTCTAATTCAGTGTTTGGAAACTGGGAATACCTGGAACTACCATGGCTGGCTCAGCTAACACATCACCAGAAAGGAGATGTGAATCACAGTCTCATCTTCCTTCTGCTGCTCCAAGCACTGCTGTAGGTTTATGTTAGTTAGGATGTATTTGTGCTCTCTGACACAGCACCTCTGTGGAAAACCAGGCAGGTTGCCCTTGGGTTGGGGTTAGGGTTAGCAAAGGATACCAAGGTAGGCTATGAGTTTACTCTGGGCCCTGGAAAAGAACAAGATCCTATTGCAATAATTGGAAGGATATTATTTTTTTTTCTTAATTACCTTGTAGCTTTGTCATTTATTTTAAAATTCTGGAGAAGTATTTTGAAATATATAATGTCTAATATAGGCTGATTCCTGAATAGGAAGTTGTAGCCAATAAATTGTTGACTTTGTGACCTTACTGCTGTCTAATGTGTGTTGGTACATGGCAATATTTTGTGCAGCCTTGTGACTGTTCCAGACAGGAAAAAACTCTTGAAAGCAGCAAGGATTCTTGTGTGCTAGAAATGGTGTTTGAGAGTTACTGGAACTATATATTCAAACCAACCTAAAAACTCTGTCTCTTCAAGGCTGGTTGTAAAATTGGAAAGCAGAATTAAAAATTGCAATTCAAGTTCGATCAGTTAAAGTTAGAAATATCAGCAATATCTTGTCATCCCATTTCTATTCAATAGAGTGTAAGTTGGAGAAGTGGTAAATGCAACCTTTCTGCGTGAGATATAAAGACATTTGTAGGAAATCATATTTCTACCTGTAGGTTTCTGCTCTGCATTCTGGTCAGCTCTTTAATGCTGGAGTTTGCATACAGAGTTCCCAGTTTCAATATTTGCGTGAGTTCTTTCTGAAGACAATTAATTAATGCATACTCTCTTGTGCAGAGCTCTAGGCTTCAGAAAAATTTTTGTGGAAAATGGACACACAAATTAATTTAACTCATGCAATTTACCGAGGCAACATCATGGAAAATATAGTCTCTTTTCTGTTATAAGCAAAATGTGTTGGGGGCAGAGATGACCTTCGGAGATAAGGCTGAAATGAAGCAAAAATGCATTCCCTTCTTATTTCATGTTGAGGCTGATTTTTATCAGAGCACTTGGATGCATTTAGAAATGGAATTTAAGAGCAGGAATGGACCTTCAAATGTACCTGGGTGACTCTAAACATTACCTGGACAATTATTTTTCTCCTGCTTGTCATATACTAGTCTTTGAGGTGAAAGCTCAGAGTGATCAAGGCACTTAAATGCCTTGTGCTTGCAGTCTGGAAGAGACATTTACGTGTATGTCAATGTTAAAACTTATTAAAAATGTGAGTACTTTAATATAAATTAATCTCTTTTTTTCCCTTAAGATTCATTTTTTGTGCACATATAAAAGCATATTTCAGTCTATTTTATTTCTGCAGCAAACAAACTCAAAAGATTATTCTAATCCATTCCTTATATGTGGTGGAGTTCCCAGTGTGGCACAAAGCTGGCTTAAGGACCTGCACACACTCATTTGTAGACAGGGCAAAAATCTTGTTGCCTGCTTTGCTGTAAACAGAGCAAAGATCTGTTTAACTCAAACAATCCTCTCCCCCTCCCTGCAATTCCCGAGGCCATGTGAGCTTATGGGTTTGCAGGCAAATCCAGATGTGTAGCTGGGAACCCAGGGCTGAGCACAGGGATCACTAGGCTGGATCTGAACATGTCATGCATTTCTCTGGGGGCTGTGTTTGCTGCATGTGTGACTTTGTCTTCCTCCTGACACTGCAAGGCATATTTTCTCTACCCCACTTCGTGACTGCTAAATTGTTTTGTTAGGTCATGATCTTCCAAAGTGTTGAGGTAACTGAAAGAAACCCCAACCAACCAACAACAACACAACAACAACAACAACCAAACAAAAAACCCAAACAAACCAAAACCAAACAAACAAAAAAAGACTATCCTTCTCCAGAATTACAGGGAATGCAATTCCTGCGGTTTATAATGGATTTAATTAATAGAGATTAATTTACCTGGCAGTGCTGTACTCTGCCATGCAGTAGATAGTATCAAACCCAGTAACCCAGAGGTACCTTGCTGGGTATTATTACATCATCACCCCCCCACACACTCCACCCAACAAACCCCCCTATAATAATAAGTATTGCACATTACTATACACATAGATATGCCTGCTGCTATGTCCAAAAAGGCCGCTATCTTCCACTGAATTCTCACTACTAGAAAGTTGCCTTTAGCATAGCTCTCTGATTATATGTGATTTCTTTTGCTACAAAAGTATGACACTAGTTAGTTCTTATGATCAGGTGGGTGTCAACCCATACAAAATGTTTGGTAGCTCCAGTTTCTAATGTTGCTGGTACAAATGACTTTAACATAGCTCATGTAATTCCAGCAGAGAGGGAAAGATGGAAGATGAAGAGCCATTTATTGATCTTGTTGCTCAAGATGTGACTGCCAATTCAAGCTGAGTGTTTTATATTGGAAATCGCAGTGTGGCAGCTCATGCAACTAACTTTTCTGAGGACTTTGATGTAAGAATTCTCCAGCTTGACTGGGGAAAAAATATATGTAGCAGGAAGTTAAAATGATAAATGATCATTATGTGCTTGTTACTATGAATTTTTGTGCCTTAGTTTCATATGGGGTTTTAGAAAGTGATCTGCTTTGAAAGAGGCTGATTTTTTTTCTGCTGTGTACCATATGAAAGTCTTTCTAGCTGCTTTCCAGGCCTTGATTTGTTTTGGATTCTCATGACTGCCCAGTTTTTTCAGGGTTAGGGAGGATGCATCCATGGCAAATAAAGTGCTGGCTCCTGTAATATTGGCATTACTGAAGAAAACTTAAACCTTGTTTATGAGCCTACATTAGTACTGAAAGACTGAGGCTTTTAACAGGTCTGTTACCACAGGCTTTCCTGGCCCTCTGCTCTGCAGCCTGGGCACACTCAGGTCCTAATCCCCATCAGTCACCAAGGGAAAGAAACACTTTTGAAGGTCCTGAGCCAGTGCCAAAAGAATCAGATGGCCACGAGAAGAGTTCTTAGAAATTTGTTAGTGACTGGAATCTTAATAATGTTAAAGTCATAATCAATGATAAAGCAATGAAACATAAATCATAAAGCAATAACTGGAGAACTTTTGGGCCCAGTCTACTAAATTTTTATAGCTTTCCAGAAGCTTTCAAGTGTTAGACTGCTTTGTTTTATCTGCTGTGTTCATATATGTTGAATTATTAAAAAGAGAGGATTCTTGTAGAAGTATCAATGAAGTGGACATTATTTTCAAATAAGAAGTGCTTCCTTATATGCAAAACTTTTAAAGTTACATCCTGTAATTTTCATATATGTTTTTCCTTGAAAAAACCCCTGTGCTCAGTCTGCATAGCTGACTGTAGAGATATCTTATGCCTCACTACTGTTATTTCAGTCCCTAACATAATAAAAGATTTTCAGTCAATTCTGGTTTTGAAAGGGAGCACAGGAACAGGTTTCTTTAAATTCATTTTCTATTGGTGTGAAATTTTTGTGATTTTTCTTTTTCCTCCTGCCCCCAAATCCATCTCATATTTCACAGACGAGTGATGGTGTGTCACATCCAGTTACATCAGTCACATTGGCAGTCATTACTGACACAGCTTAATGCAGTCTGACTGATGTAATCAGACATGATGTCTCTCACAGTATACTGTGTCACCCTGAGAAATATAATGAGACACAGATTTCAGGAAAACACAGTTAAGGGTTGTTTTAGAAAACAAATAATAACCCATGGCGTTGTGTCTATAGATGTGCACCCAAAACAAGCTGGTTCTTCTGGACAGAACAAGACCAGTGTGCCAAATTCATTTCCTCAGGGAAGATAAGGGTTTTTTCAGCCCACTTGAATGAACATTTATAAATGAGTTAGTACAACTTCCTGCAGTAGTAATTTCTCTTTCTGTTCCTCATCTAAAGCATGATGATATCCAGTTCAAAAAGTTCTTTTGAGTGCCTGCCTTTTTGGGATACCCAACTTGTGAACACCTCAAAGCTCCTGGTTTCAATGAGCTGACCTGAGATATCTCATATCTGGCTTTCAAAAGTTGAGATCGTCCAAGCAACTCACCACAAGGAAGTATTTTTAAATTCTGGAAGGTACTGTGCAGCATCAATGTCATGGGGTTTTCCATGGTGGGTGTATTCATTGATGGTATTTTGAATGTACTTTACTACTCATCTGCAGTGGCTCAGGTGCAAACAAAGCTTGAGTTCATAGTTCTTGATGTGTTATTAGAGCAGGGATAATTTTCCTCCTCAATAGACAGACTTCAGATTGAAGGTGCTCAACTGGACCTGGTAATTTCCCAAGTTTGTTTGAGTGTATTGATCCAAAGTTCAGCTTTAGCTTTCCTGATCTCTAGAACTGCATATGAAATCTGAGGTCTACTGAAATCAGTCCCCAGCTTCCCATTCACTTCAGCAGGTCCAGCTCAAATGTGTGGAACTTGTTTCAGGGACTGACTGAACTTGAAGTTGTTTGAAGAAAGTTGTCCACCTTGTTAAAGTGACAATTGGATAAGACATACCACTGGAAGTGTCTCTGAAGGCTGCTGTGAAAAACGACCTCATCTTTATCACCTAAGCAAGTGAGAACTGAAAATTCCATTGAAACAGAAAATATATTGATCAGTAACAAAGATGGAAACATCAGTCTATACTATGGCCTTACGTCTTCATTTGGGATTCATCCATATGACTAAAATCAAAGTAGTAAGTATTAATGTGATTCTGTACTCATAAATCCTACTGGAGACATCATCAAGCTGTAATTATAAGAGACATTTAAATTAATAGGTTGAACATAAATGTATCTATCAAAACAGTTTTAAAAATATAGAACTTAATTTCTACTTCTCTCTTTGTCTCCAGAATTATCCGTTAATGTCTGTTCTGAAGAAAGCACCACTAACCTGATTGTTTTCTTTTTTTTTCCCTAAAAGTGATTAAATGAATGCAAATAATTTGTGCTTTAAAATAGGAAAAAGAAAGAAAATATACAGGAAAACAAATGTATCTGTCTTCCTCTCTCTACCACCAGCATTTTAATGATCACTTTACAACCTTGCTATCTCTTAACTCAGATCCATTTCAGCTTCCTCAGCCTAATTTGCATTCAGTGTTATTTGGCTGTTTTGAGAAGTATTGATTGAGAAAGCAATACAACAGTTTTCATACAATGTCTATGGCAAACATTAGGATGTGAGCATGGGGTTGCTCAGTACGAGGACTCATTGATACCTTCACAAAAATATTAAGTCATTATTAAGGTGTCATTGCCTGGTGTGTACAATGTATACTTCTGTTTAATCTTTCTAGAGGAGTCTATCCCATTTGTAGTGGGGGTAATTGGAAACTGAGTTTGTTAAAGCTGATGGCTTCAAGGGCACTGGTTTGCTCCATGAGTGCCTAAAGCAGGGCCAGCTTTCAGCTGGGGCCTGGGAAGCCAGTGTTTCTGCCACAGGATTCTGAGTCTTCATTTCAGCTGTGCTTGGACACTTTAACCTTGCACCTGGACAGTCGTGGCACTATCAAGGGTTACAGCTTTGAGAACTCTTGAAAGAAAAGTTCCTATTTAGGGCTTGGTACCTTCAAATAGTGAAAAAATAGGGCAATTACAAAGCTTAAATAAAGAACAGTTTGCAGATAGAGGAGAACATGTCATTTCTATTGAGCAACACTAACCTGAGAGGTGTTAGTCTATCACAGTGACTGGCAACTGGCCAGACATGGGCTCCTAATCTCGTGGCTGTATCTCTTAAATCAGGGGAGCAGAGCAGCTGCCAGACTGGGTACCCATCATATGCTGAAGATAGCCCTGGAAGGCAATTTAGTATCCTGCTTGTGCCAGCAGGTAACAGAGAGGCTGCAGGAAGGACCACAGTCATGAAAGCATTTGAATAATTGTTAACAGAAGGTAAAGCACTGCTGCTTAAAACAAGCTACAGTTTGAGCACATGATGCACCACCCTGAGTATTCCTGATTCACATCTATCTAACCCAGGGCTACAGCTCTAACCTCTTTGGTTCTTAGATAAACCCTGGTATCCAGATCCGCTTCAGGCTGGTGTTGATAGTTTTGGCCACAACAGTCCAGTACACCTGTGGAGGAGCAAATGGGCTGTGTTATTTGATTGACATCATGATTATATTCTAATTATTAAATAAACTTTACTGTTTAGTCATGTTTAGGCAGGTGAAAAAGGCACTTTTTGGTGTGTTTTGTTGTTTGTTTTTTTTTTCCTGATTGATTACACAGAGGTAGCAGTTGAAGTGCTTAACATGCTATGTAATTTTAGGTGAAAATTAATTAGCATGAATAAGCAAGGCACCCCAGGGTGTCACTGTTTAGTCAGTTTTCTATGGAGAATCACACTTTAATAGAAAAAACAATCTTTTTGTGTGTGTGTGTTCTCAAGGCATAATAAAAACAAATTAAAGTTAGTAACTGATGTGTCACTTTATCATAAGTTTTCTTTCAGTGAGGAGGTGACTGTTCTCTGCCACCCATTCCACTGGCCTTAGTGAAGGAAATGGGGTGGGGAGAAAAGATTAGCAAAACCTAAGCAAAAAACCTCAAACAAATGCTATTGTTCTTTTCCAGTGTAGGCACTGCCAACTCCTGCTTGGAAAAATTGCTTCTGAACCTGTTCATCTGTGCTTTTTGATGACAGTACTGAAGTAATTTGTCTGGGCTACATAATTAGAATCACCTGAATGGAAGTGAGAGCTGTCAGGGGTATTTTAAATGCTCCCAGTCTGGTGCTGCATGACAACATGATGACCATATACAGTATTTTGACTCTCTAAATTACTCTGGTAACTGGCCTAAAGGAACAAGAGAAACAAGAGAGTGCTTAAGAAAATTAATAAGAGCAACTCTTTAATAAATACAGTGTCTAGAACAAATAGAGCAATGAAGCCTGTTCATATGTTAAATCTATTAAGATGTAGTTGATGAGAAAGTTTTAAAAGAATTATTCTAATGTGACTAAATTTAAATGTGATCAGAGTTAAAAAATTTTGGTGATTTCATGGAGATAAGTATTGGACAGGAGGGCATGTAACTAAAGACAGAATGATCAGGCTCAGTTTTTACATCTGAAATTTTAGATGATTATTCTTCAGCTTTGGTGTTGAGCTTTATGCAAGAGTTCATGTTCAAGAAGACAGACCCATAGAAATTCATGCCATCAAAATAGCTGGATATTGTGTTTACCTGTTAAATGCCACCCTGACGCCCCATCCGGTCAGGTCTTGGAAGCTCAAGAGGGTCAGTACTTGGATGGGAGACGTCCTGGGAATGCCGATCGGCGGCTGGAGGTTCTGGTCCCGAGGACTTCCCTGTTCCCATCCAAGCTCGCTGGGCCGTGGCAGATGAACCTCAGGAGTTAAAGGGTGGGGCCATTTCTGCGCACGCTGAGCCTCACCTAAAACGTCCACTGCACAGGCTGGAAGGGCTCACCCACGTGGGGAGAGCCCTGCCCAAATCTTTGTTCACAAAGCCTAACCATGATGATGATGATGACCAACAGCAATAACAGTGCTCTGGGGTATTTGGTATGTGTTGTAAAGGAGTATTTGGAAGCAATAGGATCAGTGACTTGGGGAAACACGCAGGGAAAGAATATTGGTGATTATATTGACTATTGCTTTAACAAGACTCCTCCTTCCTCTTGGTTTCAGTGGGTTAGAAAACCAATGTCAGTAGCCAGAATGAAGCTTTCTGCCCACACATTTGGACAAAATTTTAATGCTGATAAGAGTAATCACCGCCTTTTTGCTTTTTTCCTTTTCTAAAGAAAGTGTCAAAGTGAAGCTTTTATGTGTACACATAGTGAGTTCAGGTGATGTTTTATCTTAAGCTCATGTTTAAATAGTTTCTGAGAGTTTTTTGTTAATCTAAGAATATAAAGAGATCTTATTATTGTAATTATTTGGGGTATTTTTGTTAGTTAAAGAAATCAGTTTACATAACTGCAGGCATCCATGCCCATTGTTTTACCTGTAGAGTCTCAGCCCTCTCTCATCTCTGCAGTCAGTTCTGACCCATTTGTCATTTTGGAGGTTTTATGAAGTGTGGCAAGAGCTGAATCTGTTGTATCACATCTGTTAAGGGTCAGAGACAAATAAAACCATCACACAGGAACATGCTGCTAATGGGGAGGTAATATATAATATAAGAAAAGTCTTTCTCCATTCTTGGATAAATCCATATCAGTTTTTGATGTTAATATTACTTTAAGAGGTTGTAGAGTTTTTCTTCCATCATATCCACTGCAACTGTGATTACGGGCTGTTCCATCTGGAATGATATTTTCAGATATATTTGGCTTTAAGCATATGTGTAGACTTTGCTGAATAACCAGATTGCTTGCATGTAAAGATGAATGAACTTACTTAAAGCCATGAAACCTACTCTCAAATGCCAAAAAATAACATTGCAGCCTGGTTACTCCTTAAATTACGTTTGAGACTGTGTACAAATAACTTGTATAATGATTTAATTAATAAAAAATGAGATTATTTATAGAGCACTAGAAGGTTCTCTTTTTTCTTTTTTTTTTTTTTTATTTTGTCTCCTCTCAGTCCAAAAAAGTACACCTTAGCACATTAGCCAAGGAACCACTCAAGGTCTGTGCCTGCAAACTTGCAAATATGTTTTCTTTCCATGCAGGAAACTTCAAACTAGATATATGGTGTCACCAATCTGTGACAGAACAACATATCCTAAAAAGAGAACATATTGGTATTTTTTGGTGTAAATCATGTTATTGATTTCTTGTAGAAATATGCTTTTGATTTCTTTTTATTGTTTTCAGGCGCAAGTACTTCTTTGATAAATACTCCCTGAGAATATCCACCCTCCTCTCACTAAAAGTGCTACGTAGAATTATTACAAATGAGGCAGGTGAGAGGTGCCAACTTTATTTACTTTTCCCACTGACAAGTGTGTCTGTGTACAGATAATGTAGAACACTGAGACTGTGTTTGCCTCTGGGGCATGACTTTTCAAACAGAGGAGAGAAAACACTCTATGAAACAGAAAATGACTTGGTTATGCCTCCCTAAATTGGTAGGGGAGACTCCAGGATGTTCATAGTACCTGAAATAGCTTTTATTCTTCTTTTTACTTTTACTTGACCATGTTTGAAGCTGATAATGTGTTGTAGCATATGCTGCCTAGGAATAGAGGTGCTTCTCCTTATTTCATGTTTTTCCCTGCTATTGACTGGTAGGAAGAAGATAGGCAGGCAAAAATAATTAATTTGTAGTATTTCACATTTTTCATAGAGATGAAGGAAGAACAATTTCAAATTACAGCAACTCCTCTTCTGCAGGAAGATAGATACATGCTTGTGTCACTTCCAGTTTCTTTAGACCATATTTTATTGTTGAGCAGTGTCATGCTGCTACGCAGAATAATGCAACATGGGCTGACCTGCTTGAATGCTGAGACATGGATTCACCTGTCAACACTGTCTATAACTACCTGAAGGGAAGTTCTAGCCAGGCAGGGGTTGGTCTCTTCTCCCAGGCACTCAACAATAGGACAAGGGGGCACAGGCTCAAGCTCTGCCAGGGGAAATTGAAGTTGGAGAGCAGAAAAAAATTCTTTGCAGAGAGAGTGCTCAGGCATTGGAATGGGCTGCCCAGAGAGGGGGTGGATTCACCATCCCTGGAGATTTTTAAACTCCGATTGGATGTGGCACTGGGTGCCATGGTCTAGCTAATGGACTGGAGTTGGCCCAAGGGTTGGACTTGATGATCTCGGAGGTCTTTTCCAACCCGATCAATTCTATGATTCTATGATTCTATGATTTCTGAGCAAATGGAAATATTTGTTCTTGTCTTCAAATGGAAGTACAAAATAGAGCAGATGTTTGCAGGCATAAGTAAACCTCAGTGGACTATAGTTGCAATATATATTGTAACCTCCAAATTTCATTAAGACTACTCTTTGTCTAAAGATGGTAGACCAGAAAGCTGTGATCTATAACCTAAAAATTGATGACTATGTTTGTCACATTAGTAGTTAATGCCTACTACCTGTATTGCATGAGAATATGCAATACATTCTATTCTAAAGGTTAATATTTAGTATACGTGTATTCTGGAATTTCTACATATAATTATTAATAAAGGAAAAAGCATTTCAGCTCCTAAGCTAGAGGGCACATCTTTAAGTAGCCTGTAAGAAGGAGACAACATGTCCAAGCATTTGTTATGTAGGTGTCATTTCAGAAGACTCAATTTCTGTACTGAAAGAGCTCCCCGAATTTTTATTAGCCATCTGTTTATAGTAGGTGTGTACTTGTTTGTTTTTTTTTTTTCCATTGCACTGTAATTACTATTTTGGCAAGAAGAACAAGTTGAAATTGTGGCTTGTCTCCTGGAAGTTCTGCTTTCATTACATATGGTTGTCTCCATTAAAATACAGACCAGTTGCTCAAGCCACCTTAAGGGGCAAGCACTTGGCATGCTGCTCCCAAAATTGGGCATGCAGGCACATTAACAGGAGCAGTAATTGCATGCATTATTTGCTGGCTGGAGCACTGACTGTGTATATAAATTTTCAAATTATTGTACTGGTTGCAATTCATTGCTAGTGAGCATCTACTGCCACCTCCTTTCATAGGAAATGAAATATCCCTTGTAGGTAACTATTTATGTTTATACTTAGGGTTTATAATGATTAATGACAAATGTTTTCATGTTTGCTGTTCTGAATTGCATGCCATATGTGTTGGCCTGACCTTTGAATCAACAATGTGGTTGGTATTGCCTAGAAAATATAGAACAGAGTGGATTACACAGAGCTTTTACACAGCAAAGGAAAAGTGGCGGAGAGGAGTCCACTTGGTTCCTGGGGAGCAGGATCATCCCTAGACACAAAGCTGTTCCAAGAAATGCTCTGATTCTGTTTGATCACAGCAGATTTTTTTCTGTTGCTGCTGTCCTCTCTTCTGGGACCCACGTTACTCATGCATGGTGGGACGGGGGCTGCTTTCCTCTGCTTTCAGCCTCTGTCTTGGTTGTCTTTAATTCTGCTTAAGGACTGAAGAGACAGTCCTGCAAAAGCTACTTTTGCAACTGGTTGATACTCAAAGGGTAATGCTAATGTGTTGTTATTCAAAGAATATTCCTGGCTAGGAAATGAAGACATTCCCTGTGCTATGCATAGGACCTTAACTACAAATGGAGAGAAATGTTCATACTTCAGGAAGGTACAGAGGTAAGAATGATCTCAGCTATATAAGGCACCTCTGGCATTGTGTCTTTTTGAGGTAAAACTGTTTGGATTTCTTCTCCTCAGTTTTATCCCATCTTAATGAATGCCCATCTACCCAAAGCCATGAAGGAGTACAAGTCAGCCCACATTATTTTAATGTTTATGTGTGGAATTTCATTTGCTTTTTAGATATTGAAGTAAATAAGAGAAGTTGGTTTTCCAACAAGGAATGGAAGAATGAAATTCAGAAGTATTGGTAGAAAAAGTTTCTCTAGTTTCAGCCCTAAATATTTTTAGATATTGCTCAAGAAAACTCGTGAGATTTTTCTATCACTCAGCTGCTCACCACCAAATAAGTTCTTACCCATCTAAAATTCATTGTAGCTCAGATAACTGTCATCTCAGTTTCTCTCACTTACTTTCTTTTTCACTAAAATTTAGAACATTTATATTTCTATGGCTTTCAGATATTTGAGTTTTGGTATCAAGCACCTGCTCTTGATTATCTCTCACAATTAATGAGCAAGTTTACCCACAAGTGTTGTCATTTTTCCCTGTGTACAAAATAAGCAGGAAGGGCATATTTTAGCACCTACAGGCTGCTAGAGGTATAACATTATTTTGATATATTGCACAGCCTCTTAATAAGATGATTGCAGGAGCATTTTGCATGTGGCGGGTGCGTAATACGCAGCTGATATTTGTAGCTGACAGCAGCCGTCACACTGACTCATCCAGCATTTGGGCTGTAACTTTCCTCTGAGCAGCAGAGCAATATCTCTTACACATCTAAATATTTGTACATTTTCACTTGTATTCAAGCAGTACTGTGACCTAATTTGTTTTAGCCTTAGGAAGCAATATTTTAATGCTTGAGTTTTCTAGGTTTCCATAGAGTGACTTTGAGGAAAATGTATTATTTCCTAGAGAATAAAATATTTGGTTGGAGAAGGCAGTTACCGAAGATGAAACGTTAGCAGTCTTGTTGATATAAACTTGCAGGTCTGTTCCTGATTTATAGGGGCCTGGGCTGGGCAAATGTTCTGGACTGCTGCTGTGTTCAGAATGGCAGCAGGAACTCGCTGAGTGCACACTGACACAGTACAGGCAGAAGAGTAAGCCTACACAGGGAAGAGTTTGGTACCCCATAGCCTCACTTCTGGTAATTTGGTTCCTACATTTCTTGTCTTGCAGTGTGTGCTGTGGAGACAGTAACTATTTGAGAGCAACCTTGTGTAGTTTCCTGTACTCACAGCCTTTGGTCCCTTCATCTCTGGCATTGAGATGATTTTGAATACTCTCTTTCAGAGGAAGATCAAACAAGGTGACCCAAGCTAGCACTGAGTGATCACTTAAGCGATCAGATGGACTAAAGACAGCAATCATTTTAATCCTCACTTAGGTCAAGCTCTGTGTAGAGATTCCAAGTGTCTGGGTTCTGTTGTACCAGTGCTTAGAAAGAGCTTTGAGAAATGGTCAGAGATAGATGGATGGTGCATTTGGCTTCAGCCTCAGTCCTAGTTTAGTATTAATGGTTATGGCTTTACCCATCAACCTGAGGCTTGATGTGAAGTTCAAATGTAATATTCCTGGCGCTGCTACTGACAGTCAAGCTTAGACAGCTGGACATGTAAGGCATGATTTAAATAAAACAAGAGATGCAGAGTGTTTCAGTGTGGGGGGTGAACTGAAACAAACTTGTAGACCCCTGATTTTTTTTTTCCGCCCAACTTTTGGTGCTTTTTGAGAATCAGTCTTTTTAATAAGTTACAGCTTGAACATTTGACATCTATTATTATCTAAAGTCTTAGCCTTGAACTTGATGAACCAAGTATCGCTCTTTGGTCAGACTGACTTCAGTTTGAATAGTGGCTCCTCTGCAGATTTATTCTGGGATTTTGGTTTCTGCATTGATAATCTCTGTGGTTTGCTTTTATCTCTCTTAAAGTCAGTTGAACTGAAACATAACTTAAAACTGAACAAAAGATAAACCAATTTATTTTTGTCTGTGAAACAAAATTATTGTGTTCAGCTTTAGGTATGTATCCTGCAGTCAGAGGAACACCAAAACATAGTAACAGATATCTGCTTTCTAATGCAGTTACATGTCCGATAAAAATTTGTTTCTTTGGATTTTCAGGGATATTACAACTTGTCTCAGCAAGCTCATAACATTCAAACACCCATGAGAACAACAGGATTTTGTTCACTGCTGTCTGACATGGCTGCCACCTCCAAAGAAAGCTGAAATTTTGGAGGGGTTTGTGGTTTGCTCCTGCCTCATCCCAAACTTCCCCACCCCAGTAAAGTTGATACATGATCAGCCTTTGGTGTCAAGGCTTACCTGAGGTTTGAATGCTACTCTTGTTGATTTGGGAAGTTTGTACCCAGCAAAAATAGGTGTGACTCTAATTATAGACTGGCAGTAATTCAATTTGAATGTATCTGAGAGTTCTTTTAAATGTAATGCATTTGAAGTCCAATAATATATTACAAGGTGTACTTCCTAATTTTCTGTTAGGATGATGTTTCCACCATCTCTTCTTTTCAGAGTCCTGCAGAGCATTTTATTTCTCAGAAACCAAGCTCTAGGTTTAATGTTTTCTGTAAGAGTCTACCCCAATCTCACGGCCTTTTAGCATCTAATGAAATATAACTATGTAGGGAAACTGATTAACTTGAAAATAGCAGTTTTTGTAATGAGGAAGGAACATAAAAATGATTTGAGACTAAGATACTGATTAGATTTTAAAGCCAAAATCTAAATAATGAGATGTGCCAATTTGATAAGTGATATTTGGATACAGTTTTAATGAAGACAATCCCTTTTTTGAGCTGAAGGAATGTTGGGTTAATAATAAGTTATTTTCAGAATTTTGTTTACCTTGGAGAGTACATTATTTACAGTGATGACACCTACATATTCTGTAGTCTGGTCTTGCCTTTCCCAGCAATTAAATTGTGGCCCTAGGAAGCTGAGTGATAAAACTCTTATTAACTTCAGAGGGGTGAGGATTTTGCCCTGAAGCTTCATATTAATATATGATAAG
Organism: Sakesphorus luctuosus; assembly: GCA_013396695.1. NCBI lineage: Eukaryota > Metazoa > Chordata > Aves > Passeriformes > Thamnophilidae > Sakesphorus > Sakesphorus luctuosus. Next base: position 695,966 of record VWZD01008869.1, on the reverse strand, counting down.
TTGTTGGGCAGTATATATAAAATGAAGGTAATATGACAAAGGAAGGACTTTGAGAGCTGCGAAAGAGAAAACTGGAAACAGGAAAAAAAAAAGAAGCAAACTTTCTTTCCTAATATATCATAGGGAAGGTGAATAATCAGCCTAAATTGGAGAGTATTTTCCATCTTCCTTCTTAAGTTTAGTTCTTGTACTTTTGTGTGCCATTTTCAAACCACATATATGATTAAAGAGTCAGGTTAACCCGAATCTTGCTCTGCTGAGGAATTCGGTGTTATCATGACAACTGGCCCCTCAGACTCTTTCAGATCTTTAAGATGATGAAAGTATAAGCAAGAAGATGACATCAGAATCAATCCCATTTTAAACAACTAAAATGTAATATGTGGCATTCTTCCTTCAAGGAGGACAGGAATCCTGCTGCATAGTGTCAGGAAACACAGCTCTGTAGTCATCCTGCAACTCAGTTGCCACAGCAACATGGTCCCTACTTGCAGCAGAGGAAGCAAAACATATGGTAGAAATATTGTGCTTCTCCAAGAAATACCAAGATTTTCAGAACAATAATGTTTCAAGTTCAGATTTTCCCCCCAGAAAAACATTAATCAAACTGCTTTACTGTATATATTGGAAAATAATGAAAGTTAACGTAGAAATAAGACACCTTTCCTAGTTAACTACCTAAGATATAAATGAAGAATTAATAGTTTAAGGGTAGGAAGTTAAAAGTGGAAATGTTTACACTTCAGTGTGGATAGCTTTCTACCCTATGGACTAACAAATCATGTGAGAATATGCTTGAAATTTCCTGGATCAGAAGTTACTGAGTAGTCCTGCTTTGAGTTTCTTGTGGGCACAGGGCTCATTTTTTTTCCTCTCACTGCTGTGAACCTACATTTGTGTCTATAAAAAATCATCCTCAGTAGAGCTGGCCAGAGTATCCTTCTGTTGTGTTTTGAAAGATACTGTAACTTTGGATAAAAAAAAAAAAAACAACAATCAATCCATGATGTGAAAATCTGTCAGCCATTGGGATTTCAGGTTGATTGTTTTGTTCTTTTGTTTCAATGGAAATGTGTTTTGTTTTCTTTTTCTGGAAAGAGACCTGATAGTACTAAATAGAACTGATTTATGATAACTTCAATATTTTTTAAAAATAAGCCATTATTAAACTTTAAACAATAATTGTGCCTTGCCTTTAAATGCATGTAGAGGATTGCTCGTGCATATAAATACAGCCTGACTCGACCTGGAATCGCAGTCTGGGTTTGCTCATGATAGTCCAGGGGAGGAGCCCTGGGAGGAGGTCATGTTTGGATATTACTTTCACCTGTAGAATCCTGAGCTGCTGCCTGTTCACCCAGGGTGCTGCGTGGCCCAGGTTATTTCCAGTTTGTAGAGAGGAGTCTACTGGGACCAGTACCCCTCAATATCTGCAGCAGTGACATAGTCAGTGGGCCTGAGGGCACCCTCAGCAATACAACCCCCAGCTGAGTGATGCAATGACACCCCTCAAGGCTGGGATGCTATCCAGGGGGCCTGGACAAGTGCAGAACTGGGCCCATGGGAGTCTCATGAGGTTCAACAAGGGCAAGTAACAAGGCACTGCGGCTGGGCTGGGGTGATCCCCAGTACGAGTCCAGGCTGGGGGAAGAACAGATCGCGAGCAGCCCTGCTGGGAAGGACTCGGGGATGCTGGTGGGTGAGAGGTGGGTGAGAGGCCCCAGCAATGTGTGCACACAGCCCAGAAAGCCAAATGTGTCCTGGGCTGCATCCAAAGCAGTGTGGGCAGCAGGTTGAGGGAGGGGATTCTGCCCCTTTGCTCCACTCTGGTGGGACCCAACTGCAGTGCTGCATCCAGCTGTGGGGGCCCCAGCACAGGAAGGACATGGACCTGTGGCTTTTTTTATATGGCTTTATGAGAATGTATGCAGGAAGGAGCAGATCATGTATAGTATATAACCCAAACACTATTTCTGTGAAAAAAATGTATTTTTCAATGGCAAGCAGGCATTTGGCAAAACAGACAGTACTTTTGTTATTGTGGGACTGACTGAAACTGAGAGGAAAAGCCAATCTATGCACCTGATGTTTTGCAGTTGTTACCAGTAGAGCACATGCTACAACTTGACATGTTAGTGAAAGCTTCATAACTTTTTTGCCTAGCAAATAATCTTATCTAAGTTCTGATGACCAAAATAGACACTTCCCCCATTCTGTTCATTGAATTCATTTTCCTTACACATCACTATATGTACTTCCTGGTGTAGATGAATATTCCATTTTTTCACTAAAATGTGGTGCTGAAATAAAATGATGCATTTGGAATGTTGGAGGTTTTTCCTGTTTCTTAGTATGCTGGTTGTTGGATGGAATAATGAATGTTCTATCTGCTTGAAATCAGTGCCAGCTTTAAGACAATAATTCTTTGCAATGTTTTGCAGCTGTTCTGAATAAATTTATTTTTCACAGCATGAAAATTAGGATATTCTAATACATATGAAAAAATATATGCAATGCTGAAAATGGAAACAAAGCCTCATTTTTTTTTCCTGTGTAGAAGAGAATTGCAAAATAGTCTGATTCTCAGTTCTCAGACAAACAGTATGTGTTAATAACTACCTTTATTCATTTTTTAATATCTTGCAACAGTTAATCTGTGTTGTATAAATACATTAATGTAAGACAATCCCTTTTCAGACAATATCTTGGCCTTCAAAATTTGTGTAGCACACTAATTTCCTATTCTGACTTGAAAGGGCCTTACAAGGCTCATCAAATCCAAATCTTAAGTGAATGACCTGTCTGGAGATCAATCCACCACCTTGGCATTATTAGTACCATGTTTCTTAACCCAATTCCAAATTTAGTAATTAATGTACACAGTCCATGTTATGAAGTAGAGAAGGGGACTTTGATGTTGCTGCTTCACTGGTTTAAATCACATGGAGTTATAGCAGATTTAGCCTGGTAGAACACAGAACTTAATTTTGTCCTTGATATTTTCTCAGTGAAAAAAATTAATTCTGCTATAGAATTTCTCTTTACAATGTGTCTTGTTTTTACAGATTGCTTCTTTGTTATTCCTAAATATTTGTTATATTTCACTGTTATTAAAACAAACTATTTTTAGCGTGAAGGACTATCAAGAAGTGGAAGCTACTGCAGAATCTGGAAGGTCACAAATACCATTAGTGATTTGGTTACACAATACTGCTTAATGCTGAAATCATTGTATCACAACAGCAACCTGCATTTATTTTAAAATGCTTTGAACACACCTGCTGTATGTTGGAGCTCTGTTGCAAGGCCAACTAAGTTTTTCAGATTTACAAAATTGTCTTCATCTGTCGTCTTCTTTACAGTAGCAAAGCTCTGTCACAGTCTTCGGCTTGCAGGAGATGGAGAGAGGCTTCACTGAGTCTTCAGAAAGGGAAGAAGTTTCAAACTAATAGTTAGGTGAGTTTAGAAGTAACTGCAGTGACATTTTGCTATGAATCCCCTGGTCTTTTCTATTCTCCTTTCCTTGCCAAATGTCCACTTGTTGTTGAGTTACCTGCTAATGTGCCAAGCCCCATCAGGCACAGACTGATTTTATTTAGAGGAAAGATTGCATGTTTGCATAGAACGTGTCAACAGGAAAGCTAAATTCTTCAGAGGAATAAAGGCCTCCCAGTTGTTGCTGTGAAGATCAAGGGCAAGCATAAATATAGGATCTGGAATGCAGCCTGATAGAAAACGAGGTAGGGCTTGAAATAACAGGAGGCAGCATTGAACACTGAGGTGATAAATATGACAGCTGCTGTACTGCTAAGGCCAGGATGGAAAATCATATAAAATCAGTGTGATTCAGTGGAGAAATGAATATATTGATAGGTTTATCTGTGTAATGCTATTTAAGTAGTCTACTGATCCTTTGCATAAAACTATAGATGTGAAGAATTTGCACTCTGTTTTATAAAACTTTATATGTTTAGAAACCTAGGCTCAAGCATGATGTCCCATTAACTTCCACATAAATGGCACTGAGACTTTTAGTTTATGAGCATATTGGAAATACTAGAGAGAAGAAGGATCAATCCCAGTGTGGTTTGCTGTGATCAATAGATCTCTCTGACAATAAGCTGGGAAATGGTTTTTTGGAAGAGCTTATTTGGTTAAAGAGTAAAATACTTCCCTACCTGTGGCTGTGCTACCTCCAGAGAATTTAATTCAGCCCTTATTTTCCCTGTAGCCGGCAGAATGTGCAGCCCCTGAGCCGCCCCTCGGTGTTGTTTACCTCCTCATTAGGGTGCTCTGAGCACACTGTGCTTTGATATAATGCACATTATGGTAAGGTATCAATTTCCTTGACAGGCTCCAGCTCTGGTTTATTTAGTGAGTAGCATTATTGAGATCCCAATTCTGATTAAGCCCTTTGGCTGTATCTCTTCTCTCTGTTTATTATAAGCAATGAATGCTAAAGTTACAATGTTATAAAATAATCAGAAGCCTCCCCAAATGGGCAAATAGATAATTCTGCTAATATATTTTAAATATGTAAAAAGAAATAGAATCAGATATTTTAGTGTTCCATTGGGGTCTACATTACCTGACAGTTACCTTTCAGGGTGCACATACACAAATGATAAGTCTTTGAGTGTGTGTGTGTGTGTGTACATACACTGATTTTAATATGAGGAAAAAACCTGTAAGGTTTGCAAAATACCAACATATACTTCAGGCCAACCTAGGGAGCATCTGGTTTATCAAGAGATATAATTTTAACAGTAGGATTATGCCATAGTATTCAAGAGATTGGCAGTTGTGGGAAATTGCAGAATAATAACTATTACTGTAATCATAACAACAGGGATTTTTTTTTTTAATGTCTATTTTTTTCTGAGAAACAGCTGCACCTGGAGCTTTCTTACCAAACAAAAATTTCTCTCTTTATTTTCAAACAGTTTTCAATTTTCTGTAACATTGTGTATTTTTAATTAACTCTCTGAATTGTGATTATTTTTCCTGGAGTACAAGCAGTGAAGGTCAAATGTAATCATAGTGATGACTTTGCTCTCTCAAGAGCTGTTTATAACATAAAAATAAATCTTTCTTTCTTACTTTTTTTTTTTAAATTGAGACTGTGTTTTATGTAATAAAGCAAAACTGATTGACCAACAGATACCTTAAGCTGAAAGTCCTTCATGCTCTTTCACATTTTCATTGAGTGCTTTAGTTATTAGGAATAAAATAACAAGATTAAGACCATGTTAAATTGTTTTATCAAGGATTGGAAAACAGGCCTTTAAAACAAAATCATATTCCACACCTCTCCAAGTACACAGAAAAGATTTTTTAATTAGGTTATTCAGACTTACATGGGACAGGATATGGCATTATTTTTCATCCCTATTTCTGAATGCTGGATTATATTTAACAGTTCCTTGGAATCAGGTCTCCCTGAGGTTGAGCAGAAAATGTTCTGGCGTTGCTCATGTTTCCTTGAATTTATTTACATATCTCTAAAGTAAAACAATTTTTTATGCATGTTCAAGTTGTGATAATTTGAGGGGCAGGTAATTAATTTTGGCCAAATTAATGTGTCTCATTTAACATCTTGAATATCTGGTTCAGTATCTTAATGCTGATGAAAAGTCTCTAAGAACTTCTTGGGCTTTCTGTCTTCCTGGAAGAGGAGGATTATCTGTTTGTGTAGATGGGTTTGTCTGTGAAGCACCATGAGATTTTTGTCCCTATTTATGCTTCATGCTGAGAGTTGAAGGAGTGTAGTTACTTAAATAAGTGTACTTTAGTTAGTTTATTGGATAGAAAAATCAGACAAAGTTCTTCACGCCTTTGTCAGAAAGAATGATTTACTGGGCAGGCACAGCAATGAGCACTAGAAGATGCATTTAGCAACCATTTTTATTCTGCAAATATTTGAAATACCTCCATATTCCTAACAACAAAATGCTTCAGGTGGGAAACGATTATGAGCAACTGTTGCATTTGAACATCTAGACTGACACATCCAAAACCCTGAGATATCTCCCCTGTGGTTCCCTCCTGTCCAGTGCTGGTGTGCAGTGCCACAGGCAATTCACTTCAGATATGCCCGTCTGGTAAAACTGCCTTGGGATCTGAGCCTTCTCCATTATTTGTACAACATCATATCAAACCCAGATAAAAACCTCAAGTATCTTTCGTTTTTTGTTGTATTTGTTTGATGTTGCCTTTTCCTGTTGGGTTAAGGTGTAAGTGGTCAAGGTGCCCTTCCTGACCAACATATATTTGTGTATAAAATGCTTCCAAACCACCGACTGAGCCAGAAAATGGAGGCTAAATGGAGAAAATGTACTTGGTTTACAAGCCATACCTAGTTTGTGCTATACAATAATGTAATTCATCTGTACATTTGTAAAATTAAATATTGGTAAAGGAGCGTTACTTTAGCACTGTTCTGTAATAATGCTATCACTGAGCAGCTGTTCTAGAGCTCCTTCACTGATAATTTATTGAGGGGAGTAGGACTTCAACATAAAGTTAATGAAGTCAGTGACTTGTACTAAATAAGCAACATGACTTCATTCCATGGAATATGCTATAGATAACACTATGAAAAATGACTATTCAGCGATTTCATACAACATATGCAGGCATAGATAAGAGATATTGTTTCTTTAACACTATCATATTATGACAATTTAATTTCCTACTGCTTATGAATAATTTTACTGAGAAATATTTTACCACCAATATTAATTCAGATGTTGGATGGTCTCTCAAATCAGCTGGCTACATTATTTAAATCCCACAGATTTTTACTTTTGTAAGTCAAAGTACTCTCATTAATATCATATTCTTTTAAAAGAAGTGCTGTGTTCCCTACTTTGAAAAGTAAAATAGTTCACAGTCAAAATGAATCGTTATTGCCAATTTTACTAGGAATTTTTAAAAAGACAATCCTTCTGTCAGTTAACTGTGTATCAAGAGACAGATGATCATAAAGTGAATCTAAAGTTAAATTTCCTTTAAAAACTACACCTCATACTCAATCCAGAATCAGAGGTAAAAAAAAAAAAAAGAGAGAAACTTGTGTTTCGCATAATTTTATGGCTGTATCGTACTGTAATACTCACTGCATTGAGACTTTTGCCCTTAATTGTCCTTAAAGAGTGTTGTGAATTTTAATTAGTTTCTTTTGGAGAGTAATTTAAATACCACAGTGATGAGTGCTCTAGAAAAACCCATGACAAAATAACGGTGACATCTCCAGCTTACAATTTGGATTTTGCACAGTATGTATCAGAAAGTACATCTACTCTTTAACCTGCTAGTGCCTATGTTTGTGAAACCACAGAGCTTCATTCAGAAATAAATGAGGGCAGAGTTAATGCCAGTAAAGAAATGCTAATTCTATCCCTCATATCTTTTACCTACAGTCAGTTTTCAGTCTCAGATATCGGTGGAAAACACAAATTACTGCCAATGAAGGTAACACAGTGACAGAAAGGGAGCATTTATGAATCCATTGCCGTGAGGATTTGCATGTAAAGTTTAAACTCTTGTTAGCAATGCAATAAATTATTCCTATATTGCCCAATTCTGACAACCATTTGTTTTCAAACTGTTTGGATTCCTACTCTGAAGTTAAATGTTGGTATGAGAGTAGTATCTTTGTAACCCCTGAAGAGTTGTCTCAGTGCCAGGTATATATTTCTAACCTGTTGATCCTCTGAACGTGTGATGGTTTTGGCTGCATTTTGAGCTCTGTACAAAATGACGTTCTCAGGAGCAGGAATGTTAATGGACTAACTTGGAGCTCCTTCAAGCAGCTGCTCACTTTGATCTTTAAAGTGAATCATCCCAACTCAGAGATGATCAGTGAACAAGGCTTAGGGAGGTTTGACTGATCTCTCACAGTCTGCATGGTAATGAGCCTGCTTGGTGGGATTACCTGATCCTTCCCTTTTGTGCAGCTTTACAAAGTCAAGGAGTTGTTGTGGCACCCAAAGGTTATTCTTGGTTGTGCTTAGCACCCAAAGTCATTTTTTGGCTATTGCTTTGAACATACTGGTCTTTAAACATTACACTTTCATTGTCTATTATCCTACTATTCCTACAAGCTTGTTGCATTGGGTTGCCAGAGTCGTTTGGGTGATAAATATTTGAATTTAAGCTCATTTCTCACTATATATTCCATTACTTTTATGGTGTCCCTAACACGACTTTGATGCAAAATTTGTGATGTTTTTGTTCAGGATTTTTAGTATACCAATTATTGAACATGTTGTTGTAAAATCAGTGGAGCCAACGTTAGAAATGTTACTGCAATCAAATAGCTTTGCCTGGAGCCTAAAATCAAGAATCTGAATGTTCAATGATACACTGAACAGAATGAGGTCATAGATTGTGATGGGGAGATTTTTTTCCTATTCTGAACTATGCTGAACTTTTTTTGGTCATGTTAAAAATACCACTTAACCCAAGATGAAGAATATTATCAGCCTTTTTTAGCAAGCGGTAGCATTTAAATGCCACATCTAATTTTTCAGTGTGTATGGATATTTTAATTTTTTTTTTATTTTATTTTAATCATAGAATTGATTGGGTTGGAAAAGACCTCCGAGACCATCAAGTGCAACCCTTGGGCCAACTCCACTCCCTTTACCAGATCATGGCACTCAGTGCCACATCCACTCTCACTTTAAAAACCTCCAGGGATGGGGAATCCACCCCCTCTCTGGGCAGCCCATTCCAATCCCTCAGCACTCTCTCTGCAAAGAATTTTTTTCTGCTCTCCAACTTCAATTTCCCCTGGCAGAGCTTGAGCCCGTGCCCCCTTGTCCTATTGCTGAGTGCCTGGGAGAAGATCACGCAATGAGAGAAGCGGAGAAATACATACTGAGGTGCATTCACTGATTGTTCAAGATGTTCAACCTCAGTTGTTATTTTTGTATGCTTACAACCAGCTGTTATGCTGTGAAGCTCTCTTGGCTGATCGGCATACAGATGGATGACTAAAGTTGTCCTGAATCCCTGTTTATCATAGCAGTAACCTTTGTCAGTAAAGACAACAGGCAGCTTAAGATACAGTTTGATAGATCATCAAATTCTCAACATTAAGATAAGAAAACAACCACTCCAAACCTGCCACTCTGTTAACTGTTTTACATATTTTAGTTATACATCATGCATAGTGGTTCAAAGCAGGACTCCTAAAACCAAAATGCATTTCCAATGTGTAGCAAGCTCAAATGCACCTCTATTTTATAAGGTTGTAGCCTTTGTTTTCTCTTCCTAGAATTGAAGACTGATAAATATTTTGAGTAGAGTTCATGAAGTGAAGAAAAAAAAAATCCCACTGCACTTTTGTAAACAGAAACTTCAAATGTACTAGATATTAAAAGCCCTTGAATTCATTATACGTAGTAGCAAAGGGGAACTGAGATGCAGCTTTCCTTTTTTTCCCCTCTATTTTTTTACAACACATTTCAGATTTTTATGGCAAATTTCTTGCAGTTCAGACTAGCTGTAAGACTGAAGGATAAATCATTTGGAATGGAGGAAAAGAACCCCTTTTATTATAATGTATGGAAAAAATCCTTGTTCTAACACTCACAGAAGTTTTCCTGTATGCCCAAGGAGACTGCATTGCTCAATTTACAGAACACAGAATCAGCTGATGAGGTTGGGTTTATGTACTGTTTGTTCTGCCATTTATTCCTCTCTGCAGAACAGATTATTAATTTTCCTTTCTCTTATAAAGGACTTTTGAACCTACTGATAACTGTGAGATTATTGATATGCATATTATTGTTTGCTTCTGATTTTAAATTCCTTTTGCCATCAGATTTTGCCATCTGACCTCTAAAATGAACATGTTTGGTTTTAGAAATGTCTTTTAAAAGCTAAAGCTAAGGAGAATTGCTGAAGACAGACAGACTGCCTGGTTAACATGGCACACTCAGAATTAGTCCTGCTGAGAGAGAATTTTGAAATTGTAACCCTTGGGATACAGGCACTGCTGTATGGGCATGGTGATGTCCTGGCTAATGCATCCATCTGTAAATCCCATGAAAATATTCATCACAGGTTAGACTAAGGCCCACCTGGTTTGGTATCCCAGCTCAAACATGGATAAAAATAAGTGCATATAAGAAGGTGACACTTGGTGGTAAGTCTGATGGATCCTTTCCTGACTTCTGAGAACAAAGCACTGCTTGAATGTGGGATGGACTTTTGGATTTTAATGGTCTGTAAGATTTTTCTTCTGTTAATATTTTTCAAAGTTTGTGAATCCACACATGTTTATAGCATTCACCCCTTGGTGTAGTGGAGAGCACTCCGGTCTCCAAATCCCAAGGTCGTGAGTTCGAGTCTCAGTACGGACTGTCCCCGGCAGTTAAAGCCTCCCTGCCATCCGATCCCGTCAGATCTCGGATGCCAAGCAGGGTCAGCCCCGGTCAGTACCGGGTGCTGTGACGGTCCCAAGGACTTCACTGTCACTGTCCAAGCTTGCTCGGCCGTGGCCAAATGAACCTTAAGACTTAAACGGTGGGGCAAGTTCTGTTCATGCTGTGCCTCACCTGAAAAAAAAAAATCCCCTGCACAGGCTCGAAGGGCACACACCCACATGGGGATAGCCCTTCCCAAATCTTCGTTCGCGAAGATTGGCCATTATAGCATTCACCCTATCTTATTCCAGGGAGTTCTACAATTCATCTGGGTATTAAGTGAAGAAGTTCCTGCCTGATTTTAGTTTGAACCTCCACCTGTGAATTTGTATTTGAGGCTTTCTTGTTATTTTAATGGAAGAGGCAGCTTTCACCTTTTCTATGTTTATCATGGTTTTTAGCTGGCTCTTTTTTGATGCTTTTCTGGTTTGGGAGTCCTAGCCTGTAAATATCTTCTTTCCATGCAAGGTACTTGGTTACCCCTGATAATTTTTGTCAAGCTCTGTTTCAAATTCTACTATATGCTTTTCCTCAGATGAAGGACCAGAATTCCATATAACAATCATGATGTGGGCACAATGCAGACTTTACCCAGTAACTGATATGTTTATAAGGCTATTATTTTAACCTAAAATCTCTGTTGCTTCTGGTAGTAGCTGAGTCAGAATCAATCTGTAGGTGCATAAAGTGAGAAGTGTTTGAATTTGGGTGTTTTTGCCAAGTTCATTACTTTACATTTGTCTGGTTTGAATGTCATCTGCCATTTTATCCTCAATCACTCAGTGCCACTCTGGTTTTTGGAGTCAACTTCTGTTTTTCTTCCCCTGAAATACTTACCATTAGTAGCAAACTCAATCTCCTCTCCATTCTCTTTTCCTGATCATTCCTGAATGTGTTGAGCAGCTGAGGCCCTGGCAAAGATCCCTGTGGGACTCCACTTGTACCTTCCCTTCACTGAGAAAATTGACTGTTTATTGCAGCTCTTTCTTTCCATTATTTTAGTGAGTTATCCCTGTGAGGACCTTCCCTCTTATGTCAGCTTAATTTGAGATTCTTTGGTGATTGGACCTGGTTGAATACTTCATGGAAATCGGAGCAAGCTGTCTTAACCATCTCTCCCCTGTACTCATTCAGTATATTTAGTTTATTTTCAGTGGTTTTTCTCAGAAAATTCTAGTGGATTATGGGATAAGACTGTTGAAAACAAAGGTCATGTTAATTCTATTTTGAAGTAAGGTTACTGATTGGCAAGGAGGGCAGACCAACAAACTGTTTAACTGCAAGTTTGCTTAGTTTCACTTGGAAAAAAAAGAGTTGTTTGCACTATCTACAAGAAAGTTATTTTAATTCAGGAGACATGCTGCATGTGCTTGATATTTTCTCAGTATATTTAGGACTTTCTGTGGTAATGAGAATGGTGGGTGAGGGTGTTTTCTGAATTCAACCCCTTTTGACTCTTGTAACACTCCAGTACTGCTGATATTCTTGGTCTTCAGCAGAATGATGTCAATTCACACTGTTTGTAAATAGAAAAATGTACATTTTGGGTCTTAGCACATAACTGTAGCAATATTGTGAAGCAAAAATTGACCTGTACTATTTGTAGTACAAATCAAATCCTAATACTTAGAAGAGTGGGGGATTAAGAACGGTGTGACATTTTATAAATAGCAGTTTCACCACATGAGTATGCCACTTCAGTGTACAAAGAAAAAAAGTATTTCCAATCTTTCAAGTGTTTTCAAGACAAAGTTATAGGTTGTGGAGCAACAGAATTTGCCATAATTTTTTTCTGATAACTTGTGAAGTACTTGAAGTTGCTGCACTTCACTTTCTAGTGTTGGAAATATCTGTCACAAGAAACTCCTGTCTTCTGAAACTGAGCATTGTTTGCCTTGGAAAAACATGGAGACTTACTGATAAGACTCCTAACAAGCATAAGATCCTCATATTTATTTTAGGGAAAAAGGACTAAAAGCCTGGTATTTTGAAAAAAAAAAAAAACAACAACAGTTTGCTGCTAAACTCTTATAGAGAATAACCTGCCTTGGTAATTTGGTCAGGCTCAGAAGAAAATACAGCAATGTCTGACTGTGCTGTTTGTGTAGCTCTTATAACAAATAATACACAGATTAGTTTTATTGCAATCTGAAGTGACAATGTTTTGAGACTACATGAAATTCACTATATTGCCCTGGCCTCTTTCTACCTTCTTTCAATACTAGTTTTATTGAATCAACTATAATCCACTTTTCAGGTCTGATCACGATAAATTTTATCTTACAATTCCTCAAACTTTCAAATATACCTTGTGTTCTTTATAGAGACTGGGATAGTAATAAAATCAACCCTGTACTATTCTCTAATCTAAGAAACTCTGGCATAACCATTAGGACTTTAGGAAAAGTAACCCCTCAACCAGTTGGGTGTTTTTGTTGTTGTTTTGGTGTTGTTTTTTTTTTTTTAAATTGTGCAAAGAAACAACAATGCTTCTAAAAAGATCATATGAAATGATCACATTCTCCACAGAAAATTTTCATTATCTAAATATATCTAAACTCTTGGTAAACAAAGTGTAATGTACTCTAAAGAGATTTCTGCTTTGGTTACATTTGTATATGACTTCCATACAGACTCAAGTTCAAGAGAAAGTAAATATTTTATATACAAATACATGTGAAAAGTTTATCTATTTCTAATCATATTTAGCATTACCAAAAGAGCCAACTCAATTCTTTCCAAGGGGTAGCGTAGAAAAAAACTAGCAATTTAGAAAACATGACATCTCAGTCCTTATTCTAGGGGATAAAAGAGCTTAAATGTGGGACTTACTGCTTCTGTTAAACACAAAAACTATGGTGTTTAAGTTAGGCTTATCTCTACTTGAGTAATCAGAAAAAGTTTCCAAGTGCAATTACAGAACAAAAGATCCTGAGCTGGAACCTAGTATTGGTTTGGCAGGCTTGAGACCTCCCACTTACTGAGTTGATTGTAATTTATCTATAAATTGATTTTCCCCCTCCTGTCTTTGCTGTTTTGATATGTTAAAAAATTATACAGCTTTTTTCATTATTAATGCCAAGTCTGAAGCAGGAGTGATGAATCTTCTGAGTCAGGATGAGTTTAAAAGATATGAAAGTACAAGGCGAAGGTGGGAATTGCTGAGCACCAACTGTAGCAGCAAAGTGTGAGAATAAAACCCACCACATTAGTAAATCTTCCCCTGAAAGCCCAGTTTGTGTTTGGCTGCCTCTGAACCACCCGCCATTTGTACCACCCAGCACCACTGGAGTTCAGCATGTGCTGATTAGCTGAGCTTTTCTCTTCTCAGATGGGTTGTCAGCCATGTCCTTGTTACAAATCACCTTCTGCAGAGTTTGGGCATGTCCAATCAAGTTGTAACAGCACCATTTGGACCAGGATGTGGAAGTGTCCTCATCTTGCAAGACAGGATGTATCTGAATGTCTGTAAAGCACTAACACTGGCAGAACAAGAGCTATAATGGGTACAAACCACAGGCCAATACAGTGTCTGGCTGTTTGACTGGTGTTCTATGTTGGCTTTTTTATCCCTGAAAGCACTGAGACAGGTTGTAGCCACTAACATCTCTAGCCCTACACTTGTGGGTTCTGGGGAAGTACAGGGAGAGCGGACCACTGAGAGCAGCCAGGCTTCTGTGCTGCCTGGGGCAGCTTCATCCACCAAATGTGTCAGAGGGAGCACAGCAGCCCCAAGGACAACTGCTCTGACTCGGGGCATTATTTATTTATTTTTTTTTTAAAATATTATTACGTAGGATGGCAACATTGTCATCATACATACTTAGTTTGAAAGTTACAGTCTTACCAAGAAGATACAATTTTTAACATTCTGCTTTCTCATTATTATAGTTCCCTCCAAATAAGAGCTGATGTTTTGAAGCCTAATAAACAAGAACAGTTACAAAAATAAACGCTATTGCCAAGTATATCATGCTGAATACTGATTAACTCCATTTATATCAGTGATGCTGCTCAGATGTACGTTGCTGTGATGAAAAATACAATTTAAAGAACAGGAGAAATGAATAGGAAGACTGATAGTGACCACAAGAGAGAACTGGCTTACACTTTCAGCACAGATATTTTTAGTCTTCAAATTCAGAAATTTGTCTTTCTGCCAAGAGACCATATCTGAAACAAGTTGCCTCTTTCTCAGTATCAGATAACCTGCACTGCATGAGTGCAGCAGAACCTGCTGCAAACCATCACCTGCAACAGCACTTTGAGTCTGGACTAATTCAGGCACTTCTGCTCCCTTATTTCAAGGAGTGGTTTTCATTCGGATAAACGATTGTTTGAGAAGAACCACTATACTTTTTTTTTTTTTTTAATTCCCTCAATCCCAGTGACATGTAGGGTTAATAAAACTTTTGTATGCAGGAAGATTTACCAGTATTATAAAAAGTTAATGTATGCATTTGTATGAGGCAGATGTTACAGCAGCTTTAGAGATACAGTTTGTTATTGAGTATTAAAGGAAATGTCTCTTGTCTGGCCCTAGAAATGACAGAGGGATGAGTCTGGCTGTCCTGACACCAGGGATCAATCACGTTACATTAGTTTGTTTTATTTGACACTGTTGTGTTACTTTATATTTCTTGGAGGTGATACAAACTCAATGGAAGAGAAATACCAAGCGTGGCATTACACAGATTAGATGTATGCACTCTTGTGGATCTGTGTGTCTTTGCTAGATTGATTGCTATTGTATTTCAAGGCAGCTCACATAATTTGCTGCATCAAACATGAAAATAAGCCTCCAGGTTTTTATGGTGTGACGGGTCTAAATTCTAATGACAGAACCCATTGAGGCAATATTTGAACACTGATTTAGAAGCTCACAGTAATTCTGAAACCTCACTGCCTTTCTTCTTTAAATGTCTTTATGATATAAACTTTGTATTCCCAAACTCCAAATTGATAAAGCAATAAAATGAAAAGCTATTTCTATGCTTGGGAAGGGTATGAATTCACAGATGTTTTCACAGTATAGTTCAAGTTTTGAGGCTGGGCTGAATATTTATTTAGTGCATGTCAGTGCAGCCTTAATTCAAATGGTAAAATACTACCAGATAATCATCTGTTACGTAGGAACTCTTGAGTCATGGCTAAAGAGACCAGGTCTCCTTTGTGCAGCCATAACATTCTGGAAAATATGTAACTAAGAGCGAGAAGAGAGAATCACCGACCAAGCATAAAAGACCTTGCAACAATAAATCTACCTATAACCAGTAATTTTTCTTTCATGAAAACACTTACAGAAACAGCATTTTCTCAAGTAACTTATTTCCTAACATAAGAAATATGAATAATTAATAAATTAATTATTAAAAATGCTTTTAAATTATAACTCTCAGCAATCTACATTGATGGTGCAGTGAATATCTATCAAATGCAGAATAATCTGTTACAAAACTCTGAGAGTTATTCTTTTTTAAAATGCAAAAGACTTTGGAAATGCAATTATAAGATTAGACATGGCTAAATGTAATGTGGAAAAAAATAATAAATCAAGTTAAAGTTTGTTAAGAACAGGAAGTAAAAGCACCTTGTGAATCATTCTAATGAAACTACACATTTATATTTGAGGTGTTTTCCCTTTCACCATTTTTTCCACAAAAAAAAGATGCTAAAAATGCTTATCTCTTTCACAAAGAATAATACAGTTACCTGTTAAAATCTGAAGGAAGATAAATTAGAAATCATATTCAAGTCAATCCTATACAGCATATTGGAGTTCTTATTTGAAGGAGAGAGGGGAAAAAAGAAAAAGGAAAAGTTGTGTAGCTGCTGTGAATCATTCTTTAATCTTCTACGAATGTTTAGGAGTTAGCCGATTCTTTGTTGTCTCTGTAACTATTTTATTTTCCCTTCCTAATTAATCTAGTTTTTGAATTCTCCATTTTTTGAACAGTAGAGAATAGTGCCAATGGGTATGTTAGAGTTTCTCCTTTAGAAAACTCTTCATAGCTTATGGAGTGTGTGTGGTTTTTTAATAGTGGAAAGGATCAAAGAAATTGGATTTGAGGTGTTTAATTAAGTCTGTTCACAGACAAATGGTCTTGATGAGTGGCAGGTTGGCACAGTTAAGTCCACCAGGAAAAACAGCAATTAGAATGAACCTGTGGACTCTGCATCACAATCTTTTCAAGTTTAAGCCACAGAACTAATTTGAAGAGAACTAACGTGTTGTTGACAGAGAATCAATAATGAAAGGCACCATAGGATATTTCACTAATGTGAAGTTGCTTTAACCCCACCCCACAATTCAACATTTGTTCACAATTTATTCCTTTTTAATTCTCCTGTGATGTAGTGTTTTGTGAATGTGCAGATATGAGTTTTTTCTTTTCCCTCTTTCATAAAAATGCTGAAAATAAAATTACTCATGGATTTAAATCTTTTTTTAGTAAAATCAGTTAATTTTATATATACTAAATATATTTAAGAACTTGGAGTTACATTGGATTTGATGACAAATACTTGCACTGACATAATTTAGGATAGAAATAATTAACGTAATTCAAGGCAATGTAAATTAAATTTTCATGTCTCTAGAACTAAGGCAAACATTTGTATTTGCAATCACAGGTCAAACACCTTATTGGAAAAAGCCAGCATGGACTCACTGAGGGCAAGTTGTGCTTGACAAACCTGATCACTTATCTAAGACCTGCTTAGCAAGTGCTAATAAACATTGTCTGCCTGGATATTTCTAAGGCTTTTGGTACAGTTTCCTGTGGCATCCTTCTTGAGGAGCTGATGCCTTACAATCTAGACAAATGGTCCATGCAGTGGGTGGGGAAGTGGCTGACAGGTGGCACCCAGAATGTGGTGGGCAGTGGCTCCATGGGAAAGTGGCCCCCTGTCCCACATGGGGTCCCCCAGGGATTGAGATTGTCCTCTGACTGATTAATGTTACCATCAGTGATCTGGAAGATGGGACCAAGTGTACCCTGACCAAGTTTGCAAATGATACCCAGAAACTGACTTGAGGTGTGGGTACCATGTGTGAAGAATCCCACTTTTTTTCTTTTCATATGACTTTTACTGGGGTGAGAGGCGAATTGCTTAGAAGCCAGACACTTTGTTCAAAAATGAGTGTGCAAGAAGAACCAAAATTCAAAACAAAAATTGCATTTGTGAAAGCGGTGTTTAGTGAGGAAACCAAAGGACTTAGATCCCTATCAGGAGACAGCAGAATGCAGAAGAGGAAGCAGTGATGCTTTCCCTTGAGATGTAGTTTCCTAAGGAAATCTTTGGGTTCATCATGGTGCTCCTCTGCCAGGTTTTACTGTGTTATTAGAATTAAGTTACTAGTTTGGAGGGGAAAAGTAGGTGACAGTTACTCTTGCTTTAGAGAGGGCAAACCTTTGGATTTGGGTGTCAAATTCAGAACTACTGAAAGGACAAAGTGATTTTTTTCCCCCTCTCCATACTGTGGAATACTGTGCTGTCAGCTAAAAGACTGCCTTAAAAACTGGTTAGTGCTCATGCTCCATGGGACGGTGTATCATTAGATTCTTTCTATTAATGTGTCCTTCCTTCGCTTCTAAGATGCCATTTCAAAGCATTTTCTTGTTAGCTAAGGCTCAAGAACAGCACACACAGAGTTCTGTGCACTGGGGCATATTGAGTTCATTCTCATTAGGTGTTTGCTAAATCTCTGTGATACTAAAACAAGTTCCTTGGAATTAATGTGTGGCAATTATTTCAATTAAACATTTGCTAAAGGCTTTTAATGTCCTTATCAGTAAAATTCAGTGTAAGCCTTAGATTAATTTGCTCATGATTGTGTGGTGCTTTGGAAATATAAAATGCTAAATAAGAAAGAAATGCTATTATTGTACTATCTTTTAGGTTCTGCAGTACCGTGATTACTTTCTGCTAATATTTCTCTTCAGTGCTGAAAATGTGTAAAACTTAACTTACCTAACAGTTGAAATGCTGATGAATATCAGTTATATGAATTATTTGCATAACTTAATCAGATAAACATGCTTCTGTGTATCATGACTCATCTTTAGCCATATTTAGTATTTAAAGCTTGACAAAAGGCAGGTGGAACAATCCAAGATATATAAAATTATGCATCTTCATTTAAAAGGAAAGGGATGGAGTGGAACAAAAGAAATAAATTATGCTGGCAGTGTCCCAAATAGATACAGAGGTTTGTGCTGGTGTGCAATGATTAATTGCACTGAGTCGTAACTCTTCAAAACAGTGGTTTCAGGTCCAAAATTTAAGTATCACTTCAGAACAGAAGTGGAAGAAATTGCTTCATTGTTTTTTGTTTCAGTGTGTGATGCTCCTGTGCTTTAGGGATTGTGGCCACAGAAGACAAACAAGGCAACTTTTCTTTTCCAAATACAGCAAGAGCATGTAATCTGTATTTACTCTCTAAGGCCTAATTTAGCTATCATTTAATCACATATCTAATTACCATTGGTCACAATAGCCCTTAAGCAAATGTTTATACTTTGTTGTNAAAAGTTTTTTTTAGGGTTGGTTTTTTTTTTTTTTTTGACTTAAGAAACCTTTTTTATATTCATTTGGATCAATGAATCTCATGCCAAGACTCTGGAATCTTGTACAGTGTTTTTAGATGGGTTTTGGTCCACATTTGTAACTTCCTTGGTTTAAGAGATTTTGTTTCCTCTTAATTTGTGTTATAAGAACTAAGTCCAACTTCTGCCATTTCTAGACTATTAAAAATACTGTTGTGCATGTCACTGTGTTAAATCAGCCCATTAGCAGTTTCACCAGTTGTTTCTTTTTCTGTCTTCTTTTTTTTTTTTTTGGTGGTGATGGTTTGGATTTTTTGTCCCCCCTAAAGTGTTTCTAAAGTGTTTCTTTCTCTCACTGTTGGCAGCTGTGTCCTATTTCCAAAGCTTCATCTCCTGTAGCACAAACCAGCTTGGAATGGTGAGGTAGATTTTAGGAGATTAAAGATTGCACTGTAATACACTAGACTTAATCCTAATGCTAGTAAAGTCTTTATATGCTATCCTCCCCTCAGGATTACAAAGATTTATATAACCATATTTTTTCACATCCAAAGGAGCTTAAAGGAATAGACTGAGATTGTTCTGGGTGTTGAATAAAAGCAGTAAGCCAGATAAAGTATTTTTGTTCCTCAGATAATATACCAGAATGTAGCATTTTCAGATTGAGTGGTCATGGCAGACATAGTTGAATGGGATGAAGGGGGGAAGAAGAGAGCAAGCACAATTATTCCTGAAAAATAAGAGAGTCACTTGTTAAGTGTGAATATCCTGGAATGAATTATCTGTTTTTCTGGATTTTAGTTTAAATGATATAAGTATAATGAAGAATAGGTCAAATTTTCTCTTTAAAACACATTCTTTTACTGAGAGTTTGCCTGCTTAGATATCTAACCATTTTTACTTGTTTGTTTTGGGGATTTTTTTAATGTGAAGCATATTTCCCTGTATGTAGCTGAGCATCTGAACATGAGAACCTTACCTTCTAATTTCAGCAACGGAGATGTAACACTGAGGTTTTTATCCATTCACATAATTTGATTTTGATTTCATTTTTTAATCCCTAGAAAATGTATACATACTAGGTCTTGCTAAAAAAGTATTACATAAATATACCACAATATATGTCACTGGTGTAAAAAATATATTTTCAAACCCCCAAATGTCATGTTTTGAACTCATTTACAATCCTGCCAGAAGTGTTTGTTTAGAACATTGATCCTAGTGCCAGAAATTTATGCTGAACAACTTTGAACATGGCTGACAGTCTCAAGAGTTCCTCTTTCAGTGCTTTGACCAGCATCCTAAAATATCAAGAAACTAAATGAAAATGGAACAATTTTCCCTTTTGTAACTCTCTTTGAAATCTCATACACAGGATGCATTTTATGTATTTTGGGGAATTTTTTTCTTTGTAACCTTAGTGTCTAGCTCCAAATAAAAGCTAAGAAATGCTGAATATTATACTTTTTTTCTTTTTGTACTGCATCTTTGCAACAGAGATAGAGACTCCACTGAGGAAATAATCTAAGCTGATTCACCAGCTTATGTATAAATCAGGTTATTTATTGGTGTAAAAGCAGCAATTTCTGTAGTCTGGAAATGAATCCTAGAAAGTTAAAAATCTACCAGGTACAATTCTGCAGAAGGCATAGAAAAGTCTAAAGTGTTCTTCCTTACATGCATTCACAAAATACATACATTTCCCCAAAGTCTACAAGAACTAGATAAATAATAATAATGGCCAACATTAGCAAACAACGTTTTGGGAAGGGCTCTCCCCACGTGCCCTTCCAGCCTGCGCAGTGGATGTTTTAGGTGAGGCACAGCGTGCACAAAACTGGCCCCACCGTCTAAGTCCTGAGGACCATTTGCCACGGCTGAGCAAGCTTGGACAGTGACAGTGCAGTCCTTGGGACTGTCACAGCACCCGGTACTGGCCGGGGCTGACCCTCCTGGGCATCTGAGATCTGACAGGATGGGATGGCAGGGAGGCTTTAACTGCCAGGGGACGGTCCCTACTGAGACTCGAACTCGCGACCTTGGGATTCAGAGACTGGAGTGCTCTCCTTTACACCATAGGACTGCCCACAAGAACTGGAAGACAGAAACAAAAACACAACAGAACTGTGACAGGAAATGAGGAATATGAAAAGGGTGCAGCTAGAAAATATATTTTAATTTATATACAAGTAGAATTTGTGTAAGAATATGAGAAGGATAATTTAAATGGGCCACAGAAAGAAATTCAGCCAAGCCCAGAGACTGTCCATATTTGTATTGGGAAAAGTAATTTACAGAGGAGAAGATGCTGTCATGTGAATGCATTTAGAGGCTACATTTTTTTCCCAATAGCCCACCTTGCAGGCACTCCAGTAGGCAGATATCTCAGATAACCCTTAGGAGCAGCTACAGCCTTATTGAAAGCACAGGAGAGTGTGGCCATAACAGACCTTTTTCTATGGTTTTAATGTGCATAAAACACAGCTTGTGCTGCCAAA
The DNA here is from genome assembly GCA_013396695.1 of Sakesphorus luctuosus. Classification (NCBI taxonomy): domain Eukaryota; kingdom Metazoa; phylum Chordata; class Aves; order Passeriformes; family Thamnophilidae; genus Sakesphorus; species Sakesphorus luctuosus. The sequence continues at coordinate 674,483 of VWZD01008869.1, read as the reverse complement.
CCCAAGGATGTGTGCTGGGAGTTTTTCATCTAACTGTACTGTAATTGGGTAAAAACAAGCAACAGCATATCAGTTACTGATTTCTGCTTCTGGAGGCAGGGAAGTCTCAACCAATGAAAACAAGAATGTTCTAATCTTCCAGTAGGTATGGAAATAAAAGAAAACATATTCCTAAGTATATTTACTCTTAGGAAAAAATCTGTGTTTATTCTGATCTTAAACCTATGTGTTCATGATGTAGTGATACACATTCAATATCTGTAACAACAGAACTACTAAAAACTACTCTTTCAGGCATAAAATTAATTTCTTGTCTAACAGTGTTTAATGTCATATGAGTTTTGTTACCTAAGATTTGGCTCTCCTGGTTTTTAGCATTAAATATTCAGTGATGTAGATGCGTGCTAGGGTAAAGTTGCCTTATCAGCTTCCCAAGTCACATTATGTGGGAAACACCCAAAGGATTGCAATGGAAGTTGTTTTGCAGGCAGTAACGTATCAGCAGCTCTCATATGTTTTTATGTCTTGGTACAAGGGGAGCTCTTTCAATATCATTATCAGAACCATGAATATTCTAAACTGATGTTCTCTCAATATTTTGCTTAAGCTGCTAGAATTTTAGAGGACATTATGTGTGTGAGTGGTGATTTATTGGCTTCGGTCCTCTTTGCTGGAAGGTTAGTGTAGCAGCAGATATCTCTGACTTAGTTTGATTTGTTTTCAGGGTGAGTGGAAGATTTTACCTCTTGTTTACCTGTGCTATTGTGACGTGAAATTCCCCTTTTCTCCATGTTTTCTCCATGTTTTCTCCCTGCCAGTTGATGACTGTACATTTTTTCTTTTCATGAAAGAGTGAAAAAACCACGAAGGTCAAACGTGATCTCAGGAGATTATGAGTATTTTTATTGGACTGAAAAAACATTCAAACAGGGCCTGGCCTATTTGGATGATATTTTTCACTACTGAGATGCTTAATTTTTTTTTAATAAGAAATATAATTTTAGCATCAACTGACTTTTAGAGAAATAAAAGAATAATTAAGCAATCTCAATCCACAAACTCACACTTGAAACCTCCAAAATGAAGGCAATCAGCTGTAACATAGGAAAATATATATAAAAAAAATGCTGGCTTATCACAGTTGATGGAAACATAATAAAAATTGTAGCCAGGCCTCATTATTTTTAAAAGAAGTAGAGAGATAGGAGAAGGTTTGATTTCACTGCACATCTGAATTGCTTCAGCAAAGTGCTTATTCAAGGGGCGGAATCATAGGGAGGAAGAAAGGATGAGGAAGAAGCACCCAGTGTACAAAGCAGAGTCTATTTATAGCTGGAACCTCAACAATGCCTTTCATACACAGGAAAAGATAGAAAACATTGAAGTGCCTTTTGCAACAAACGGTCATTTTGAAAAGTGGAGTTTCATCACCTTTTCCGAGGTGCTTGGAGCCTTTGACAGCTGTTGTGGAACTGCTTGCAGGGAGACAGATGAGTTGGAGCACTTAGCATTTTATCAGCCATGTAAGAAAAAAATAAAAGCATCATCTGATACTTTGAAAAATGAGTGGGGAAAAGAAAACGTTTCCATCTTTGGTGATATCTGAAAATTCAAAATACTTGAGAAGTAGTGTTCTGCTTTTATCCTTTATTTTATTGTTAAAAAATATCACACTGTATGCTACTTTGGATTCTCTAAATGTATTTTATGTTGTAGGATTTACACAGTCAAAGGGATATATTTACAGAAAAGGAAAGAATGGAATTCAAAAGCATTTGATGTTCTCACATCTTCCTTTTTAGGATGTGTAAATCCTGTGTCCCCTCTGCAGGGCTGAGGAAGCATTATCAGGCTTAGGGGACCACCATTTCTTTCAACATTAAACCACACAGGAAATTATATAATTCAATAGGAAATGTTGTCAGAGATAAATGAAAGGCAGTCATTGGTTTCTCTGAACTGTCACAAGTTTGGTCTTCAAATGTTCAAATCATGACCAACAGATGAATTTGCTTCTGATCTCATTAATGTCAGTAATATTGGTTTATTTTGTTTTTCCCAGTGCGGGATTGAAGGGCTATCTGTCTATCCCTCCATGCTAATTAGATTTATGTAATTCAGAATCATGGTATCTCGGTGGCAGATGACTCTAAGCCAGTGGTAAACTTTTATTGCTTCCAAGCATGTTTTTAATGTGGCCTAATTTTTAATATATTGGTCGTCTTAGAAAACTTTTCCCCATCAAATTTGGAAGAGTCCTTCAAACAGAAAGATGTTGTGGACATTTAGAGTGTCACCATTATATCCAGGTCAGGCAAGTTACATCTGCCAGTCCCTTAACATCCCTCTCTCTTGTGCTTATGATATATAACCAAGTTTAAACTCCCAAGCTCTTTTTTGGCATTCAGCACACTCCAGTAGCACTTAGGTGATAGTGATTTCTAGGATGAAGCATGTGGAATGTTCTCCAGAAAGAGTTAAACTCTCTTATTCAGCAAACAGATTTTCCAGGGAGTTGTGCTAGACTGTGGGAGGAATTCCCACAAGAGATGAGTGTCATTAGAAAGCTTCCATTACACATGCAAGACTTGCTTCTTCCATCTTTCTTTTTTTCCTAATGTAAATCAATCTCCAATGTGCGCAGATTAATTTCAATCTAGAAATAAAAATCTGATCCAAACCTTTTACCTTGTGGGCAATAAAGATGCTGTTAAGTTTGCCTGTTATATTTGTGGCAGATGTGGAGGACTCAGTTGGGCCCATTTTTAAAAATACATCAGATGTAATAAGTGCAGTCACTGCTACTGCCAATTTGTAGAGGTCTCTTAAAAATAAATTAAAAATATCTGTTTCTTCATTGCTGTTGGCAAACGTAGGTGTCAGCACTGAACAGTCAATAACACAGAAGTATTAGAGCTATGACAAAAATTCACCTTTTCTGGATTTGGAGCTTCCAGTGTGAATACCACTGAATGCCTTTGAGTCTTAGGAGAGAATTGTAAGGCTTGTTGACAGTATTGGAGACAGTACAATCAAGCCATTCATTTAGAATGAAAGTCACTGCAATAGCTCAGATGTAGTAAATCTAGTAGTGCAAGTTTGCCAGGTCTTTGTCACACTATTGATGACTCTTCTATATCCCTAGATTAATTTAACTGTGTGACTGTGTTTAGCCAGGAGGTGAAATAGCCTTACCTGCTTTAGTGAGGAGACATTTAATTGCCTCACACCAAAAGAAATGTTGTAAAATGAAAGATAACCCTTTATACATTGGAGATAGTTTGTAATGATAATTTCCCCCTCTAACATCATCTGTTTGGCAGTAAAGATTGAGACTTTCTGCTCTTGAATTACCCCCTCACAACAGCTTGAGGAAAGAGGTTCACGTTAACCCACAGTGCTGAAATTGTCAGACAGAAACCATTGAAATGACTGCTAAAATGAGCTTTGGTGATCTGATGATTCATCTTAATCAATTGCCCACTTTCGTGTATAAAATTGTCTTTCTCAATGATACATGTGGATAATACAGGTACAACATTAATCTCACCAGATACTGCATAATTAACCATGCCCATTTATCTTCTCACACACATGCACATCATTAGTAACAGCTGTAAAACTCAGCTGAGAGAGTTTTGAAAAAATGGAGAAACTGGTAAGGAACCTCTTAAACTGAGTTCAAATACATTTAAGTCCAAATATTAGTTTTAATAAGACATTTTTAGATATAATTATATTTGATGTCATATATGCACAAGTTGCAGATTTGTGTCCTAACAAAAGGATAGTTGCNGTTGTTTTTTTTTTTACTCTAAAAAAACTAAGTTGTCAGCCTTCCAAATCAACAATCATAAGAGGTGTGCTGGAGGCTATTTAATTTAGAAAGTCATTTATTACAGATGCATGTTCTTTGTAATTATATTAACAGATGTTATTAATAGGCTTTTGGGAATCGATATTCTAATATTTCATGAGATGGCAAGGCAGTTCCATCTGCTTCTGGGTGCCAAAATGGGTAGCAATGCTCACTTCCAAGCTCATTATCCTCCACAATAGATGTTCTTGAGTATCCCAGTATTGTCTGAATGTTTGTGGTAGTTTTATTAATGATCAATACCTGTACAGCATAATGACTAATTTACAAACCATGGTAGCAGAGCACTGATCACAGCAAGTCAGAATCTGTTGTGTTGCTGTGTGAGATTATCATGTTTCACATAATGAGATGTTTCCATTTCTATGTACAAAAGAAAGGAATAGAGCAATTCTCTTTTTATGGGCCCTGATAAGTAGTTCACCAAATTCCTCTGTCTTCATTCATATAAGAATCTACCCAAACAGTTGTTCTAGTCATGAATAGTTTTAAGCTTCCCCATTTTTTTAAATAATTGGGCTTTATTGCTGTAAAATATGGGAAGAGTTTTTTTGTAAGCACAACATTGAGAATTCATAGAACCTAAACTACCAGTAACTAAACCAGAGCAACTGTTTCTACATATTGATGGTCATTCCAGGAGTAAAGAGGTAATTGATTGTGACTTACTTATTTTTTTCTAAAGCAACTCTCCTGTGTTTTGTATTTCTAGTGTATTTTCCAAAGGTTTCTTTGAATTGGAAATGAACTTTGCTGCAAGCACACACAACAACTAATTAAAGATATGCAAAGAAATTTCTAGGTGTTTACTTTCCATATTGAGTACTTTATACCACCCAACCCACCATGTTTCAAGAACCTTGTCTGCCCTTATTCAGTTCAGCATATAAAAGCTGATTTTCAAAGGCAAATCAAGAGTAATTGTTTGTAGCTTGTGCTTCTGCTTAAACACTTTCCACTTGACAAACTTAGTCTTGCTTAGACTTATTCTCACTTACTTATGCCTGGCTTACTGATAGGTAGAGATCACTTCTGAATTAACAGAAATATAAGAAGCCTGGACTGGTGTTTATATGCCAAGGCATCCTGGTTTAGGAAAAAGAAAGACTTAAAATGTGTGTTAATATTGTATGTTTCTACTTTAAATAAAGTATTTTCTTCCACCACCTTGCACATATTTTGCACCAGCACAGTTGTCTGGTATCTGACATTGCATCCACTGGTGTGTAACTTCCCACCATCACACACTTCACCTCTGCATTTGTCCCTGTGCTTAATCAGAATGAGTCAATCAGAAGTGTATTTTCTGAAGCAGAAATCACCACAGCCTTGACTCTAGCAGGTTCTGTAGAGGTCACAGTGAGGACAGAGGTTTGTCCATAACAAGCCTTTTTTGAGTTATTACTATGGCTGTCTTAGAGGGCTGTAATAAATGAGAGTGACTATGTGGATGTGAAATACAGTATTTCATTGCAGTTTCATTTTGTTTCCCAGACTTTGGAACAAAGATTTCTTCATCCAAAACAACTTTTGTGTACCTTTTATCACTGTAGGAGTAAGAAAGGTTTACCTTGATTCAGCTCAAAGAGTAAAAAAGAATATTTCAGGATGTCACTCAATCCAAAACTCCCATGAGAAATCTTTCTGGGGATAATTCTGAGCACTTCGCCTGTTACTGCATTTTAGAGAAGAGCATTCCAACCTTTCTGGATTAGATTGTGCTCTTTGAAAAATGTGAATTTATTTTCATTGATGGTATGTTTATGTGTACATTTTCTTTGCCTGTGTACTCCAATAGGACATCTGTCTTCAATCTCACAGAACTTTGACAGTGTGTCTCATAAGCATACAAATTGAGCAAGTTTCTTTTGCAAACTAATCAAGTTCCTGCTGACAACCTGAGCCACCTTTCTATTTTAAGCATGAAAACATATTCATCCTCTTCTATCAAGTCATGACTAATGGATAGAAATATTAACATCTTCTATTATTATTTTACTGTTAACATGTTATTATCAAGCCTCTGATAACCTAAGGGAAACAGAAAATACCGGTTTTGGTGGTCGAACCTATGATGTTCTTTCATCAAACAATTAAAAGGAAGGGAGAGCACATAGAATGCATTAAAATGCACTGTCAGGGACTAAACTAATAAGATGTTTATGATCTGTGTAATAGCTTGGCTATTATGCTCATAAATTGTTGCCTGGATGGGTGATACTTCTCTTAAAAGTGGTACTAATGCTTGGTGGTCTTACCCTGGTAACAGTGCTGTGTTCATAAAAGGCATGTCTGACTCTACTTTATGAGAATACCTTGGAACAAGAGCACAGTGAGTGCTCCGAGAACACCCCCTGATCTGCAGCTCCCAAACCCCACAGAGTGTGCCTGAGCAGTGAGCTATTAAAGCTCTCTGCTTTGACCTGGACATTATTGGCTGTGTTTTTATTTCCCTGCTCAGGCCCTGAAGCTGCACTTACCTGCCTGTGTGTGTAACTCTATAATAGTGCATAAATCCCTGACTTTAAAGGTTGCAAAGGTGGAGTTTGTCTCTTTTAAGGTTCCTTTTTTATTTTTAGGCTGCGGAGTGACTGCATTTATTATTTTAGTGGGAATTGTGACAATTGTGGAGGCATTTCTATTGTTTTGGTCTTGTCCAACGTTCTGCAGTATCCTGTACCTGGAGAGAGCTGGTCTGAAGTGCTGAGGTTCGATGCTGCTCTGAGCAAGTGAAAATAAGCTCTTCTGTAGGAACAGGCCTCCAAATAACCTTGAGGAAAAGAACAGTCTGACCTGTTATATTCAGTGAGACACAAAATTTTGAACTCAGGGGCCAGAAATATTTATTATTTATATATGTCTATCCAGAAATCCCTCTAGAGGTGAAATTATCAGTATTAAAATTGTATAGTAGTCTAAGTCTTTTCTCTCTATTAAAATATTGGGCAAATACATGACTTTGAAAACACTTATGTTCTGAAAGAACAAAAGAAAGAGTATAATTAACTCTAAAATGGAGCTCTGGAAATATGTCCTGTTGGGTTAGTTTGTTTGTTTGTTTTGTTTTGTTGTAATAAGCACAGAGAAGATCATTTCTCAGGAAAGGAAGTTCATCTTCAGCATTGGTTCTGGGAGGTAACATTTATAAATATTATGAAGAATATTTCTGAAAATGCTCTACTATGTTAGAAATTGTAAGACAGAAAGATTATCTTAGATGTTTTTATACCAAAATAGTGGAGTATTGCACACACAACATTTATCTTTAAATTGAGGGGTAGGCTGCACATCGTACTGCCAACCTTAAAAAGCACTAAATTATCTCTAGTTAAGGTGAGAATACTGGAACTAAAATTATTATTTCAAGAATTTTGTTTAATTCATGCCACTGAGTTCATGAGGGAGAGAAAACTGGTTATGCAGCTTCCAGTGAATTTGGTTATATATGTGGAGATGACACATGAATATCACCGACTATACACACCATGTATTGTCTTCCTTTGAGCCAACTATAACTTTTCACTCTATAAAAGCACTAAAATAATTATATATTACTATTAAAAATTGATGAAAGAGTGATTGGATAGGTTTTATCTTTACACCCTGAAGGGTATGATAAAACGAATATTGCAGTTATTGAAATTACTTTAAAGAATTATAAGTACCAAAAGAATTTGAAATCCAGTCTTCCTAGTTTGGAACTGCAGATAATGAGTGCAATTGATGTAATTTAATCATACAAATACTGCATCTGAAACGTGGACAACCATTAGACAGACCAATTTATCTGAGATCAGAATCATAAAATACAGTTCATCATAAAATACATTCACTGCCGTTTGCACCTCTGAAACTGTTCCTTTTGGAGATTGCAGGAAGGCTGGAAACCAGGACTGAACACCCCAGAATTATCTTAGTGATAACTTATATTTTCTAAGCTGTGGGAAATGAATAAAACCCATGTGTTTCTGATATTTAGCCAATTTACCTCATACTTGAAGAGGGATTGCTCAATAAATATTTTCATAGCGGTGCATAATTTTCTATATAAAAGTAATAATAATAACTGTCCTGACAGACTGAATTATTTTGCACATAAGAATGATAAGGTCTACCAAAGGCAGTCACCAGTTTTCCATTTCTTGATAGGCGTCTCAGTTTTTTCAGCAGGATGAGGCAGAAGTCCAGTTAACCAGAATTGGATTTTCAAAGTTCCACAGCATTAATTTCTTGTAACCTTGTAATTAGTTTCTTAGAGTCCAATTATTTTAAGATTTCTCCTTTTTAAAGTATTAAGCATAGAGTTTATCACTGCTTGCAGTCAGGATTCTTACTGTATAAGGCACCTTAAAAATTGCCTCAAGGTATGAAATTGTTAATAGAAACCTTTGATTTTAAATGCTCTTCACTTAAAAGTAAAGCAAGAATAGGTTTCCCTAACAATAAAAATAATGAACAATTAACAAGCAAAATCAAAGTTTCACAGTTAGTAGACCATCTAAATGTATTCAGACTTTAGGAAAAAGTAAGAGTGCAATAAGTTCTAATCAAATTTCACAGCTACTCAAAAATATATTCATGCCATGTTTGATTGACAAGTCTAACATGAATAACCCAATCTATAAAGCAAAGTGGTACCTTTAAGGTCAGGTATGTCATTTTCACCTACCTGTTTTCCAAATGCAAAGCCCTGAAAGACTGTTGCTATTTCCAAAAAATTCTATTCATTTCTTTTATCAGCTTCGTCTTTCTCTGCTACCCATGGCAGTGCTTCTCCAGAGGGCTGAAATGAACCTGATGAATGCTATTAGGTTTTTAAGAATACAATAATAATTCCTCACTTTCTGTTTATGAGTTATTTTCTTGTCTTCACGTACAGACTCATTCAGCTTTCTTTGTGTATCAACCGAATTTCACACAAATGGAAGTGTCCCTAAAACTGCACAGAAAATACAGAAAGTTTTTACAGTTTTATGTTATGTTTCTTTGGTTGCTATCAGTGCTTCTTTCACTGAGCTGTTGTGAGGTGGCTTTCGTGGAAGAGACAGATATTGTGCAAAGAATCATTGCAGAGGAAGCCAGAAAAAAACCCCACCAAAATGTGTCTTAATAGTAGCTGAGTAAGCAGATCCTAAAACGGTGGGAAGATCTTGACTTGGTCAAACAGTCAGCAGCTTATTGAGTTTAAATAAGAAAAATGTTCCCCTCAGAATTACTAGAAGGAAATTCAGTAGAATACTTGACTTCTATAGGTGATATTTAGATTTGAACAGTTAGAGATGATGACAGTTCTCTAGATATTTAGACCAAAAGATTTAGGCATAGACTGATTGCTAAGAAGGAAGAAAATTTGAAAAGCACTTTTGAAAAGAGAGTAGTGGAGCAATGGAAATGTTGTGGGGCAGCATAAGATAAGAAAGGGTTAGGGCTTTTATGTTTGGGGGTTTTATTCTTTTGGGGGTTGTTTCTTTGAATTTCATTTTGTTACATATATCAGCACATAACCAAGGCATAGGGAATCTTATAAATCTTTGTTTCTCAGTGTTACAACTTCCACTGCCAGACACAGAAAGCTGCTGAGGTGGTGCCAGGGAGCCTGTCTGCACCCTGTGACAAAATGAGCATTATGTTATACAGGACCTTGTTTAATAGGTATCTGCAGTCATCAATGGGGCAACAGTAAAAGTATTTTTCAATTTTATTTTTTTTTTTACATTTTCACAAGTGTTGCTGGGTCAGTGGCTGTGCTTGAATAGAAGAAATCCAGAAAATGGATGGAGTCTGGTTTTCAGTATACGCTACATATTTTATGACCTCTTTCCCATATCTATCTGATTCCTTTAACAGGGGCATAGAGAAGCTTCTTACACTCATTTTTACTATATTTGAGCTTAAGAACAAATATTGCCATAATGCACACACAAAATAATGTCTCTATGTGCTGATCAGGAATTTTTAATTTCATACAACATTAGCAGCTTGGTGTAGTAAGTCTTCAGACACTGCATAGCTCAAAGGGACTGAATCAGAGAAAAAGAATATATATTTTTGTTTGAGAAATGAGACAAAATGTCTATGCCTCTGTACATAACCACGAAGGTGAAGAAGTCTTTCAACAGTAAAATTTATATTTTGTATTTATAATATGGGAAATACATTGTCAAAGCCAGAAGACTCCACATAGTTCAAATAAGAGGGACTAAAAAGAGTATTACAATTGCCTTAGGTTATGCATTGCTGCCTCTTTTTCAAGGGGGAAAAACCCAGCAAAAATGAAGTGGGTTCGAAGTAGTGATTTTGTAGGTGTGAAAAACAGACAACTTGTGCTGATTGTGAAGCAGAAAGGATTCATCTTATAACAGCTGTCTGTGTCACTTCAGCAGTGAAATGGAGCTGCCACCAGCCTGTTCCTGGCGGGGCCTGTCCCTGCTTGGCTGGGCACTGGGAAGGGGGAGGTTGGATGATTTCTATGGTCCACACAGCATCTTCCAGCCTCTAAGAGGTTTTTTTGTTCTCTTGACCTCTCTTTCACTCTCATGGAAGTTAAATTTCATAAATTAAACATTCTGTTAAGGGGAAAAAAAGTATTTGAAAAAAATTCTGTTGGTTGTAATAACTCCCAGACTCCGAAGGAAGTGAATTTTACCTGCAGTGTCCCATAGCAGATGGTTTGTCATTGCCACCTGTTCTCACTGAGGCAGCAGATGTATTGGTAAGCTGGTAATACAGTATTTAGTAAATGGCCAGCTTTCTGCACGGAGTTCAGTGTATTTGGGCTGAAAAGCCAATCCCTTCCTTCTTAAAACAGTACTGATGATTCAGATAGATTGTTTTACTTGGGTATTCTATGAAGCTACTTTGTTCCTCCAAAACAGGGACACGTGTAGTGCTGTAACTTACCCCTATCTCAAAGCAATCAAACCAATCTCTATTAAGCTTAGTCAGTGTCCATTAAAATGATTCCTGACATTTTGCTGGATTCTTTCTCATGAGCTTGGAAAAAATCATGATGAACTAATGCTAACATTCTTGAGTCATCTATATTCATTCCCTAACTGAGCATAGCCAAGAACAATTGTGGTTGGGACAGTCTAAACTATCTTGAGAAATTATTCCAAAATCATGGCAATACTAGGGAGAATTTACTGACATTTAATTTGTGTGCACATAATTCTGCATTCAGTGATTCAGAAAAATAAAAAGTAGAATGAGGACTGGACTTTCCTGAGCATAACAGTAACCTGAACCACCTTCTGTACTTTTACAGAAATTGCAAACTGCATCAATGAATGAGTAGATATGATTTTACCTTTGCTCCTAGTACTTTGATAATATAAAGAAAGAAAATTCCAAAGCTTGCTTTAGTTTCCTCTTGAGAATTTGCTCACAGTGATATCCAGGTCACTCAGATACAGGTGCATGACAGTATCTAATCAAAACTTGCATTATAGATCTTTAATGTCAGGCTCTTTTCTTTCATTTCACTGGGAAGGGAATTCTGAAGCTGTATTGGTTTCTACTCCTGACAACCAGCTGCATTTCAGACTGCCAGGATGGTTCAGGTGAGGCAGTAAAGGGTTGCAGAGATCTGAGTAGGAAGTACAAGCCCCCCTTATTTCCAGGACAGAGCTGGGTCGTGGCTGCTCCTGTAGGTCCATGGCACCAAAAGCAGGAGCAGAGTGAAGAACAGACAGCTCCTCAATGCTCAGCCTTTTATACAAATGCAGTGATGAGGGTGGGTTTGCAAAGAACACACTGCCCTTGGTTCATGTGAATTTTTTATCTAGTCTCTTTTCCGAAGAGTGGCAGTGGTGAGACTGTGGGCATACCAGAGCTGCAGATTACCACAGAGCTAGAAGATTTGGGAATTTTAAAATCCTAGAGTTGCTGATCCCTTTTGGCTCTTGTTTTAAAGGCCAAACAAATGGAGCACCTCTTAGTGCTTGTGTTTTTTGCCAGAACAGTAGAGACAACATCTGTGCCCTTCCAGGGCTAAAAATCTCATGTCAGAGAATACAGCTCTTGAAGGAAGTCAGTGAAGCATAATTCATGCATAATAGAAAGAAAAGATATATAAAAAAGGGGTCTTAGAGAAGAAATGTAGATCTAAATATGCCATCTACAAGCAACAAACAACATTTTTTCTGCTCAGCTGAGCAGTTGAGAGAGCAGAGACAAAAGCTCTTTTATAACTGCGTTAGATAAATGCAGAAGAGAGCTTAGGGTGAACTTTTGTGAATACCCCTGGATAAAACAGTGTTAAGCTTGTTGTTCTGGCATAAAAACACATAATTATGTGCTATGGGAATGCACTGCTGAGGCTACAGCTGGAATATTGTGTCCAGTTGTGGGCTTCCTTGTTCAAGAGACATGGATATACTGGACAAGTCCAGCAAAAGGCCAGGAAGTGACTGAGTGGAGCATCTGACACTAGAAGAGGCTGAGAGCTGGAATGGGTTAACCTGGAGTGGAAAAGGGCTCAGGGGGATCTTATCAATGTGTTTTGATCCCTAAGGATGGATAGTAAGGTGTGGAGACGGGATCTTCACAGTGGTGATCAGTGACAAGAGTCAACTGGCACAAATTGAAATACAGGAAAATCCATTTAAACAAGGGAAAAAAAGGTTGTTGGTTGGTTGGTTGGTTTTCCATGTGATGGGGGTTGGACACTGACACAGGTTGCTAGGAAAGGTTGTTGAGTCATTATCCTTGGCAATATTCAAAACTTAATGGGGTACAGTCCTGGGCAACCTGTTTTATTAAATGCTCTTTGAGTGTTCTCCACATGTCCCTGCAGCCCTCTGGGATGTGGCTGTCTGGGCAGAAGTTGAATTTATATACATTCAGACCATAAGCACATTAGTAAGCGAAGGAAATTAATTGCTGAATATTTGCCAAGGTTCTTGATAAATTCTACAGCTGCAAAGATTTTACACCAAGATATAAATGTTTTCACAAAAAGAGGACTTCATTCAAACATAGATTTTTTTATTTTTAATGCAAGTCAAAACCTTTCTAGACTTCTCAGATGGGCAGGATTGAATAGTGGCACCTAAAGATTAAGAATAAAATGCCTTTTTAGAAAGAACTATATTCCTACTGCATTAGTTGAAATTTAATTTTAAAATTCTCTAAATAATTATATAGGCTGTCCCTGAAAAGATGTCACTGAAAAATATGAATCTGGTTAATGAAATGTTAATCTGTGTCTTAGTCCTTTTATATGTAGTGAAATCTTTCTTAGGTAATGGTCTTAAAGCAAGCAATAGAGAAGATTGCAAACCCTGCAGAAAATGCTGTGTCATGAGCTCCAGGAGTTAGACTAGACCACTGTCTTATTTAAAAACATCAAAGCAAAGACTTTTTACAAAGAAGCTTTAAGTCACTGGGACACTTCCAGCAAATTTTTTTAAAGTCATCTTTGTTTGCAGAAGCGTCCCCTAGCCAAGAAGAAAATTCAGATTGTGAGGTTGTTTTATTTAGAAACTATTAAGCAACACTGGACAAATACAATTGTTGAGTTGATTGATACCTCACAGATATATGAAAGAGAGTTGAGATTTGTATTTTAATTGCATTTTAATTTTTATTTCTAATTATTCTTTCTAAAATACAACAGGCAGTTTAGAAAATAGTTTCCAGGATTGTTTTTGGTTTTTTTGTTTTGCTCTGTTCCTTTTGTTTGTTTAGCAAAGGTTTTGGAGTTTTTGCATTCTTTTCTTTTATTTTATGTTTTAACTGAGAACAAAGCATTTGCTTCTCTGACCTTATCCCAGTGAAACTCTGTTCAAAGTGTTTTAAGACTGCAGGGACTTAATTCTCTCTGGAAGATAATTAATGTGCTCCTCTTCAGCAAAATAAACTTTACTTTTTAAGCCTTTTTCTCCTTATTTAGCTGCATATCTACCAGTTTTCCATCATCCAAACACAGAGAATTAGATCTGGTTCAGTCTTTTCCCATGTCCTTACCAGACAATTACTGTTTTCTGGTTCAAGATGGATTTCTCAAGTCTGGAGTTTGAGTGCAGTTTGAAGTGACTGTTTGCGCAGTGATCATCAAATTTATCCAATTCATTCTGCTTCCTGCTTTAGTTTCTACAGCATCTCTATTAAGTTGCATTTTCTGTCTTCTCCTATGATTCTTTTTTAGCAATTGAGCTTGCTGCCTTCTGTCCTTCTCCTGGAGAGTTTTCAGGACAGTGGCCAGCTGGCAGTCTGCCTTCTCTGAGCTCTTACATGTCATATTGCAGCATCTTGTTCCCAGTGGGTAATTCAGGTCCAGAGAAAGGTAGAGGACTAAAAGAGATTGCAGTAGAGTCAAGACTAGAGCTTCACATTCTACTCAAATTGTAAGAGGAGCAAAGCAGCAATGTAACACCTTCTGTGAAGTGATTCTGATGTATGTAAAAAAAAATCTTGTCATCAAGAAATAACCCCCACCATCTTATAGAGAGGAAAAAAATTGGTGACTGAAAGGATGATTCAAGGGCAAAGAGATCCTCAGAAAGTTACCTCAATGTGTTTGTGTCTTCCTGTTTGTTGTCTTCAAAGATGAGTAGTGTTATTAATCCATAATGTGATTGGAATGAAATATTTGCCTTTTGAAACTTGATCTCAGAGATACCCATTGCTGCCTTTCTCTACATGGATATTTGTCTATGCATGTGTTGAGCACAATAAAAGAAAGCACCAGCAGCCTGGTAGGGCTATAGAATCTTTCAGGTTGGACTTTTCATAAATACTGACTTCTTGCTTTGCAGTGTGGGGAGTCACTGTCACCAAGGCACTGGAATTTGGCCCCTATTGTGAGCGGAAAAAGTAGTGCCCTAAATCAACAAATGCGGTGGTATCTTGCAGGAAACTCCCTTCTTCACGTACTAGTTAAGCTGTAGTTACATATGTAGGATTTGAATGTTGCATCAATACCTTAAAACTTGAGTTGTTCATCCATATTTTTAACCTATTGCTGTTCTGTTTTCAGATTTGTCTAACTATTAACTCCAAGCCACCAGATAGCCATCCTAGCAAGTATTTTGAATATATGGTTAACTGTATTTTCTAATTCATTCTAATTATCTACTCCAAAGCTCTCAGCTACCCTGGAATTAGTAGAGCCTGTATTGGCTTGTGACTCTTGAAACCAATATTGTCTTGTTTTCCTGATCTCCTTACACATAAAAAAGATCGACATGGCAGAGTAATAGGAAGTGTATTGCATTAGGGTTTAGTAGGAAAGATAAACAACACAAATGCGACTGAAAGCATATGGCATCCCCTGCCTTCTATGCCAGCCAATGAGCAATACATTTGGTATTATGATCCACTTTGGAGGCTTTAAACCATTAAAACCTTGCTGCTTTGTTTTACATGCTTCAAAGTTGCCAGTTAAACCAACTGGAGTAGCCTAATTTAGCTGATTGTATGACTGCTGTGTCAGAGCTCTGGTTTTGAATTTCCTAGGCTGGAAGTGAAAAATTGGACAAAAGGAATTGAATACCACACATTGTATACCATAACAGTGTCTTAAAGGTGGAACACTGTAGATGGAACTGAGACTTTATTTAGGAAAAACATAAAGCTAATAGAGTAAATCAATGAATAGTTCTAATGTGAAAGTAATACAAACAAGAACTCAAAAAAATTAGCATTCTCTCATGGTTATCTAGTGGAACTATTCAGTATATAATAGAATTTGTTATGAAAATTCTGTTTAACTGTTAGTATATGTCAAACCAAATAACTTTGGATAGTTCTACCCCACTATCTAAAGACTTAAGATCTGTGCTAACATTGAGTGTAGTGGTTTACCCCCACTTCAAACAGAGGATTTTGAAATATTCACAGTGATTGCACTTGAATGGATGCATTTCGAATCACAGAGTCATAGAATAATTTAGGTTGGAAAAGACCTCTAAAATCATCGAGTTCAGCTGTTAACCCAATACTACCAAGTCCACCACTAAACCATGTCCCAAAGTGCCACATCTACGTGCTGTTTAAATCCCTCCAGGGATGGTGGCACCACAACTGCCCCGGGCAGCCTGTGCCAGTGCTTGACAACCCCTTCAGTGAAGAAATTTTTCCCAATGTCCAACCTATTTGCTTGATATAATAATGTTAAGTAGGTAAAATAAGTCATAACAACAGCAGAAAGAAATGTCACTGAGATATTGAGAAAATAATTTTTGATATTTTTTTCCAAAGTTTTTGAGACATTCCTATTTCACCAGTCTCTATATAGTATGATCTGTTATTTTTGTGGTTACCATCTTATCTGACATAGGGATGATATGAAAACATTGACCTAGACAGCATGGTTTGAATGTGTTTTCCTCTAAGGGAAAGATCTCTAACATGCATTCACCATTGGTTTGTATTACATTAATTAAATAGCTTAAAATATGATCACTGAGAAATGCCTCATAAGCATTCAGGTATTGATTCTACTTTTTAATGAAGTATTTGTTAATCACAGACTCTTAAAGGTCAGATGAATGTCAGCTGAAACCACACCTTTCTTTTGATTGAATTTCTTGGAAATATTTGATCACTGTGGTTATAAAATAAAATCAACGTTCTCCAGGGCATTATTTATCTATTTCAATTTATGTCTTTCCTATTTTGCATCAGACTTTTTCTCCTAGAGATACAGATCTATTTTGACAGATCTGGTGTTCTGCGCGACAGTTTGTTCGTGTTTTTTTGAGACTTGAAAGTGGAGGAAAGGCAATACCTCTTTGCATATTTTCTTTTAACTTTCCTGTGATTAAATGTGTTCTGTTGGTGAGTGATAGCCTGATTGAAGGCTCAGCTCTTTGCTGTGGTGAGATTACTGTAGTTCTACCTGGCTGCAGGAGGGTGGCCCCAGCAAAGCAGAGTGACTCCCAGGCAGGGGTTGATGGTGGTGGCACAGCAGGTTCTGGAGAGGCTGCAGGAATGAAGCACAATCCAGGAGGTTTCTGGCAGGGTGGATCTGGCCCTGGGGCCTCAGGCTGAGAGAGCCTTGCTCTGCATCTCCTCCTCTCCCAAATATCCTCACATCAGTCCAGCTGATCTGATGTCATCGGTGTTCTGGGACCTCTTTTGGGGTCTTTTCATGTGGTGTTGGAGGCAAAACATGGCCCTGGTTTAAGCCAGAGCTTTATGCAGTCCCTTACAGTACAAGCTGACATGCTTTGCTACAAGTATGGGATTTTTAGCTTCATACTCCCTTGTTGAGGCTCTCCTTGTGCTTCTGGAGTGGGCTGTAGTAATTTCACAAGAACAGAGGTTGAGCTTTCAGTTATGGTATTTGTCTTTCTCTTTCCTCTTTCAATTATGACAATGCCAAAGGATTTTAATATTTCTTTTTTCTACTCAGGCACTTAAATAATTAGATTGCTTTTCTGTTTCTTGATTCACTAAAGTTAACTATGTAGAAAAAAGAGAGGTTTGGGGAGTTTTATTGTATCTTTCTTATGCTCGTTCTTCTACATTATCCCCTTAGTAATTTAGTAAGGGGCAGCATATTGGTCATTACAAGTGTTGTGCTTCCCAGAAGTTACTAACTGACAAGATTTTTGCTTGTGAGCATAGAAAACCTTCTTGAATTATTTGAAAGTGTTGTCTGTGTAATATTGTATCTGAGTCAAAAAAATTGAAAACAGTTCCAAAGTAGGAAAATCTGTTGTTCACCAATACAAATGTTTTTGTCTCGCTCAGCATATTTCTGAATAAATCCTACCTTGAAAGTTGAGTAGCAGAATAAATCAGTACATTAATGTTCACTTTGCATGTCTATCTAAATTCAATCTCTTAATAAAACCCAGTTATCGATTATTACATTTTTAATTTGCCTGAAGGCTCTTCTACACAATTACAGCTAAGGAACAAAATATAAAAGAATGTTCATTGGTAGAATTATTAAAAAATAAACATAGAACATAAAGCTGAGTTACATCTATGTTTTCTAGCTTTAAATCTAACAGAGAGCCTTAGCACGTAGAAAGTTATATGACAGTTAAACTGTTTAGACAGCTACACTGAAAGTACTAAAATGTAAAACTGCACTAAAAGGAATAGATAGTAAAAACTAATGTGTATTTGGCTGCCAAGTTCAGGGTATCTAAACACTCCTAAAGGTTAGAGTTGAAAATTCTAACTGAAGGGTTTTGCCTTTCATTCCAAACAACCACAAAGTTGGAAAAGGTTTAGGTTTGGATTTGACTATAGGTCCTACTGCTCAAGTCTTTCTTTGAATATTCAGTGAAAAAAATCACCTTAGTATTTTGGTTATGGTGCTGTATGAGTAAGAGTAGTTATCTAATGGAGATTTTCACTGAATCACAAGGCATTTTTTTTCTTGGAGAGATATACATTATATAGATAGATAAATATGGATATAGATATAAAAATATTCAAAGCATTACTCTCTCTGAAATAAGTATTGAAATGCTTCCTGACTCATGCAATCAAATGTAATCCTCCATCTCTTACTGATCATTTACTGAGAGGTGTTGATGTAATTTTTCAGGAAGTTTCTTCTGGAGAAAAAAAGGAAAAGAGAAAGAATGAGTTGCACTAATGTGGTCAAACAGGTCCAAAAGTGAGTTTAGATTCCTTCTCCAAAATAACAGAGCAGTTCACAAGGGAGTTCATGAGACAATCCCCCAGAATACACAACCTGCTAATTCTGGGCCTGGGGAGCAAGAGAGAGGTTTCAAGTTCCTTCTATGGACAGGTAGACATTCATTTATAGTTAGATAAATCATTTTAGACATGGGCTTCTCCAAGTTTGATTTAAAGTATTAGACCTTAGTGTCAAAGCACTTTCAGCTCCTCGTAACATCCTAATTTTGGGGTACTTGGTGTAAGGCTCTGAGTTTTAGGCTACGCTGCTGCAAGCTGACACAGCACTAGGTGAGCATGCGGAAGAGGAGACTCAACTATTTCATCATACAAGAGAAGTGCAGCTGTAGCTGGGAAAGATTGATTTCCTCAAGAGAAGCAAATGAACAAAAGACTGACAAATGCCTGCGCCTGGCCATTTATTTGTGGTCTGACAGATATCTGCTACAAAAAGGCATTGTGCAATGATGACATCATGCTACTAGAAGTAGTTCAGATGCCTTCTGTAGCTGTATGGCTTAATGAACAAAACTAAACAGATGCTACGGTTAATAAATTCCTGTTCATTTTTTCCCCCCAGTTAATAAGCCAATTCTGAAATAAATAACAAATACAAGAAAGTTGTTAGCTGGTAGGAGAATATATAAAATAGTGAAGAAGGAATCAATCCAATGGATATGAAACACCATGATTCTGTGCTACTTGCCTGGAACAAAATTTAAGTGATATGTTTGATTCAGTTGGTTTCCTACCTGTCACCAGTGGGTTGGACCACCAGTTGTGTTCATGCACCTGATGTGTCAGTAATGGCTGAGGAAGAGGAGGGTGCCCAGAAGAGAGACCAGTACCTTTTAAATGAGGATAATAGTAATTTCTGGGCAATGCAGTTGCACACAGAAGAATGTATTATCGTCTAGAATCTTAGGCAGGGAATTTAGACTGCAGTCTCCACTGTTGTCATTGATGAACAAGAAACAGTAAAGAAAATATATGATGCTGCAGGTGGTGGTGAAGTGCTACTCTTAAATATTGAAACACATTTTAATTTCAGAGAAGAGGTTATCATGGCTAAACCATAGCTACAGATTTTATTATGCTTCTGTCTAACGTGGGTTTATACTGTATATTCTCTATCGATAAATGTGATGAGAATTTAATGCAACAACGCAATACAGCAAAGTATTTTCTTACAGAAGTAACTGAATTAGAAAACCTTGTGGCAAAATAGTGAATGTATTTCCTGTTGCAGTGAGACACCTCATTATTTATTTGACCTTTCAAAATTCTAGTTATTTAAAGCTGAACACAAACTTTAAGAGATATGGTCATATATGGGAAATATAATGAGGTCTTGTAATAATTCCAAAACTCTGGGGAACTTTTCAAGTATAGAACATACCTCTTGAACTTTGATGACCTTTAAAACTTGAAGAAACACCTTAAGTGAACACACTAAAATTATTGCTGTGAAGAAGTGTTGGAGGGAGAGAAAGCTGAAATGCATTAAATGCAGAAGCACATTTGTGGGAGAAAAAAGAAGAAATCCACAACTTGTCAAAATGTTTTTAAAGTTCCTTGCATGAAACTGTTAAGATTTATCTGTGTTTTTAAATACAGTGGATTACTCAGGAAACAGCTGAACCTCATCAGAAGAAAGGAGAGGCACTTGTTCCAAACTGCTTACCTGTTTAGCATCACTGTTTTCCAGCTTGTTCTCTATTTGTTACACTCAGAATAGTCCAACACTCTTCGTGCCCTGGAGAAACTGGGGACAGAGGGTTGTAAGCCAGGACGTGCTCTGATGTACCCACAGGCAGCCAGATGGCCCTTAGGAGAGTAAGAGAGTAACCCTATGAACCTTCCAGCTACTGTTCTGGAACATCTTCAACTCACATTAGTGATCCAGTGGTGAGCAAGTTAAGGAAGTTTACTGAGCAAAAAGTACATTCTTAAGGAACTGCACCTTTAATGTCACCCTGGGACTGGACTGCTTAAAAGAGGAGAAAAGAAGAAAGGCTGTGTCAGCTTGATTTATTCTAAATCCATGAGTGCTTTCAGTCACCATTTTTAGCTCTGTAAGTTTTCTAAAGGCCAAGTCTTAAAATTATCATAGAATACCTTAAAATACAGCTCTTGACTTAACCATAGGGGAAGAAAAAACGTGTTTTGTGGTATGAACTTTTAGTCCTTTGCAGTGCAAAATACACTTGTTCTATAGAATCTTTAGAATGCAACTATGTTGATAAAGAACAATGTTTTTCTGGAAGATTTTAGAATTTAAGGACTATATTGTGTGCAAGATGGACTTGTTTTACTGTACTGAATTCTATTAAAGACCATGTATTCACTTTTCTGTTGTGGGCAAGGTCATATCCAAAACTTGTGTTTCTCCAAAAGCCTTGAATTTGGGATAACTTTCTTCCACTCTTTTTATGAAATCCTCTGTGAGCTTCGGTTTCAGACATCTATAAATCTGGTAACTGTTTTAGGGCTTATTCTGCAGCAGGATTGAAGTGTAGTGCAGTTACTTGATGAAATGATATGTATGTGGAGGGGTCGATGTATGGGGAGGACATAAAGGGAAACAATAATTATCTTCCAATTTGTGTTCTCCCTCTAAACAGTTTCAAAATGAATGATGAATTAAATGGGAATTTAAAAATAAATAATGATAATGTATTTTCAGGAAATTTATATAATGTTTTATGTATAATGATTATTTTTACCTTAATTACATAAAAATGTAAATAATTCAAATTACTGTGTATTTGAGTGGAAAATAATTGCATTTTAAAATTCATTGAAGAGACTTGGCAAACAAAATAGTAATTAAAAGCAGTTGTCATATAAACCAAAAGCCTTAAAGCCTATACACTATGGATTTTTTATTCCTGGATTTGAAAGCAAGCTAGGCAGAGTAATGTTTGAGATTTATCCTAGATTAGCTGAAAGAGGACTGAAAATTAAACATGTAGTGTCAGTGTTGAGATGAATTCCTCCAGATGTGATACATGCCAGATATATTGGTTTGCTATTGCCTCAATGGCTTTCCCACAAATTGAATAATTACTTTCCAACAAATTAAATAATTATACTCTAGTACTGTCTGTGTAATGCAGTCTTGTAGTTATGGATTTCACTGGATTTTTATTCTCATTCTCTCATACTGTTCCCTGACTTTTTAATTTTTCTTCAGTCTGTTTTCTTTGTATTTAATTTTAAATTTCCTTTGGAAGCAAACTCATCATACAGTGCTGTTCTGTACATACAGAAAGATGTTAAACCCCATCCTCATGGAAGGTTCAATACCCCTCTGTAATTCTCAGCCTCCCTTCCTTTCAAGCACAGAAGTGTTTTGCACAAATAATGAAGGTCAAGCCCTGAGTTTATTTTTTACATTCTTCTATTTGTGCTGTAGAGATGGTTGGTAGCTTTAAGTGAGATTGTGATATTAAGATGAGTTTTGTTTTATATATGTGTATATACATGCGGCTCCTGTCTTGACACATTCACTGTCTTGAAGAGTTCCTGATCTGTGGGAAAGACTATAGAAGGGTATTATAATAATTAGTATTATCCTCTAAATGGGATATTGACTAAAAATGCTTTTGTACAGGGTTGTGGCAGAGCCAGAAAGACCAATTTGTTTGAATCCCATTCTAAAACTGTACATTCATGTATAGTTGTCTTCTACAAGCCAATGACTTCCAAACCCAAAAATCGTTTTGAAATGACTTGTCATAATTTCCAGAATTAAGTAATTTATTTTCATTTTAAGTGCCCCCAATGATTTTCTCAAGCCACTGTATGGGGTCCAAATGGCAGTTTCCTTAGGAAGATAAGAAATGGGTTTATTGTGTTAAATAAACTGAGGAAAGATGAATTGTACAGCTAGAACTGTCCTTTTCTCATTGGGATTCCCTTTTTGCCTCTCTTGCCCCCAGGAGGAACACAGGAGGGTTGTGGCACATCACTGAGAGCTGAAGGACACACCACTGAAGATCCCAGAGTACCACACTGTGGTAAGTTCAACTTTTTACTCCCTTACTGTACAGGTTCCACACTGAATAGGTTTTTTCTTCAGAATTAATGATAAAAAAATCTTTTACATCTGTGTTCTACTCTGAGGGTTGTTACTTTTTAATGCTGCATGATGGCTGACTTTTTTGTGTGTTTTTTTTTGTTGGTTGGTTTGGTTTTTTTAATGAGCTTGATCCAGTTTCTTTGGGACTGGTATAAGCTTTTTCCTTGAGAACAGGGAAGGTTTTTATTCTTTTTGAGCCCGATGACTCTTATTGATTTGATGTCCTCTAGAAATCTCTTCAGAGGAATATGCTCTCCTTACAGAGGTAGATTAACTGTTTGACCTTTAAGAACCACATGAAAATCAACTCTCTTTTAAATGCAAAAATGTCACCTGGTAATAAAAGGGACTTCTTAATGTGTTTGGGAGAAAGCTGAAGCTTTCCTTAGGATTATTGCTAGAGCTTCACTCTATATTCTGCAACTTGCCTTGTGGCAGATTGTTTCATTATCCAGCAGTATCATTAATCTTTTTTATTATCACCTTAAAAATAAACAAACAATGATTTTGTTGTGTTTGACACAAGTAGTGCATTTTAATTTTGGAGGCTTGTATTATTGACTTAGAAAAAGTCTGAGATGTTTTGGCTTGAAATACTGACTCACAAGTGTGAGAAGCGATTCAGATGTGTGGGGATGGCATCTGTTGTGCATATTAAACAAAGTGTGTGATTTTATCTCTTCCACATGGAGCCTGGTATTAACGAGGAGAGCTGATATTAATTAATTTGAGAAATAATAACTTGCCATTCATTTTGCTTTCATAAAACTAATTGTGCTGTTCTGCAGGCCATCCTGAAAGCAGGTCTTTTCAAGGAACTGAAGGTGTAATCCTGGCATGTGGTGGAGTTCATTTCAGTAATAATAATGGAAAATTCCTCTGGTTTGATAATGTAGCTCTGGGATGTGTTTCTTTGTTTTGCAACTTCTCAAAATGTTTTTTTCCCTTTTGTTTGTGTCTAACAGTTAAAGGTAATATTGGTGATGATGTTGATGGATTAATTCAAGCTTATTAAGGGGATCTAGATATAATTTTCTCAATATTAGAGTGTGAAAATATGGAAAGATGATATTTATTGGTATTTATTTCTACTAGTGTTATGATCTGAAATTAATAGAATAATTGTAGGCTTATGAAGGGAATAAATGAGAACTCTTCTGGTGATGTCTTCATTACACTTGTGGCTGCTGGAATGAAGTTTTGTTTCATTGTTTGGTGTTCAAAGCCAAGGTGAAATTGCAGTGTTGGAAAAAAATTCCAAACGGAATCAAAACCCAGAACAAAACCCCACATGGTACAGAGAGAGATGTGATTGGCCTCTCTTTAGGGGTTTGGAAAGTGTAATAATGATAGAACTGAACAGAATTAGAGGGTGAGATTTGTTTAGGATGCTTTTAGGGGAAATCTAGATATTCCTGTTATTCCTTAACTCCGGTTTACAGTAGTTCTGTATTCTCTTTGTTTCTGGTGGGGGTACATCATGTCTGATAAATGGATATATGCAAGTAAGTGATTTAAAACATACCTGTGCAAAACACTAGGAACCAGAATTATTCAAGAAACAATCAGGACAATGGAAATTTATAATTGATTTGAAGAGTTGCAACATTTATATATATACACACATATTAATTTGAAGAGTTGCAACATTATGTTTTGTTTCAGAGACTTGGCCTAGATTTATTAAACACTAGTAGCATGATGGTGAAATCTCTGCCACTTTAAGTTGTTATAACTTGGAGGCTACTTACTTATCTTTTTTTTTTTAATAGCAGATGGGGCTTTTTGTTATTTTTACACAGAAATGAACTGTTTACAGAACAATATGTGTGTGTAATAAATGCATTTATTTTAAACTGGCTTTTTTAAAGTGTCTTCCTATTTTGAACCCAGTAATTATGATTACTAAAGAAAAGAGGTTCTGGAGAGTAGATTTCTGGAAGTGCTCAGGGTGAAACATCGTATTTGCTTGCTCTTCCTTGGGTTTCATCCAAAGCCAATTCTGTTTAATCTGCCTGCTGCTACTCTGGAAGTGACATCTGTTCAAATTTACACTCTTTATCATGGCTGACATGTTGTTTGTGTGTCTGTTTACCCCAAGCCCTTGTTCCAACTGCCTCTTGCAGATAATTTGTGATTCTTCCTTCAGTCTATCACAGGTTGCTAGGCATTGAATTGCTGCATATGGAGCTTTGCTATTATTTTTTATTTCTTTTCCTCAGCTTTGCTATTATGTTTTGAAGAGCAAATGAGAAGAGTAGATGCAACATGTGTATCAACAAACATTCTGAGGAAGGGTAGATGAGAAGTGACTGGGTGTGGGGGATGAGGCACACCAGCAATATTCCCTGTCAGGTTTTCAGATATATGTCTGGTAAAATATGGGATCTGATATCTACTCATCTCTTTTGTGGAATAAATATTGCTTTGTAATTTAGCTACAAAAGTAGTCTTAGGCCAAATCACTAAATCCAGACCATATTTTTCTGATATATTTATTTATACAGATAAACCCTTCTGTACTGTAAGGATTAAAAAAAAAATTATCTTAAAAGCTTGAGAGGGCCTTTGAGTCAGAGCTGTTTGAAAAATTATTCTGAATACTTGAATATCCCTTGAAATTTTGGCTAAATGCAGGTTTGCATTTTCAAATTTTCCCCAAAATTTCGCAATCATGAAATTACCATTTGAAATCAAAATCAAACATTAGATTCGCAGTTAGTCACTCCAGGAGAGAGATTTAGGATAAATGGGAATTGCAAGAGAGATAAGAAGAGCTGCCATCTTTGTGTATCTGAGGACTGTAATGTTTGTGGAACAACACAATTTCAAAAGAGCATTAGAAGCTACCACAGATACTGAAAAATAACCCTGAGACCATCCTAAATTTCATGGTTGTGGAGCACTGCAATATGAATAAGGTACTGGGCTGGACTGAGGGGAGTGTGGATCATTGCTCCCTATCTCCATGAGCTCAGAAGAAAAATAAACTATATTGACTATGGCACATATTCAAGGAAGTAAAAGAATTAAAGTCCTCAATTTTACAAACAGATATTATATTGAAAATAGGTTTAATTTCAAAATACCAGAATTAGGACTATTTGTAAAAACTTGGAGCTGAAATACAGAAGTATCTAAAAAAATTTGAATATACTCCTTTATTGGTGCTATAAAAACAATCAAATACAATTCCCTGTATACTAAACCATAAAAATTCCTTTGGTTTGTTATTAAGCTGAAACCTGATTTATTATTTTACATAGGTGAAGGCTGTAAACTATTTAGTTGCCAATAATTTTAAAAAGAAAACTCTGCTGCCTTTTATTGAAGAGAAATGATACAAAATAAATATTTTCTCTTACACTGTCCTACTATGCTAAAGTTTCAGTGAATCAAACCTTAATGTCAAAATAGGGTCTGAATTATCTCCCAGATTGAGATGGAGGCACTATAACTCTCAGAGTAATGTGGCTAAGATGGTGAGCCTGAGCCCCAGGGGTGCCCAGGCCGTAACTCCTGCAGTCCCAGTGTGTGCACAGAGCTGCACATCGGCAGGATGGCCCCCACACATTGCCTTGCTCTTTGCATCACACATCTGCTCCGTGCTGCCCCTGTACCACGAGCCTCCCGGCTGGCTGGAGAGCAGGCAGGGGCTGCCACACCTCTGAGCCAGATGTGCACAGCTGCAGGAGCATCTGGAGATGGCTCCTTGTTGCTGTTGCCTGGCCACAGACTGGCTGAAAGAGACAGTGCTGATATACGGCATAAATAGCACTTGTGTTCCTGACATCGTGTTCTCTTTCTCTCCAGTGCTGCTGTTTCTCCTTCTGCATGATTAAGCCAATGTTCTCAATATACACACCTTGCTGCCACATAACATACATTTTTTTCTTTTTTTAGTTACTTCACAGTGAATTTTTGCAGTGGATGTTTTAGGTGAGGCTCAGCGTGCACAGAACTGGCCCCACAGCTTAAGTCTTAATGTCCATTTGCCTCGGCTGAGCGAGCTTGGACAGTGACAGAGAAGTCCTCGGGACTGTCACAGCACCCGGTACTGACCGGGGCTGATCCTGCTGAGCATCCGAGATCTGACGGGATCAGATGGCAGGGAGGCTTTAACTGCCAGGGGACAGTCCCACTGAGACTCGAACTCGTGACCTTGGGATTCAGAGACCGGAGTGCCCTCCATTACGCCACGGGACCACTGCACAGGCTCGAAGGGCACACCCACACGGGGAGAGCCCTTCCCAAATTCCCAAATCTTCGTTCGCGAAGATTGGCCATTACTTCACAGATTCGAAACTTTATGATTTGTAAAGAAATTCTGTGGCTTGTCAGAGTTGGATTCTTGCCTTTATTTCTGTGTAGTAGTTGCTGTCTACTAATGTAGAATCAGAACATCTTTCAAGATGTTGATGAAATCACTGTTAGTCCTCATTTCTGTACCTGCTTTTTCTGTTAATAAACTCTCCATAATTAGACCTGTTGCCATGACAGTTCCTACCTTCATCAGGCTGAGAGCTTTCAAAATCTGTTTAAGAATTTGCAAGAAGTACATTTAGGGTTTTCTGAAACTCTTCCATTGGAGTTTCTCTAACAGAGATCACTGTGGAGAGCTTCCATTTCCAAAAGAAGTTAATTAAAGGCAGCACAAATATGTTTCCATAGTTTTTCAGAACATTTTATGCATAACATGCTCACTTAAATTCAGGCATGTACTACAAAATACAGAATGTCATGTCCTAGTCATCAGAAAATCTTCAAGTGACATTGATAATGAATAGTCAAGCTATATAAGAACAGGAATAATAATTCTGTTTGTCGTTTGTCTATTATTTTCTCATTGATGGAAGGGTGTTTGTCTGTGTATCTTTTGTTTGTTGTTATTGTAAATCCATTATTGTTTTGTTAGTGGTGATATGTCACTCCTCCTTAGAATCATTTGAGGTAAGTTCAGTAGTTTTTTTCATTTTCTCTTTTCATCTATTCATACATTGTACATATGGTCATGATCATGACAGTTCAGCTGTTTCCATCTGCCTATCCTTTCAAGGTTCACCAACTTTGTTACCAAACACTAAGATATTTGAATTTTCCCTTTTACTATATATGTATTTTACCATGAATATTCTGTTACATCTGTTGAGTGCTCAGCAGAGGATGGATGTAAAATGGTTACATGAGCAGGATACAGGAGCTATTGAATTGTTGATGTTTACACAGTCTGACAACTTGATGGATTTTACTATATGAAAATTTACTCTTTCATAAGTGGGCTTTGAAGAACATTATGAAAGCAGAGGTTGTGTTCATCCCCTATCATTCTATTTACATTCTCAAAGTACTACAATAACAAAATAATAACATAATGCAGTCTGGTTATTATAACTGCCTTGCTTGGGGCTGTTTTACTAGAAACCAATGGGTAAGATGCAGCTAAGCTTATTGGACTTCTGTTTGTATTTAGCTGTGACTCAAATCTTATTTCACTGGGCATTTAATTCTCTACGTATCCAAAAAGATCCGTTGTTCACACTAGAAATTCAAACCAATACCGGTAGTTTTGATTGCACTTGTTAAGGAGTTCTGTTATAGTCACAGCAAACTACTCTGTCTCCATTCAGAAGCTGAATGGATTGTAGGCAGACAGAAAAGTTTGGGGGTTTGCTGGAGCATGGTTTTAATAGCCCAGGTATAAAGGTTTCCATCCGGAATAACTGCCTCAAGGCAACACCAGTAACATGCAACAAACCATCAAGCAAACAGTCAAATGAAAAGGAAACACTGAGATTAGATATACTTCCCTTTTGTGACACATTTATCTCCTTTTCTACTAAAATTACTCTGCTATTTACTTAACACTTTATATACAAACGATGTTGGATGTCCGGTTTTATGAGCTAAGTGTGGTTTCTTTACCATACCTTAATTGGTGAGGTATACAAAGATCTAATTTCCTGCTGTTTCATAAACCTGCTTCCTCAACAATTAATGAAGTTCCATTTTATCAGTATATGAATTTAATTAGTTTCTCTTCCTGTTTGCATGACAAGAGATTGTACCAGATCTGCAGGTTAAATTCCTTGATTATTCTCCTTACTGTTTTTATCACTTTTCCTGAAGTGTGGTGTAGCACAGGAAGGCAGCATGGGCAAGTGGATGCATTATAAGGCAGAAAAAAGAATGAATGCAAAGCAGATGTATATGCAATCACATTGATTACTCCATTTTTACTTCTCCTTCTGCTATATGTTGTCCTTTATATGACATGGAGACTGCATTGGTCTTTATTAGAGTCCTTTGCCTTTTAAGCTGACTATCAGAGTATGTATGTCACTGTACAGCATGGGATGTGTAGGGGTTTTATCCTATATAATTACAGCACATTCATATT
Source organism: Sakesphorus luctuosus (assembly GCA_013396695.1). NCBI lineage: Eukaryota > Metazoa > Chordata > Aves > Passeriformes > Thamnophilidae > Sakesphorus > Sakesphorus luctuosus. Next base: position 645,518 of record VWZD01008869.1, on the reverse strand, counting down.
AGAATTTCTCTGTTATTAATTAAAAGGAAATTCTTCCTATCAGATCTTCCAGATGTGCAGTTTGTGGAATACAAACCAGGAGCTGACATCTATTTTCTTTTTGCAGTGCAGAAAAAATAATTTGTCTTGATTGTTCTGTGTTATTTGAGAGGAAAGTCTCGAACATATTTCCATCAGCACTGAGATGGGGTCAAAGACAGCTTGTGGGAAAATGTTCCAAGTTTGCTAAGTGAAACTCTTTCCCCCCCCTTATTGTCAATATAGGAGAACTGTTCCACTGAGTTAAATAATAATCTTCTCATTCTGAAAAAAACACCCCACCAATTATATAGTAAATTTCCCACCAGTTGACATTTAAAATAAGTATATTTAAAATAGTCACTTGTTTCAAATTATTGCTTATATTCTCTTTTACAGAGGTATTTGAGCTACCACTGTTTTCACCTCCGTGGAAAAGAGTAATTAACTGAGTCTCTTACTTAGGAAAATGTGACTTGGAATGTTTGATTTCCCTAACATTAAAGCTGTTAGCATAAAAGGAATGTAAAGATCTTGCATAAAATCAGCTGTGCTGCTGTCACCAGCTCTCCAGGAATGGCAGGAGATCCCTGGCCTAAAGCCACCCACTGCCATCCTGCCTTGCAAAGGCTTCTCTTGGCAACCAAGAGGGAGCAGGCTCAGTTAACCATTAGTGACAAAAGCTCTGAGCAAAAACTATAAAACTACTTTTTAAGGCTGAAGAGGAACTTAGTGCTTCCTTTCTCATGGTGTAGTTGTCTGGCAATGAAGAATAGTACTTGTAGTTTTCCTGGAAAAAACATGACCAGATTTGTGCTCTATCACACACTGTTACTTTAGTATATTTTAAGTGACCCTTTGATGTAAACTACCTCAGTAAGGTGCTATTTTTTTTCCACTGTTCCTTCTTCTGTACTATGTGTAGCATTTCAAGACTGAAGGTAGACTTTTTCATCTTCCTGTCATATCTTCCTAAACAGAAGCAGACAGTTTTAATACCTTAACATACAGTAAGGAAGGCAGGAACAGGCAGAATATAAAAAAGCAATCTAAAATTCAGCATCTTAAGTGCCTGGGGCTTGAAAAGGACTGAGGTGTTATAACTTAATAATATCTTTTTGGAATCATATTTTGGACTAAAAATAAAGGAGGAAGTACAGCTCAAGATTTGTGATAGAGTATATTGCTCTGTGGAAGATAGTCTGTTGCTTATTCATGACACTGCAGTCTGCATAGAGATGAAAGTAGGTTTAAATTAGCATTTCTGGATTATTTAGTGTTTAGTTTATGGTGGGTTAGATCAATAATTAAAAGATATGCTTTTCCATTTTAATGAAGTTTTTCCTTTAACCTTTTCTAAACCCCAATAAGGAATATTTAAAAAACATTGTCTCAATAATCTTACATTTGTGTCAGACAACTATGTTGTAACTAAAAATATAAATTAATAGCAGCTCAATGATTTTTTTTAATATTTTTTGTATCGAAATATCATGGCCAGCCCTTCTCCCATCCAAGCTGGTTGCGTAAGTAAAGTATTCACAGATTTAGGCCCTTATGGGGCACCTCATGTTACCCCTTGGGTTGGGTGGCCTGCACCAAAGATCAGCTATTGGGAGCTAGAAAAGATATCTTCAACTGCTGATCTTAGAGAAAAACAAAATCCCAAACCCTGCAGAGGAACTGAAAATGCTCACAAATCTGTGTAAAATTTATAAACTGTTTCAAAAGTTACAATTATGATCCCAAACATTTCAACAGAGGACAAAATAAATATAATTTACTTTCTTGTGATGGCTTGACTGTTATATCATTTGCAGTTAAAAATGTAATTAAGAAGACTTTTGGAATAGTTTATGTAAGATTATTTTTTCAGCTTGCATTTTTTGAAAAAACATTATTTGTGAATATATAGGAAATAATATTACTTTGCCTGATTCTATCAAGTACATATACAATGGAAATAGGCAAGAATAGTAATTTAAAGCATCATACATCATAATTTCAGAAGTTACTGCAGAACTATGCCATTAAATATGAGAATATAAATAAGCAAAGTGCACGGTTTATATGTGCAATTATTCAGAAAATTCAGCAGCTGAAGGGGCTGTTGTCAGAGGGTGTAAACATCCTGCTGCAGTAGGAGTGTTGCTTTACTCTCCTGGCAACCAGAGACCAGAAGGCTCCACGCCACTTTATCAGCCCAGTGCTGGACTGGGACTGGGGCTGAGCAGTGGCTGTGCCAGTTGGTGACAGTATTAGGTCTGGTCTGTAAAAGAGCCATTTCCTCTAGGAGGATATTATTAAAAACTTCAGAACCAAATGAAAACAGACTTAGTGCCTTGATCCCTACTCTCTAGAGCTGAGGCTTCTCTCTTTCCTATTTACTTTCTCAACTACAAACTGGAAGTGACAGGTTAGCAAATATTAGTAGACCTGGTTAGTGACAGTACCATTTTTTTCAGGTAATCTCATCTAAGTCACTACAAAAACAACAGAGTATCCTCACAGTGAGAGATTTGCCAGGCATCTAATAGCAGCCAACTTTTTAAGAATAGATGTTTAATTCCCATAATTCTGAACATAAATATCTGCATAATTTTAGGTTGGATATTAGAAAGTGGTAATGCATTGGAAGAGGCTGCCCAGGGAAATGGTGGCATCACCATCCTTGGAAGTGTTAAAAAAATGTGTAGATGTGGCACTTGGGGACATGGTTTGGTGGTGAACATGACAGTGCTGGGTTAGTGGTTGGACTTAATCTTAGAGGTCTTTTCCAACCTAAATAATCCTGTGATCCTCCTTCCACATCTGCCTATTCTGTCCTTTGTTTAGCAAGAACTTGTATGAGGCACTTACAGCATCCATTTCTGCTCCATTGTTTCACCCTACTCAATCAATTCTTTGAGGAAGGAGTAAACTCCCTAAGCTACTGTGGAAAGGATACCGTGATGGTCTGTAAATCAGGAAGGCAATCTTATATGACCACATAAATCTTTACTATGTTGCATTTCCTCAGGTGTATCACCAAGACTGAGTTGCCTTTAGATTTAATCCAAAAATGTGGAAAAGATTCAAGAAATCTGTACTGGAATTCATATGATGTTAGAAAAACAGCAAAGATGTGAAGTGCCTGCAGTAATAAGTTTGTTGACTTTACTATGTATTTAATGATAGCAAAGTTCAAAGGAAGTGAATTATCAAATATATGACTTTCATCTGCGTGTAGAAGGGAATGAAGACGAGGGGCAGGAATATTATTACATAAAAAAGGTTTGGAATTAATTATGAAAAGGTAAAAAGCAAACAAAAATAATTTTCCAGCTATTACTCATATTAAAAAATTTGAAGGCCTTATTTCATTTAAAACAAACAGGAAGACTTTGTTAAATTTGAAACATTTTAAAGCAGACACTTTTAAATAATGGCAGAAGATGAACTAAAACTTTGTGATTAAAGACAACTCTAGCTCTTTCATTTAAATTTAAAAGTTGATAGCTCAGAAAACTCTAAAGATATATTTTAGGACTTCATAATTTAATGATGTTTAATTGAGATTATTTTCATTCTTGCATATTAGAAGTATGTAAATCTAACCTGACTCGAGCCACTTATTATGAATTCCCACATTACTTTATTAACTGCTCCACACAGCCTATTGAGTACTTGATGGGAAGGTACAGATGTAGTTTTAGGTGTGATAAGAGTAGGTAACTTGTAAAACCTTGTTCACTTTAGGGTGTCTGGCCTGAATTTAAATTCATGGAAACTGTGTTGACAATTTCTGTCATCCTATGCAGAAGTTTAGTAAGCCCTGAGAGTATTACTAATTGTTAATCGATTTCAATTTTTTTTGATTAATTTAATTTTTCAGTAGGTACTCTGTTCTCATTCCCTGTCTTTTTCTTTGCAAATGTGTTTTTAATTGGCAATCTTATCAACTGTGTTAAACTGTCTTCATAGTATAAGCAGTTAATACCTCATGGTTTCCTCAATAAATCAGTCAAACCATCTATCCCACTTATTCTGTATTATATAGTCATTTGCTTTAGTTTAACCAAGTGATTTCATTCCATGGCACCCCCTTGCTCCTGTTCCCACTGCTGCAGAGCACACAGTGGCCCAGCACCCAGGACAGATAAACACATTAGACTGTGCAGTGCAGGGGAAGTAACTGAGAATCAAATATTTTAGAGCTCTGTAGTAGCTCTGCAGTAGCAATTGCTCATTAGTGACTGTTTCCCTTCAGGACTGCTTAGTCCAGGATGGATTTCAAGGGTCTGAATGTCACTTAGAACCTTGTGATTTCCACAGTTGTGACTGTGTCGCTGTGTCACAAACTGCAGTTTGCTGAGTCACGATTGTGCTGTGTGTGAGTCACATCTTTGGATGTTACCATGTGAGAGTGACTGAGAGAGGGCTTTACAGATTTTGTTTCTAGGCACGAGAACTGATTCTTCACTTATCAGCTTAGCAGCTGGTTCCAAACAGAGAAATCGTTTGAATGTGGTATTCTGCAATTCTTTTATTAGTTTTATATAACATTAAACCAAAAAATTCAGTAAAAAAAATAAAATACAGAGAAAAATCATGAAAACAATACTGAAAGGACCAAACTTTCCAGCAGTGATTTTTTGGTTTGCCTTTTTGTTCAGCCATTCTATTGTCTCCCAAAGGCTGGTGCTTCACAGCATTTGAATTACCACATAACTCAGTGTCTGGATGTGGTGGTGTTGCCATCACCTGTCTCTTGTCTTGTCCAACAGACTTTGCAAATTCACCATGTCTGATCTCACAGACTCAAACTGCACAGTGTATAAGTGAAGCTAACTGAGTTCTAATCTGTTTTTTTTAATCTCTTTTAAAACTGCAGCTCAGTTCATCACAGTTAACAGCATCACAGTTACTGTCCCAGTAAGATTAATTTTTCATTCTACTTTCATGAGTGTTCTCCAACCCCATTGCAGATAAGTGGAAAATGATTTGATATTCAACTTAAAGTTAATGCTTCTACATAAACATTATATTTCCATCCAATAAGTCTTTACCATTGTTACAAATGACAGAAGATAATAAATGACAGACTCTGGTTCAGTTTGTCTGGTTTGTGTCTATTTCAGACAGCAGCTAAAGACAGGGCAATGCTTGGAAAAAGATGTTTGCAAAATAACATTTGGCAGAGTGAGTCAAGGGCAGAGATAGTGTTTGATACCACTTTTAATTCTGAACTAGATATAAATGTGAAAATATTCCATTAAAGAAAAGCACAGTAAGTCATTAGCAAAAAACCCAGCAGAATACAGATGCACTTACTCCTCCTATTGTTTATCAATTTCTTGTTCTTTCTTGTTGAAATGAAATGAAACGTTTGAATTAAAGCTGAAACTTTCTGAAGTTTCCAGGAATGTTTCCATACAGTCTGTAATATTATTATAATTCTGTTAGCTAATTTAATAATTATTAACTTAGACAAAGGCTGTTTTGGTTTTATTTTTTAACAGAATCTTACCATGACTAATAGGTGTTAAAGTTTGTTTGTAATGCTATACTTCTTAAAGCTTTAAGGGCTCCACTTTGACAGGAGTGCTTAGAAATTTCAGATAATTTTTCAGTCTTGTGTCTTATAGAAAAGGGAAAAAGTCTAATTTGGGCCATTCAGTGCAAAATAGCACATGTCTTCAGCGGTGAAATTAAAATTTATTTTGGATTCTGATGACAGCAATCAATACAATAGAAGAATTTACTTGTTTATGTAGTGACTAGAAATAATTGGAAAAGGAGTGTTTCTCCTCGGAAAATTTCCAATTTTCAATGGGAAGTCCAAATGTATCACAAACTTCTAGCACAAACTTGGAAATGCCAGTGTGACTTGTACAGAGATTGGCAGCTAAACACGGTAAAAGGTACTCCCCAGAAAGCAGAGGAGAGAACCAAGTTGGGAAGACATTGCATTGCAATGTAGTAAAATATACAAAGAAAAGTAATTCAAAATGTTATGGGGACATTCAGTTTCTGAACATCTGATCTCTCAGTTTTGTTGTTGTGAAGAACTCCAGATTCTACAGAACTACTTTTGCAAATGTGACTTTTTACACACATTCCNTAATTTCTTTCTAGAGGATAAAGTAATTACAGGTTGTTTATGCCTAATGATGAAGGGTAATTGACATCAATAATGAAGTATTAGCCAAAGGGGACCAAACATATTTCTTGCAGATCATCTCATTAGCTTGTTTCCAAAATGTGTTCACCAGAGTGAAATTGCAGCATGTGACTGGCTGGAGTGACAAACATCTGCTGTCTTAGCTCCTAAAAGGCTTTTGGGAGTGGGTAAAGACAAACAGTTCTTATTTAATCAGGTTAAATGTAACCTGAGAGACAATTTTTATTGTCTGCGGTCTTGTCACAATCTGTTGTTACTTCTTAAAAATTACTTATGGGGTTAAGTTTCTCTTTAAAGTTGCATGATCTTTTAGTGTAAGAAATATTTGCTTCTGCTTTGCAATGATTACAAATGTGGGAGATGCTGATCATCACACAAACCCAACCACCCAGCCAGAACTGCGTGTACTCCAGAAAAACATCCAAGGGACTGAGGAGTCCCATCTTAAAAACAAAGAAAAATGGTACTCAAAAATTGCATCTAAGAGGTTTGAAATTCCTGATGTTTAATAATAGAAACATATTTAGATCAGTGCTAATATCAGACATGAATGGACATTGCATTGCTTTTCATCTAATTTTTGCACTTCAGAAAGCATGGAAAGGAACACCTAAATATTGGAAATGCAGGAACAGAACAAGAGTGTGTCAAACGTCCCATACTCAACTCCTGTGATAAACTTCTTTTGGAACTCTGTCAGATTTTTAAACCTGTCTTTTATTTCTTGTCTTGAGAACTGACTTGCAGTAAATGAAGTGGGATACACTTGGGTGTAACCATTTCACTTTTCACAAAGCTACTCTAATTTTTAATGATATTTTCAATGGTTACTTGATTTTTGCTTATAGGAAACTATCAATTTATGAGGATTGAAATATACTCAATTTTACCAGCCCTGCAGTCTGTGAAAAACTACTTGCAAAAGTAATTTTAGGTTATGTTCCTTTAGAAGTCTCTTCTTTCTGCTAAATGCTGTATCAGTTTCATGTATATGAAGAAAAAATTGCATCCAGTGGTCCATTAAGTTAATTACTGATACTTATTCTCAGGAGGAAAAAGGATCCTTTAGGTGGTAACTCCTATTTTCTTTTATAAAGAAATACATTTTTAATGCAAATCTCAAGGTTTACATCATGAATTTAGGTATAGAGCTTTTTATATTATTGAATTCTTTTCTCTAGAGAAAGGTATTTATAGTTGAATAAGTGTATCAATACCATGTATTATAACAAGAAATATTTCTTTAGAATATTAGCTGCAAAGAATAGGATGCTGGACAAATCTATCTGTCCTGAAGCAGGACTGGGAGCTTGATACCCATTCTGTGTCCTCCCCACCCCTCCCTGTGTTCTTTGTCTCCAGTTTGTGTGTGGCAGGACAGAGAGAAGTGTTCCCATCTCTTGTATTCATGATGCCACCTGGAGCTTGTAGTTTTTACTTATTATACTTTTACATGTATTTTTCCTATCAGGATATTGGGTGGAATGGTATTGCCACATACCTTTTCTCCAAGCTGAAAATGTTTGTAAGGTTTAAGACAAAAACTGGGTGGCTGATTTAATAGGAACCCATAATAATTGTGATGTAACGTACTTTCAGCATTTTCACCTAAGCTATCTTGATTTGTTGAATTTGACCCCAATCTTGCAAATACTTATCAGGCAGATCATTTAAAGTAGTTCACTGCTATATGAACAACTTTGTTCAGAGACATTTTCCTTTTCCTATATAACTCTTTTTTTACGCTTGTACAAGTTATAGCAGGAGAATAACTATTCTTTTCTTTCCCTCTTCCTCATTTTTAGATGTTACTTTACTCTTGTATAACTCTTTTCAACCACAGATTTCAATGTAATCAAAACCATGATTTCATTCTTTAATAGATCAGGTCACTGAAGCACAGTAGGTTAAACAACTTGCCAAAGTAATAAACCAGATTAGTGCCAGAAGTAGCAAGCAGTGAGGGGTCCCACGAGCTGGCACCTGCAGTTACCAGGCACAGCTGTCATCTTCTTACTGCACTGAATCAGAAAATACAGAAAAGTATTTTCTTTAGAAATACAAAGAGCTGGATGGTTATTTAAATGTTTGAATTTCAGAGTTTTAGTTACTGCTTTGCCTAATCCTACTTTAATCTCTAAAGACTCATCAAAACCTTAGATTATGATTGTGCATGCATGTCTAAGGACGTTAGAAAAGTCATGGCAGTCAGGTGCAGTCCCTGGTGATTGGAAAAATGGAAATATTTCACCCCTTTTTAAGAGGGAGAGAAAGGAGCACCCTGAGAACCACTGATGTGTCAGCCTCCCCTCTGTGCCTGGGAAGATCATGGAACAAATCCTCCCTATATCAAAGCACATGGAGGCCAGGGAGGTGATTTGAGCCAGCCAGTACAGCTTCTCCAAGGGCAAGGTCTTGCCAGACCAACCCCTTGGCCTTCTGTGGTGGAATGAGTCCAGCAGTGGACAGGGGAAGAGCTATGGATGTTGTCTGTCTGGAGTTCTGGCCTTTGACATGGTCGCCCACAACATCATTCCCTCTGAATTGCAGATAGGNGAAGATCATGGAACAAATCCTCCCTATATCAAAGCACATGGAGGCCAGGGAGGTGATTTGAGCCAGCCAGTACAGCTTCTCCAAGGGCAAGGTCTTGCCAGACCAACCCCTTGGCCTTCTGTGGTGGAATGAGTCCAGCAGTGGACAGGGGAAGAGCTATGGATGTTGTCTGTCTGGAGTTCTGGCCTTTGACATGGTCGCCCACAACATCATTCCCTCTGAATTGCAGATAGGTGGATTTGATGGGTGGACTCCTTGGTGGATAAAAAATTAGATACGGAATGTCCAGAGAGAAGTGATGAGTTGCTCAATGTCTGGATGGCAATCCAGAGTGTGCAATCCAAATGAGTAAAAAATGGTCGGCACAAACCCTTAAGTTTAGAATATGACTTCACATAATCTTTCAGCCTGATTTATGCAATGATAGAGTTAGTTTTACTGTAACTGCATTCAGGAGTGACATTTTGTATGGGTAAGTGGGCAGTGTCCATTGTCCAGGCACTTGATGTATTTCAGAGTTTTATTAGAGAATAAATTATTTTTAGTGATTGTAATCAAACTCCAATGAAGAATTCATACATAAGCAGAATCTTTGTGTTTTTCCCAGCTCTAAATGTCTTTGTTTAACCACCTGACAATACCAAATAAGGACAACTTTCGAGCAGTTGAAAATCTCAAGAAGTTATCTTGAAAAATTTTCTAAGACACTCTCAAGAGTTAAACATGAGGTTATCAAAAAGTAGTTTTAGTTGACTTCAGTGGGAATGATGTACATTTAACTGAGAGAACTAACTTGATACTGCTTAATTTGTTAGATGGTTCAGCACTAGTAAAGTGACTGTCCTTGTTTAGCCAATTAATAAGCCAGATCTTAGAGGATTTGAAGTTCAAACATTAAGAAGAGTAAAATGTCTCTCAGTGTCTGCATGTTTTTAAAATTAGGAGCTCTGAATATTCCCCCAAATCAGTGGGATATGACTCTGAAAGTTAGTGCTGCCTAAGCTTTTCAGTATCTCTTAGCTGATTAACAGCCTCACTTTGAGCTCAGTCCTCTCCTTCATCCCGAGAGCAGCGTTTTCAGTGCTGTTTGCACATGCAATAGGTAGTTTCAACAGAACAGTTTTGATAGCAGGTCCTTTCCCAGCTCTCCTCAGTTTGAACTGATGCTGACTCAGATCCACTCTCAGCAGTGACCACTGCTCCTCTCCAACTGGCACTACCCTTGTCAAGATGGGCACATTTGCCCGAGACTCATCTTGCCACATACTGCCTCTTTTAGCTTCTTTTCTGTATTTGTTTGGGTTGTTTTGTTTGGTTGGGGTTTTGTTTTGTTTTTCTTTTTGAGAGACTGGAAAGGACCAGTTAGAAGGCTCAGGAGATAAAACTTGAAGCAAGGGAGATGTTAAGCTGAAGCACAGTTCTTGGAAAGGGAACAAAATAACTCAGCAGCTCAGAGCCAGCTCCCTGTTTCCTTGTGAATAATGCATTATTCCATCAAGAAAGTTGCTCCTACTCTGCTCATACTGAGTGGCAATACTGTATTACCTACAATTGGAGACATGTCCAATGAACACAGAAATGCAGGAGAAACAGTTTTTCTTCTCTCCATGTACAGTCAGCAGCCTGTAGCCCTGGGGAGTATTGGATCTGACACAGCACCACAGAGCTTGTGTTTGGAGCTCAGGCTGTGCCTAACAGAGAGTGTGGCTCTGAGGATAAGCCTTGCTGTCACTAACTGAGGGCATACAACAAAAGTGAAGTCTCTATTTTGCAGAATAAACGGGAGTTTTAACAACTACTATCAGTTATAGGTACTGCCATTGCTGTCATGGAAAGAATCAAGTAACTGAGGTGTCTTGTAAGTTTAGTTTGGGCTATACCGGTGTAACTACCTGTCAGGAAATATTCCAGCAGGCAGAGACTTCTCCCAACATGAGCAGGGTAACGGGAACAGAGGAATCCTGTCATTTGTTCAGTCCAAGCTGGGGATTGTCCTGCAACTCTCAAACACCCAGGTTTCTTTTTTTCTGGACACTGGGTGGGAGAGAAGAGGGATTTAGAAGTCACAGTATTCAATCCAAATGAGATTAAAATTGGCTCAGAAGCAAAGCCATAGAGGCTTGGAAATGCTTTCAAATTTCCCATTGTAGATTTAGTTAAGAAAAAACCAACAAGCATCAAGGGGCCAATAGAGATAAAGTAATGTGTTTTCAAAGGTAGGGTAATAGATTTGGGAAGACTACTCGTTTTGGGGAGGGAAGAGACATAGGTAAGGGTGAATCAATTGAACTATATGTCATTATAATAGGATTGTCACAAAGAAAGCTATTTATAAAAAATTAGAAGGTCTGAAAAAGATTCGATTTTCAGCTCATTGAAATTCAATTAGACCACTTATCAGCAGAAAACTTTCAGCTTGAGATCCTTCAGAAGCTGAAGTTATCCTTAAAATTCTGTGACATACAGCTACCATTCCTCATTAGCCAAGTGATAGATTAATTAATCATGGCAACCCAACTGGATATTGCAACATTTTCATACAGAAGAAAACAATCCAGTGTTAGTAAAATTTTGAATATTTCCACTAAAGGAGAGTGGCATTATGTTGTTAGGTAACAATTAACAGAGGTTTCATTGTTATCCAAGTTTTACCAGATTTCAACCAATGCAGTAGCAGTGATTTAAGGGCAACTACTCGTCCCAGACTGCAGACATTATTGCACTTGCAGAGAATTATCAAGTATTTTATGGATGCATAAAGTAGTATCATTATACTTAGAGATCTTTCTTTCTCTATTCCTTTTTCATTTTCTTTGCAGAGTTAAATATTATTATATTTGTAGCCATACATTCATTTTACAGTTGAATACTGTTCAGGTGCAAGCCTGAATCAACATCCAATTTTCACCCTGCCTGTATTTTCCACTACAGATTTTCAATATGTAGCAGATCTTTCAGAACTGTTACTATATGTGATCATCATTAATGGTCCTGAACCATTCTGCAAAGGTAGCTGCTTGACTGAATGTATTAGTCTCCATCTTCTGGTATTTATTGTGTGCATTAAATCTCACTGACTAGCTCTTTCTTCATCTTATGCCCTGTCTTTTCTTAGTGGTAGTTCCTTTGTGTGCCCATGAGACCACCCTCCCACCCCCCAGCTGCATTTTTGTATGAGCAGTTATGCACCATCTCAGACTCCTGTATAAGAGCATGAGAGCAGACTGATTTCACTAAAATAACACAAGCAGTGGCAATCTGATATTTCAGCCTTCACAGCATCACACTGAGAGAGATTTGCAGATAACGGTCATTTAGGGATTAATTTTGGTGTACACACCAAGAAAGCATAAGTAGATCCAATTTTTTTTGTTCCATTGATTTGTGATCATACTTTTGTAAGCACATACAAATAAACTACCTTTAAGAAATCATCCTGATAATGTCAGTTACTGCTTAGTCTTTTCAGAATGGAAATGAGCCAGGTATCACAATGACGCCACGTGCCACAAGGACACATAATAAAAGTTAAATGAATAAAAGTCCTTTTAAAATTTGAGGAAAACAGCAATGATATGGGAGTAATACAAATAATAATAGTATATATTTGTAATGGAAAGAAATGTCAAATCACATTATGATACATTCTAAGCACTTCTTCCCCCTTCCCCCCCATCCCTTTACTTATTGACAAGAATCTTGACAAGTCTTTGTTTTTACATCTGGAACTGACAAACCCAGTGAGAATGATCCTTCTTGGAAATTCTTTATGGGGAGAAAACATCTGACTGCAGTCCTTCAGGGCTTGGCCAAAACTGAGGAACAATGCTCAGTTATGCAGCCTCAGTCGGTGGCACCTGCTGGTATTGGCAGAAATGGATTTTGACCATTAGAAAAAAACGTTTGATATAGATGATAATTCTTTTACACAAGGTTACATGGATGGAGAAAGACACAGCAAAAAGCCCACACTGCCAGAGGTGTGATCAATAACATTTTCCTACTTAAAATTTGCCTTACCTTTTGAAAAGTGCTCTCAGGACAGATTGATGGCAGAGGTTGCTCACAGCAAGCTTTTTGAGCAGGCTGGAGCACTCTGTGCCTTAAAGTATGTTGGCTTAAGCATGAAGTGTACATTGGCCTTCCTGTGACACAGATAAAAGGTGACTTTATGATCTACTTATTTGCGTCTGTTTGTCCTTATGGCCTTCCCCACCATTTCTGCTAATAAATGATGCAACTCAGGGGGAGTGACTTTGATGTCCCAGGTCCTTCATGGACTCCATCCTGGTTTCTTCACAGTTGCTGGTGTAGATACAAATGTGTTCAAGCATTTTTGAGGGTTGGTAGTTGAGGTAGTTGAGCTTCTCTGTTTTCCAGTCTTTTGGAATCCTGCTTTTATTCTCTAGGACATAATTATTCATCAATCCATCAGTAGAAAGACTGGAGGATTAATTTAGATGTGTTCTCTTTTACATACCAAAAGCAAAGTTGTGGGGCTTTTGTTATTTCACACATTTCTTTTGTCCCAGAGGAAGGTATGATTAAAATGTTTAGGGTTTATTACAGTTATGATAATAGCATACTCTCTCTAAGGAAAAAAAAAAAAGTTCTTTTAAACAAATATTTATCTGCCAGCACAGTAATCATTGAAATAGTGCTGCTGATATAATCCTCATTCTAACAGGCTTTGATTAATTCAATCTGCTTTGCTTTAGAAAAAGGTTTTCTTTTGATAAGTCCCCATCCCTGGAGGGATTTAAAAGACGTGTAGATGTGGTGCTTAAGGCTTAGTGGTGGATCTGGCAGGGTTAGGTTAATGGTTGGACTTGATGATCTCACAGGTCTTTTCCAACCTATTATTCTATGATTCTGTTCATGTGAACCTGTCAATTAAATGCTAGAGTTTCTACTCACGTCCACATTTTTAAATTGCCTTTAGGTATATATATGATGAAGAAGAGGTAAGCTAGCATTTCCAATTAAACAGAAATTGAACAAAAAAAACCCAGGAAATTACTGTGTTTCAACAAGTGACATACTGTCTGGATTTAGATTCTTCCTGATTCCTCCAAGTACATATAAGGCTCTCTAGTTGTTCTTTGCACTCATGGCTATACAGATGTTAATGTCCTTCAAATATTTTCTCATAGCCAACTCTACAATTCATGTGTCCAACAGTTAAGAGGGTTATAGGAAGGGAGAAAGGGAGAACACCTACAGAATTGTTAGAAACTAAATTGAAGTAAGCAGCTTTTATAGTGTTTATCCTAAAAGAACATACATATTTCTAAAAGGATAATTGAGAGAGAAAAAGAATGAGACTGCTAAGGCTCTGTTGAGAGGTGCTTCTTTGCCCACAGTTATCCTGTTCATCGTAATCCCTCAAAGGAAATGTGCCCTTGTAACAAGTATTGGCTCATGTATTATTCTGTGTAATATAAAGAGGGTTCATCTATTCTCTACACCCGAACTCGGCATGCAGCTTCTGTTCTAAAGTGCCTGGCTTACTCTGAGCCTGTTTACAGTGCAGCTGACATTTTGAACTGCACAATGTGACAAGCTGACAGTGCCTCTGATTATAAAATCAGCTCATCTGTTGATATTAGGAGAGAGCAAGATGATGTATGAAATCAGTTTTAAATAGCTCATACCATGCTCAAAAATATGCACATTTCAAATATTTTAAGAAGAAAGGGTAGGCAGTATGTAGCTTTAATTTATTTTGTCTCTTCATTTGGTTTGAAGACTGTGCTAAATTGTTATTTGTTCCTATAATATGCAGTGGGCACTGAAACCAAGAGACTGATTTAAAAGTTAATGCAATGCCACGTTTTCAAAAGTTCACCTTCTACAGTCAGGACAAAGAGCTCAGCTTTGCTTCTTAAGTGCATCAATAGGTTTAACTACGAGCTGGCACTGGAGGACCAGCTCGTGCCTGCCATTGTGATCCCAGGTGCCAAATTGTCAAGCATTCAATATGTGAGCTCAATATAAGCTGCCCAAAATATTTTGAAAATCTAAAGAACATAGCCTAACTAATCAATTAAATTGCCACTTGTATCGATTACAGACATTATGAAAACAATTGTTTCCTTTTGTCAGCCTTGATATGTGTCAAAAGGAAAAAGAAAAGGGATGTTCAAAGGAGGTAATGTGTTTTAAATGAAAGCAAGAAATGAAAATACAATTTACATTCAGTTGCCATGTAGGCTGGATTTAGAAATGTTATGATATATCCAGTCTCTATGTATTTATTTTCATAGTATTTCAGAGATGTTGAGAAGTATTTCAAGTCTTCCACCTCACATCCAGAAAATGCCTGTAGTAAATGTTTAATATGCTAGTACATAATGCTACCACAATAAAAATGTTCAAGTGCCATTAAGAATCTGGCTAAAATCCATAGTACAAGGAACTTCAAAGCTAGGCTGGCCAGTTCTAACTGTTTAAAGCCAACCCTGTAAATGTAGTTGACCACAATTTATTTTTGTGTTGTGCCACCCTTCATAAAGAGCCCACTCTAATCAGAATGTGATGCGTATTGCAGTCCAACAACTGTTTGTTGCATTCAGTTGTGACTGCTGAGATACTGCCTTGAGTGTCTAACAAACACCAAATCTATTGAATAGTGATTGAATTATTTAATATCTGAATTATTTAATGTCTGAATCTGTCATATAGGCCTTCGGCATCACATCTTGATTATTGTGCCTTCATTTTCCGTGGTTGATGAATACAATTCTTCCTGTCTCCTATCTCTTCAGAGTGATGTCTCAAGTTTTTCTTGCTCATTGTTTTAGCTAAGCAATGAGAAGTTAAGTTTCTGGATCTGAGTGGGTTTTTTCTATTGATTGCATTTTGTTACACTTTTCTTTCCTTTTAAAATAGAGTGTGCAAGTATATATGAGTGTGTATATGTGTGTGTATGTATATGTCTGAGCTGTGCTGCTTTGTTGGGTTTGCAGCTACTATTTTTTTCCCAAGTAGTTTTCAGGGACAGACTTCATAGATAACTTAATAAAATTTGCCTGTGGTTACGGATAAAACTTGCTAAGAATGTATGAATGGATGTGGACAGTCCTGCTTTGGATGAGATGAAAGTAAACTGAACCCAGTTTGTTTTTGACAAAAAAATTGTCTGGATCAACAGAAGCAAACTGTTCAAACAAAACCAACCCACCTTTGATTAAAATGTTTCTCATGATCAGGCCATGCCATGCTTTGGTGTAATGGGATATTGTCTTCTAATTCATGTGACAAAGCATAAATGTCTTTGTTTCCAAATCTTACCAGACTCTACCTAAAGTTTCCCACTCATAAATGGCAACTTGACCCTCAACCATGATTAGGTACAGTTTAGGTTGTTTTTCTCACTTACTAAACATAAAACAAACAAACAGGTAATTTTCTCCCCCCTGCACTGCTCATGTGTCAAACAATGATCCACTAAGTATCAGTTAAGACAATTCTTCATGCACCGTCACCTTCCACCTCACCATTTTTACCTGGAGACTTATAAATACACAGTAGTGCCTAATTTCCTCATTCACTAAGGTTATTTTCAGTGCTGCTGACGAAGGTGCAGTGACCCACTGTCTGCTTTCCCCCTTCTCTCAGCCTATGTTTCTGTTTGCTTCAGCAGTAGGGAGCACAACAAAGTCCTTGGCTGTGACTGGATCTGCAATGCACAGCTACAACATTCATTCTAATGATCATGAAGCCACAACAGTTTGCTTCTGAAAAGAGGGGTTTTAAATGAAATACAGAGGTGGCTGCTACATCTGCCTGCAACAGCTGATGCCAGTTGTAGTATTTAACTCTCTGTACAGCAGGGGGCAAAGTGACTCAAAAGAAAAGGGAACTATCGAAGATGCAGATTTTGGCCAGAAAAAGTTTCCTATATTAACGTCATGTGGACCTTAGTTAATAAAATGTCATGACCATAAAATCCTTGATTCAGTGTAAAACCTGAACCTAAAGGGCAGTCCTGAAAAATCAAAAACTGGACTTGGAGTTCTCTGTGGAATAGAATAGAATAGAATAGAATAGAATAGAATAGAATAGAATAGAATAGAATAGAATAGAATAGAATAGAATAGAATAGAATAGAATAGAATACTTGAGCTGGAAAGGACTACAGTAATCATCCAGTTTAATTGCCTTGCCAATTCAGGGCTGGCCAAAAGTTAAAGTGTGGTCCAAATGCCTCTTAAACTCTGATGGGCTTGGGGCATCGACTGCCTCTCTAGGAATTCTGTTAGTGTTTAACCTCCCCCTGAAGAAAAAAAAACCAAAAAAATAAAACAAAAAAAAAAACAACCAAAACCAAAAACAAATGCTTCCTAATGTCCAGTCCAAAGAAAATATGAATTACGAAGAATTTAATATCATTTTACCACTTTTGATTTAAATGCGAGCTCTGGGCTGCCAATCTTGTTTTGCAGCAGAAACCGTTAAATGAAAGCTTTGAGATAACACCAGAGCAGAGCTAAATTTTTGAAGCATTTTTTAAAATATCTTCTTTCTTGCCTGATTTACAGAATGATGCAGCAGAGTGTTAGACTACTTGATTTTTCTGTTTTCATTTACAGCATGTGTAGTAACCTAATTAGAGCTGGCTTTTACTTGGTACCCCAAGGGCACATATGCCAAGTGTTTTGGGAAAATGTTCCTTAGAGTCCACACACCAGGATCTCAACTGTCCAACAGCATCAATTGCTGCCATTAGAAATAAAACTCAAAGGTTCAGTTATTCCTGTAGGTAAAGGGCTGGGTAGCTCTGATTGATCATTTAACTTCCCTGGTCAGCTCTATCTTTAATTCAGAATATCTATTTTGTGGGGATTTTGTGGAGTTTTTTTGCTATTTGTTTGTTTTTCCATTTCAGCACTTTAGTTAATATTATGGTTTGGGTTTTGGGTTTTTTTTGGTTTCTTTTCCCCTTAAAAAATGGATTCAGCTCTAGGCTGGTAAATACATCCCTTCCTTACTACCCTGGCCATGTCAGTGAGTTGAAAAATCGTACTCAAACGAATAAACATTTCAGATTAGCACTTCATTCACGTAAAACTAAGTTTTCAAAAACATCTTGGAACAAAAAAAAAGTAGCTGAAGACATCATAGGGGTTTTGATTAAAGTGAACATTCTTTGAGCTTTATAGTCATGGAATCTCACATATGGAAATTACAGTTGGTCTTAATCTGCTTTGAGAAGACTGGTGCGAATATTAAAAAGTAATGAACTAACAAGATTGTTTGTTAATGCCACATAAAAGTGCTAATTATGCTTCATTTCCTGCCTACAGCTAAACCCAAGAGACATTGCCTAAGAAATTGTTAAATAAGTTGCCTCACTTGAAATGAGAAGAGATCTGCAGTGCTTGATGGATTTACTTGTAAGGAGTTGGGTGCCACATAGGGTCTTTCAAAGTGTGGCAAATGAAAGAGCACTACCAACAAACTTGTTTAGTTCACAGAAAGTATATTATTATCTTATTTGTGATTCCCACCACCTCACTGAAGAGGAAAGGCTTGATTCTTAATTGCTCTTTCCCTGCAGATTCAGTATGTAGCATAGTATGATACTGCAATGAAATGTTAATTGTCTTATTAGGGCTTTATTTTTTAAGACCACAATGATGGTATTTTTTCCCCTCTAGAAAGTGTACTTGAAATATACCCCACTATGACCCACTGGCTGTGAATATTTCTGAAGTGTTTTACTTTGCATCCCTGCTAACATCTGTCTCTCTTGTCTTAGGGACAGGTGCAACATAAAAGAGTCTGCAGAAATGTCATGATGATAATTGAAGCCTTGAGGGGGGAAATTAATTCACCTTTTGCTGTTTTTCTACTATAAATCTACCCTATTTTTCCTTTATAGGATAGAATATGAAATTTTAAAATGTTGCACTTGATCCTTATACTGAATGTGTAGCAGTTGAAAGATTAGTTAATAGTTAAAACTTTCATCTCTAATATCTCAAAAGCAAGTTAATGTTATCTTTTCTCAAAGATGGAACATAAGCTGAATTTTATAATATTTAGAATTTTTCCTATTCCTCTTAAATGATTGTTGTGGTGAGAAGGAAATTTTACTGTTAGGGATATCACAGTGGCTCATTTTTTATGTGATTTTGTTTTAAAATAATCTCTGGACTAAACATAAGAGGAAGAGCTCCACAATACTGAGGAGGGAACGAAATAGAAAATACAGGAGTGTTCAGAATTAAGTGAGGCTTCGGACACATGTCTTTCTGATTCTGGCTTTATAATTAAAGAAGCTCCAGGAAAACTTCATCATATGTTTTTGCTCACATCTATTTGAGGAGTGGCCTGCCTTTTGGAGGATGGAAACATCCCTATGGAGCCTGGGTTTCATGGAACCGAAGAGTAAAGGCCCTTGAAACACCCTCTAATTTAAATGTGATGGGCGGTGGGCAGGAAAAGCGTGATGGGTGGTGGGCAGGAAAAGAGTAATAGCTCTTGACAGATGTGGTGGTGTTACAATTCATTGTTTCCCAGTTAAATACTTAAATGTGTTTGGGTTAGTTTGTCCAGTAAGATTGCTATTTAATGGCTTTGTTTTTAACTTGTTACTGAGCTATTCAGGAATATTGTGAGCTGGCTTGGAGTGTGGAAAATGCTGCACTACTTGGGGCACCCCTTAAGCCTGTTGTGAAGGGCACCAGCTGTGGGAGCAAAGTGCCAGGAGCAGAGGGGCAAGCGGGGGGGGCCATCAGTGCCTTGAGATAAATGGTTAATTCTTCTGCATCTGGAAGAGCCAAATGCAGGGCAAGCAGAGTGCAGGCAGCTCATAGGAAATAAAAGACTTGTGCCCATAGGAAACTACTAAAGTTTCACAATACTCTGCATAAGAGTAGAGGTGTTTAATGCATTACGTGCAAATGTTATCACTGATTAACAAAGAAAACAAATTCAGTACAGAAACCTTTGCAAACACAAGATGAGTTTGTGCTGATATTGCAGCAGCAGCGTTAAACAGTTTACGCACTGGTCCACGTAATGAAAGAGCAAGGAATGAAATTAGTACCTGAAAAGCATTTTTATCCTGCAATTTGTGTAAGTGTATTATGCTCTATTGTTGCTCTTTAAAGAATAGCTATTTCATAAATGTTTTTGGCTTTAAAAAATAATTTATGCCTAGAATTAGTAATGATACTACACAAGAGACCTACTGCTAATAGAAGTTTCTTTTTTTAAGGAAGAATCAACACTCAGGCTGTGACATTGTGCATTGTCTTCAGCACATTTATAATGGTATGAGTTCCTGATTAGCTATTGAATGACTAAAAGGACTCAAAATATATGGCCGTTTTCACATGGAGGAGGCAATAATGCCTACTATGGGAAGAGCAATAAAACACATTTATTGGCTGCTTGAATAAAAACAGGTATATCCCTCCTGGCTTCACCTCTGCAAATTGTTAACTACACAGTTGCTGAGAATGTGAAAAGGGGAAACAATAAACTCTCAGATAACCAAAAAGGGAAAAAAAGAGTGCGTAGTTCTTTTTTTCTAAAGTCATCAGTGTTGGTTATGGCAGTGTTTGAAGCATAAAGTAAAGCCTTCATGGGCCTATTGCTCTAACAAGGGTAATTTGATAATGATGATGTCCTGTGCTGCTTTTTATTTATCTGTGGATACACAGTAAAACCAGATTTTCAGAGGAGTCAGGTAAAGAAATTCTTTCTTTTGTTTACTTCATTTGTTTATTTATAGCTTCCAGTCAGAATGCTATATGGTGCTGAGAAGTACAGCAGTTCTGGGAGATTTAGCATAACCAAATTTTTATAAAAATCCTTATTAGTTTAGGGATTTGTTGAACTGTAGAATCTTCTATATGCACAACAGTATACAGCATGTTATATTTTAAGCTAGGTAAAGGCACAGAAAGGATATGGCTTTATTGCCATTTTGTCATTTGTTTAACTTTTAACCAAATTTAAAATAATTCTGCTTTTTAAATTGTGAGTGTGCAATAGTAACAAGGAATGGTGATAAAATGCCTTTCTTATTTCTCCTGTATACTCCAACATTTTTTTCATTTGCTATTAGCATCGTTATTTTTGTTATAATAGGAATGTGTTTATATTGTACTCAAGAGTCTAGTTGTATTGTGCAGTAAACACTGCCAAAGAAATCATTTGAGAATACTTGCTGATCATGAAATAATTGTGTATAAGCCACTTCAGCTTTCCTACTTGAAATCCTCTTTATTGTGAAATGAAATCCAAGTCTGTTATTCAATATATTTTTCTTACTGTGTCTTGCAAGCAGCACTTCCCTCTGGCACTTACAATATCATTACTGCATGACAATGCAATGGTTACACTATTTCCTCAAACTGCACCTATAACCTGGACATCAATTGGTAGACATGGGATGTAACAAATAGACTATATATCGAGCTCATTCACCTTTGACTCTTTCTAAAGAGCAAAGGCTTTCAATCTCAAAAGTGAATGTAAGTAGTTTATTTACATGAGTTGTATTGCTGCAACAGTCTTTACCAGAAGACTGATATAATTTTTATCCCAAGCCTAGTTTGGAAAGGATTGTAAACTTTGAATAGATTTATAAATCTAGATTTTAACCTTTTCACTATTCTGCTTTTTGGTTGGTTGCCTGAGCTACCTCTTCTTCCCAGGTTACTGATGCTGTTAATAGGAGAGAATAGGAATGGCTAATGAATCAAACTACGGGACACTGAAAAGGTCAGAGCAGTACACTTTACTATTATCTTCCACAGAATATATGAGGCATTAAAATTCTGATGCTGTGGTTGTGTGACAAAGAATATAATGAGAACTATAAATAATAAACAGCACAACATGAATCTTTTCTTGTGATAATGATTGTAACAAGCATAAGAGGGAGAAAATCCTTAACCCATTCTCACTGTACTAATAAGACCTCTCCTCGGATGCGTGTTCTAAGATCTGTAATTGTAAGAATGAAAAAAGGAATTTTAAAGTATAGTTGAATCCAGCAAGGAAGATGGAGCTTTCATGGACATTCTCTGCTAAAACGTAACATTTTTTGCTTGAAAGGCGTTTGTGGATGAATGTGAAAAGGTACTTCCCAATAACATGAGTAAAATTAAGGTTATGAGAAGGTTTGTAGACTTGAAATAACATCATTACCACCCCTTTGTAAAACTGCCCACAGACACAAATAGGTGATATTGGCACACTGTCTGTGTCTGACTTGGGGTTTACAATTGCAGGTGGTACAGAGGTTCATAAGGATTCTCAACTCCTTTGCTCTGAAGTCTGAAAGTACAGGAAGGGCTTATCACACTGGGGCTAAATCTAACAAGGGGGAGTTGTGACCTGATTGGCTAAATTTTGGAATAACATCCAACTTCTCAATGTACACAGTATAACAGGAAGTTCATCTGCAATAACCAGGTGCCCTGTCAAAATCTCCTTCCGCTATTTGTAAGATTGGTATAACTAAACAGAAATAGGTTGTTAAAGAGAAATGTATTCATGTTGAAGAATCCTATGGCTGACTTACTGAAAATTGTCAGGAAATCAAGATAAATTGTGAAACTTCAGCTTACCATCCTTTAACCTCTGACTTCTCCACTGTTGCTCCCAAAAGTCTCTGCTTGTTTTCATCAAGCTGTTACCAAGTCTATTGGAGGTTAACATTTAGGTTTTACAGTTGAATTTTTGATATTTTGATGAATTATATACATAAAACCAAAACATAATGTTGTTAGACCAAAGCTAATTCCTTCAGGTGGAATTAAATCCAGGAGGAACCAGGAAAACACTTTCTTTGATAACTGTCAATGAGATAAAAAATAACTTTCCATACTTCAGTACTGTCTCAGTGGTGGAATCATAGTAGTGCTACCAGAGTATATAAAGATCAAAAATCAAAAATTCTGAGCAATCTGCAGGTATAGGATCAAGGTATGAAAATCAGCTTTATAGTACCAGTACTGTCGTCACACCTTCAATGGCATTTTAGACAAATCTGAGACCATTACCTTTCTGTAACGGGATTATAACTCTCCTTATGTTTCTCTGTCACAGAATCCAATAAACAAAACTATACTAATCCAAATGTATTCTCTCCAAATCTTTGATGCTCCTGCAGATTGGTTTTGTGAATCAGATTCCTCCTGCAGCCTCTATTTGGCATTAGAAAGGATTTTTGAGGTCACTTGATGTTTTCTTCCTGGGCCTTTGAAATCATACTTAATTATTTCAGGTTCTCACTGCTCTTAGCTCCCTCAGGTTAGGTACTGTGATTTAATTTAAATGTACCTCCTGCGAGAAGCCTGACAGGAGCCTGGGCTCAGTTCTCCACCTCAGTCCCAAAGCATCCTGAATCCAGCCATGTGAGTGGTTGTGGGACTTCAGTGTGGGAAAGGAACGAAGAACAGTGTGAGAAGTTGGATGTGATTTCTAATCCCTGATGAAGGGGAACATATACAGGCAACTAGAAAATGAAATATCTGGCTTTGAGAGTGCTGGATGGGGAGCAGAAATTGAGAACTTTCTTGAAAAGCAGCTGAGTATTTGACCGATATGTGACCCATCATGATTATCCATGGCCTCTCAGATGAAATGACTTAAAATGTTGTTCCTGGGTTGCTCAACTATTTTGAAGTTTGTGTTGAAATTCCATCTGGGAGCCCTACATGTATATATTTACTCTTTCATAATAATAGTGAAGCAGTTAAAATTTGCATTATTGCCAAAATAATACAACTTTTTTGGCAATGAGCTTTCTGTAAAATAGAGAAAGTGCCATTTATTTTTTTCCCTTTTTATTTTGCATATAATGCAGGTCTCAAAATGCTTTCAAAACCCCAAATTCTGACATAATAATTCTTCCTGTAAGATGAAGTCTGATAAATGAAAGATCTGCTAACAGATGTGTCTTACTGCTCTAGGTACACTACTTTGAAACAGTGCACATGCTTCACTTTCTTAGTGTTGCTAAGAAACAGTGAGAATGGAGAGTATGATTCTGTGTCATTGGTGTTTTCTGATTAGTAAATAATAAATGTTTTAAAGAAGTTGAAATACCTGTCTTAGAGTTGTTTCAGAATTGTGACTGGGTGGCAGAGAGCTGCCAGCCAGCAGTATCCTGTGTTCACATCAAACCCTCCTGTTAATTAGGCCAAGAAGGTCAGTGAAGAGAAACATTGAACCCTGTTATACTGGGCTGACTGAGTCAAGGGTAAGAAGGTTCTAGTTAAATCAATAGCAACTCCTTCAGCAGCCAAATAGCTCCAGGCATCTCTTTAAATTGATAATTGTATTTGATAGCTGATTCTTTTTTGCTTTTGATCTGTATGGCTTCTTTGGAACTGGAGGGAATCAGACTGATGAGTGGTGGCACGTAAAGATTTAGGGAGAGCATTTTATACATAATGTACTCTCTTTGTCCCATTGAGTGTGTAAGGTGGAAGTGAAAGATCACAGAGTAGGGTTGTTATTATTATTATAGCCACTTACCAGGAGGAGAAACTTTAGAGAGGAAGAGATAAGGAAGTGATCTGCAGAAGGCACTAAATGACAGGGTTGGAGTGAGTTCCTGCTGCACCGTTTGGTGTGCTGGATTCTACAATAAGAAGGATTTGATTTTCAACCATTTAAGTTCACAGGACTTCTTCTAGTATCTTAAATGAATACAAATCATGTTGTAAAGTAGTATATTTCCAGTCCAACTAGCATGAAATGACTGGATAGTCTTTCAGTCCCCAAAAAAGGCAAATGGAGCTTTATTAAAAGGAAAGTTAGTATAAAGTAGTCTTGCCAAGACATCTCTGTCCTTCTAATGAGTTGTGATCACATTTCTAATACTGAATACTCTCAAATATCTGCAACTAAATAGCAATTTTCTTTTTAAGTCTCAAGTCCTGTGTAACTAGTTACTGGCATTTTTCTTGTCAGACTGCTTAAGAAAATAGTGAAAGATCTCCAGACATAGGAACTCATTTCCTCCCATTTAGTGACTGCAACACACAGCAACATGTGTAAGGTCCCACCACACAGCCAGGAGCCTGGACACATCTGCATCTCTCTTTTCTGTAACACAGCACACTGCTTGTGACTGCAAATTGTAATCAGCACTTCACCTTTCCAGCACTGACTTAGATTTAAACAGAAATCAAAAATAACTGGAAGTGCTCAGATGATAAGTTAAATGAGGCAGGAACCAAGATGGCTGTTTCCTGCTCCTCTAGGGAATGTTTATCTGATCTACTACGTGATTTTAACACATTAAAAATTTCAGTAATATATTTTTCCTTAAATAGTCAAATAAACAGCTTTGAAGATGAAGTATAATATATTACCTATAATTCAAGATGCAAGAAAATATGCTGATGAGGCCCAAAATTAAAATAATAATAGAAGTATACCCAGAAGAAGCCATTCCTGTTATTTGTTAAAGTACAGTGTTGTGTTGTTGTCACCTGTGTTTGCTAAAAATGCTTTTTAATCATTACTGGCAAAACTATTGCCTTATTTGTGAAGGGCTGTAGGATGTGTCTTGCTGCCCTGGAGAGTATATTTATCTTGTCATTTGATATTAAATTGATTTCTTTATAATATTTTGTAAAAAATGCATTTATTGGATGTGCTTTTAGCTGCAGAACACAGAAGTTTTTCCCTCAGTTCTGAAGTGCCATTGAAGGTCCAATGTCAGTTGAAGGCAGCTGTTTTGCTTTCAAATTGTTTGCTATTATATGGAAATAGATTGTTGTTATTTTTGTGCATTTTATTTATTTATGCAAAGAAACAAAGCATTCAGTGCAAATCAGCATGTAAAATTTCAACTGCTGTGAAAGAGACATAAAGCAAAGGACAAGAAGCAGTTTATAGATGATTTACTCAAATGGTCCACATTTTGAAATAGTGTTTGAAGATGGTAAATATGCACATGCAAAGCCCAGCATTTGCATCAGCATTTAGAAATTGATTAATTACATGCCTGACTGCCAACTGAAAAGCATGAAAACCCTGTTTAACTGCAGTGCTTCGTCTATAGCTGGAACTAAAGGTTGCAGATACTCACAATTTGCAAATTGCAGGTCTGTTTGAAACAGGGACAGTTGCCTTCCTGTATTAGCAGCACTGTGCAAATTCATATTAATGAGTTAATAATGTAGTGACAGATTTAATTGTTTTTCACCTTGCCACAGTCAGCTCCAGCCCATTTTCTAAGTGTTCTCTAATTTGGAGGGACTGAGATTCACTAGATCTTATTTAAAGAAATTAGTGCTCAGACTCTGTCTTCAAGGCCTTTGAATAAGGACATTGTGTTCTTCTGAAGAAACAATAATTTCCCCTTATATTTTATAAATGCCTCTTCCCAGTCAGTGTTCTGCACTTTAGTGCATTATTCATAGTTAATAAATAAATTACAGCATAATAGAAACATAAATATGATCTTGCTCTTAATACTGAAACTGATTATAGGAAATAAATGAAGTGTAAGATGGATTCCAATGAGTGGAAAAACATGCCTTAGTCATGGGACCAGCAAAGAGGTTTGCTTTCTGCACTCGTGAGGTGGAATTTCTGCTCCACCAAAAATATGATCAAAATTGTCAGAAGAAAGCTTCAATATGACAATCTCTGTCCCTTGGAAAGAGAACAGTTCAGAAACGCTTGTTCAAAATCAAGGGTGAAAAAACCCAGAACATCCCTGCAGGTACACTGATGAAGGTGAATTGCTCTTTATTTCAGTCTTACCTTTCTCAATTCACTTTTATTTGCTTTCTAAGTATTTGGGACATGGACTCTTTACCTTGTTAGAGCTCAGCAGGAAGATGGTGAGACCCGAATACAAAGAAATCTAGAACTGTATAGAACCTGATGGAATGAGGCACCCAGGGGCAGATATATATTTACTGACTGCTTTTCACTCATGTGCTGCTCTGATCATCTAGCCAGGGGACAGGTTAGCTGGCATTTCAATCAGGTGGTTCCCATATTCTTTTGTAATGATATATGAATGTTCATTATCCCCAGTTAAGGTTGTTTTTTCTCCCCCTGTGCAGTTAATAAGTGCTAAAAGGAGTGGGCTGTCAAAACCCCCCAGATGTTATTAAGTAGTATCCAAAGACAGCAGAAGATTCAGCATGGCTCAAATTTCTTGTTTTCCTGCTGCTGAAACTGGACTGGTCATGATTTGTGTCTGGATTCTCTGTGTAATGTCACAAGTGTTCAGAAGTTGTGAAAGCTTTTGCCCTTTCAGACACATTTCCCCTTTTCATCCTCTCTCCTACCCAATGATGTGATTTCACTGCAGTGGAGATATTCCAGCTCAGAGATATGGAGATATCCAGTACATCCACATCATGGAACAGATGGATCCAGGCACACTGAGAAGGTGAGGGTGCCTGATGTTTAGGGCATGACAAATACAAAGCCATACTCAGCACTGTGGGATCTCCCAGGCATGTGTTGGATCAAACCCCGTGTCTGTGTCAGGGAAGAATTTACAGCTCTTGGTGTTAGAGACTAGGGGGGACTTAAAATGCCAAGGATTGAATCATGGAGTAGACCTGAAATGGAGACTGTATTTAAACCATCTCCCAGGGATGACATGAATATTTTTAAACAACTGAACCAAATGCCAGAAATCTCAGGTATATGATTTGCTCTTTCTCTTCATTATATCACATCCACATATAAATCCAATGTATACGCACCAAGAAATCAGCATATCTTTCACAAATTAGCAGAAATCCTGCTAGGTTTTTTTCTCCTCTCGTCTTTTTTCTTCATGAAACATCTATTAACCAATCTGTAGGAAAAATCAGGAGGAATTGTTAAGACTTGTAATTATGTAAATATAAAATAGTCTTGAGGAAAGAAACCAAAAAGCCATATTAGATAGGTTGGATGAAACTGCTTGGAAATGTTTACTTTTGCCATCAAATTAAATTTTGTCTTATATTTAGCATAAGGCTTACAACATTTAAACAAACAGTAACTTTATACAGCAAAAACTAATTATATTTGTTTAGCCTAGCTAAAATGCAGATATGTGTTGTGGCTAATTTACAGAAAAGTTTAGAAGTGCCAATGTAATGTATTTATTATTTATTGTAATACAAATCTTTTGTGGGCTGTGGTCTAGATTTTAACTCACAAAGTCTTCTAAAGACAAGAGAAAAAGACTGGAATGCATNTTGTACAAACGAATCCCTTTTGAGCATAAACCCATGAAGGGCTGTTCATAAATGTTGTTCAGATTTAATACAATAATGTAATGGAATCTAAATGTGACGTGCCATCCAGAGAGCAATTACCCATGTAACACAGATTATGAAGTATTAAAACTGTGGTGACTTTTCTACTAAAATAAGGGCTCAGTTATTTCAGGAGGAGTTCTAAAATTTTAATAAGGAATTCAATGACATGTAAATTCTATTAATACTTAGACTTTGCAAGTCATATGATTTCAGATCCCACAGACGAAGCCAGTGCTGGTATCAGAGTTCCCAGAAAAGCAATTGCTGAGGTCACAAGTGTTTGTTGAATCTCTGGAAGGGTGGCCTGTTTTAGCTCTGTACCACCATTGAACACATTCTTCTGGACTCTTGGTCTCTTCATTTTCTACTCAAAGTATGGTTTTTAAATTTATTTTTCCCCAAAGAGGTTGGAGGCAGAGAAACTTGGGCATAAACCACAGAGCAGTTCAGACCAGGGAGCAGGTTCTGTGGCCAGTTTGAACAAACATAATCTGCATGAGATTTGTCTCCTTTGCTCAAAACTCTTATTCAAGGCCATCCCAAACTGCTTCTTGCTTTCCCACATCCCACCGTGCCCCAGCCAGACTATGTTTTCAGTGCCATGGTATGCCATGAATCAACCTTCTCACTTTAGACAAATATTTGGGACAATACTCAGGGGCAGACAGAGATCAAAAAGAAAGACCAAATGGAGCTCTGTTTGTGGATATCTGGGCCATACACACAGTGTTGTTGCCAGGAGAGTAGCCTTGCATAAGAGCAGGAGCAGTTTGCCATATTTCTTACTTTTTATGTCCTTGTCTGAAAGGACAAATTGTGGGAGGTGTTGTAAAGAGGTAATAAAGAAGGTAGGTTGTCAAGCTGAAACTTTGTCACTGATCCAACAGAAAACTCTGAGCTGCAAGAATAATGGTGCAAACACAGCTGTAGAAACAAGATTGAAAAAGTTATTTGAGTGGATATTTAGTAAATATAAATGCTGTGGATTTGCCTTAATATTTAATAAGCTTTTATTTTTAATAAGTTGTTAGATATATTTGCCTCAGTTCACCTTCCAGCTCAAGTAATTTTTACTGAGCACGTTATTTGATGTATTACAGAACAAGAGCCTCAAAAAAATCTGAAATACATTTCATTGTCAGTATTATCTGATTAATAGAATTCTGCTAAGCCAGAGATGTCACAGGTAGTGATTTCCCCTTGCAGTAATGAGATCAAACCCACTTTGTGTTGATTGTGTTCTATTAAAGAACTGGTCTGGGAGAGGTTTGAAATAGGTGTCCAAGCTGCCCCCAGTCCCTCCACTGTGTAAGCCAAACTCACTGCCTTGGTTGTGGTTTCTGTCCTTCCCCACCACAGATGTGTCTGTGCAAGAGCTACAAAACTCACATGAGTTGAGCTGAGCATCATGAAACTGAGTCCATCATTTTCTGCTTCTTGGAAATTACCAGTCTGCAGCCCAAATACTTAGAAAATTTGAAAACAGACAAATGGGAAATATTGCACCTGAAAAAAATATATTTGATAGCTGCACTTTTAAGTAACTTGAAGAAGAAATCCTTGATAATAACTATTTGAAATTCATCACTAACAAGCTTTTTCCTTATGTTGTTATTGTATTGGGGAAATTGTGAACAGTATTTGTCATGTGTTACAATTAGTATAATTATGCTAAAAATATTTAGAACTAAGAAGAATTCTGAGATCAGAGTCTAAAATAAAGAAAATATATGCTCCTAAATGCTTTGGATATAGGGCCTTTTGGTGTCTTGGGATTAAGGTTTAGTAAAATTTAGATCAAGAAATAAATTTGAAAATAATTTCCTACCTTCTCCACTCATGCATCTGGAGGTAACAATAATGGAAGAAGCAAGTGCTGGTCCCTTTGTAGTACCATATACAGAGTAATAAATGCAAGAGATAAACTGAAGGAACTGAAACATATGCCAGATGACTTGATTTTCTGAAAGCCTCTCAAGAGGCCAAATGCATCAGTCCCAGCCGAATCCAGAGTTTTCACAATTCTTAAGATGTCCTAGGAATTAAGACTGTTTTCTCTCAGTTTTATATTTTCAGAGAGACTTTTCACGGTAAGTGGGCTGCTATTTGTCAGCCCAAGCTGACTTGCCAAGCAGCTGCGTGGTGCCCTGTGGCTTGGCACGAACCAGCCCAGCATCAGGTGTGCAGTCAGCTCCAGGGGGGCCGAGGAGAACCACCAGATAGGAAAGGATCTGTTAGTGCAGGGATTTCATGTTGCTCTGATTTACATCAGTCAAGGGGCCATTAACCTGTTGCTGACAGAATATTTTGCTTTAGCTGTATTTCTTATTACCCTCTTCAGCCATTAACTCGTAAAATATTTTTGCTGACTCTCTAGTCTTATGCGGTTAGTAAACAATATCTGATATTCAATAATTTCAAAGGTTTTAAATTTCATGGGATGTATATATTTGCCAATTTAAACTGTCCAATATTATTTGGGAATAAGCCATATTTGATATCCCTGTGATGTCACTATATGGAGTCAATATTTTCCCTTCAGAGTAAATAAATATTAAATAATATTAAATAAATATTATATAACATTATATAATATAAATATAATATAATATTTATTTTGATATCTGAGTATTAGAATTGTATTTTTTGATTGTTTCTGGAAATTAAATTCCAAAATCAAGATCTAAAATACCTTTGGAAAGTAAAGCCTACTAAAATAAGATTTTGCTGACTTATAATTGTCATTTGCACTGTTTATTTTATTAAAAAAAAAATATATTAGCATCATAGGCATAAATGAAAAAGGCTGGTCTCATTACTGAACAAAAGAAAAAGCACTATTTGAGTTTCACAACTAGTAATGTTTTGTGAGTTATATTCATAGTATCATTTTATCTGTCAATTTTTCTATCACAGACATGCTTTCAAAAAGATTTTATATCCTACTATCACCTTGAATTCCACCTTCCACCTGTTTGGTATGCTGCAAGGTGAGTGCTATTCCAATGCATGCAGTTTCTGTACATAAAAAATGATGCATTTCAGCTAGAAAAGGATGAATTTTAGGATTTCAGAGATATGTGCTTGCATAGTTTATTTGAATTTATTGATGGTTCAAGACTTTTATAGTTTTTCTTGAGAGTGTCATCTGTACCAAAATGGGGGAGTCTGAGAGTGACACCTGGTCCAAAGTGAGTTACTCAGACTTTGGGCAGTAGACATTCCCTAAACACCTCAGCAGATAACCAAAGAGAAAGGGAAGTTCAGCTGTGTTCTTTACTGCTCTTAGAGCAGCTGGGCTGGGCCAGGGCATTGCTCTCAGCCTGGGCTGGAGCTCCGGGTTTGTCCTTTCACACAGGGCAGCACTTTTATTGTACAACAACAGAAACCCACTTGATAGCAGTCTGAGTGGGGGATGTTGGCTGAGAGCACAAAATGATTGCTTTTGTAAGAAGCGGAAAGTGATAGAAATCCTAATGTGATATTTGCCTTCATTAATTAATACTATCATTATAGCGCTTTATTTCATGTATTGCAGAGCAGACTTTCCTCTGTGGGTTCTATAATTAAGTTTCTGACAGTCCATAGAAGCACAATAAATTTCTTTAGAAATAAAAGCTAAGCCTGGCAAGCTCAATAACAGCTGTATAGTTCTTCTTTAATATTCCTTCTGAATTTCCTCAAAGTGTAGAGCAGGTCATGAGAGAGTTCAATTTACACATTCTTCTACTGGATGGAATGGAAAGTTGCAAACCAATGAAAATAAAATCCAAGATAAAACATTTTTCTGTTTTTAAATTAAAGTGCACTTCTGTGATAAAGTTAAAATTCATAGAATTCATTGGTACAATAATTTACTTAATTGGAACAGCACAGTTGAAGGTGAAAATGTGTATTTTCAGAAATGTTCAGACATCCTTTAATAAGTAAAGTTAACGCTATAATTAGTGGCAGATCTCAACATTTCCCCCCCTATAGATAAGCGTTCCTCTGGGAGAGGAATATTGCTACAGTCATTCTGCTTTCAGTTAATGAGATGTGGGTTCAATTTGTCAGTTTTATGATAATAAAGCTTATAATTTACTGACAAACTGGCTTGCTTTCAAAACAGTCTCTTATTGCCATGACATTTTTTATTTTCATCAGAAACTCTGATATGTAATTTCGGTGTTGATGGCAACAGATGTGAACCTTCCTAGATGGGCAGAAAACCATGAAAAAGGGTGAAAAAGTAGTTCTGAAGTTGGAGAAATGGAGCACTGGGATGAAGGAGGTGGCCTGCTTTCCTGTGCTGAGAAAAGGTGGATACAAATTAGCAAATGCTGTTGCTCCTCACAGCTGAAAGTGGCATTAGTAAAATGGGATTAGTTTATTATGTTGATTATGTTCCTCGTAACATGACATAGATATGATTTTTGTCAAGATTTTTGCAAAAATTGCTGAATTCTCCCCATGCAAAGCCTGCTGAATCCCTCAGGGGTTGAAGTCTTATGATAGGAACTATTTGCTATTAGACAAATAAGGACTGCATTTACATCAGTTAAGAGGTTATGATGTTATCCAAAACTTCTTTGTTGAATCCTTGAAAGTTAATTCAGTTCTGGACATAGAGATCTATTTCTTCAACTTCATTTGTTTTGTTTTTTTAAATGTTCTTTTCAAAGATTACTTCTAAAATTTAACAAGTTGCTGCGCAGCTTGTGAAGAATAATTCAATTTACTGAATGAAGTCTGTGGTTGGAACAAGAGCTGCACTTTGATATGTTGCTTTTCATGACATTAATTGCAATTTTATATTTTTGGGACTCATATTCTAATTCTTGGTCAGAAATGCGAACTTCCCCTTGGATTTTCGCTGCTACAATTTAGATATTATTTTTTCTTATGTTAACATTTTAACATAAGATATTGAAAAACAAAACAGGACAATTGAAAGGAAGAGTGTATACTGATTTTGTATCAGGAAAATTGTTCCAAAGCTATGTTATAATTATACATGACATAACATTTTAAGGTGTTTTAAAGGCTTATCTTGTCCTATGGCTAGAGAAGGTGAAAACAGGGCAAACACCTCAGCCTTGCCCAGAATCTGTGAGTGAAGATTCTGGTCAAAAGCTCCCAGGGACAGAAGGGCTCTCTTACTCTCCTGGGGAAAATTTTTCTTCTCAGACTGTCTTTAGAGTACCTCTAGATTTTTGCTTTCTTACTTTTGCTAATGTCAGACTCTATCATCCACCAGGTAATCCAAGTAATTTACTTTACTTGAAAATACTGTCTCTTATGTTGCTGTTTTCCATAAGGTGCTCTCAGGTTTTATTGTTATATATTTTGGCAGCAATGGTAGTTCTATTGTAAAGGAAAATGTAAATATGGTGATTTATAGAGTTTTCCAAGTTAGGTTTAAATAATCATCACTTCAATTTACATACTTTATGTATATATTATTATAAGCAAAGTAAGTACATGGCAAATTTTGAACATCCTTCTGGTTGATTAATTTAGTTTACAAAAGATTGC
Source organism: Sakesphorus luctuosus (assembly GCA_013396695.1). Lineage (NCBI taxonomy): Eukaryota > Metazoa > Chordata > Aves > Passeriformes > Thamnophilidae > Sakesphorus > Sakesphorus luctuosus. Next base: position 612,005 of record VWZD01008869.1, on the reverse strand, counting down.
CTAAGGTGAAAGGCTGTTGGCCAAGACCTTCATTAGCACAATAAAGTAAGAACAGTTTTAAAGTGCTGTTACAACTACCAAGCCCCTCCCTTGTGTAGTTTTTCTATAAGCACACCAGACTCATGCATGAAAAGGACTTAATGAAAGGGCGTAATGAAACTTTTTACGTGTAATTACAAACTTTGCGCCCTTTAGGACAAACATCTCCCAATTATCTCATTTTGTGCTTCATCCATTATGCAAGTCTGTCAAAAAGTACTCTCTTTTTCCAAGGCTCTTGATTAACATTGACCAGTTTTTCTTCAGTTTCTGCTCAAATTAGTGCAGTGAGATTAACACTGCAATTATTCGCAGTGGGCTGAGTCTGTTGTTTAATTAAAGTAAAATAAAGCCATCCATGAAAAACAATTTGTTTTCTTATATTTGTTCAAGTAGAACTGATTTTTTTTGAGGTTTAATTTATTCAGGAATCATTTTATTCCCCTTCCCAACAAGATAAAACATTTTCTTGTTAATATATCTTATTCATTTTAAATGACTGAAGAGATGGTGATAATTTTGAGCAAACTTCGCATGAGGGAGGGAATTTACTGATGTGGCCTGGTGGTAAAAGCTTAAAATTGCCCTAAGTGTTTGTGCTACCAGCCTGCAGTGCCTAATTATTTCTTTAATTACAATGTTTCTAATTAGGTTCCACATTTGTGTACATACCAAAAAGGATCAAATAACAAAAAAGAAGCATTCTTTAATTAAAATTTCAATTTCACATCTTTTATTAAAATATTAGCATTTCTACAGAGAGATTGTATTCAGCTGCCCAAAGCAGTGGTCAGAAAATCTGCATCTCAATTGATGTCTTTTCAAATGTTTGTTTAATATATACATAACAAATAGCACATAAAGTTCATAGATTAGTAATCCCTGGGGGCATTTAAGACACGCTGGGTATGATTTTTCTGCAAGGAACACAGCATTTTAATCAGTGATTTAGAAGTACAAATGCAGATGAACAATGAAAGGGTTGCAATACAAATGAAAATTATTCTGAACGGTCATTTGCTTGTAGTTGACTGTTCAAGTAATTGATACATTTTTAATTATAACACCAAGGAGCTTTTACTTCTGCTTTCAAGCAAGGGAAATCTCCCAGGCAAGACTTGGTATTTCTTTGTGTCAAGATGATATGACTTCGCCTTGGGCAAAGCCACAGGCTGGAAACACTTAGACTGGATAAAAAAGGAGACAGATGGACATCTGTAAGTTAATTAGCATTACAAGTCTGAGCATGGTTCTTTATTAGAAACTGATGTGAAAAAATACATGAGAATACAATCGTGATAATGCCATAGGATTTAAAATATCAGCATGTGAAGTAAGGTATAATGATTTTTGAAAGTTTCTGTCATAACAGAGTTACTAGTTTTGTATCACATATCTGCAGACATGACCCCAACACACCTTGGGGCTCTAATGGGAAAGAAAAAATGATTTTTTCTTTTCCAAAATCAAGGTTGAATTTGATACACCCATTCAAACAGATCTACTGTGTTAAGGTTTATATTCCATAAGTTAGTGTTTCCAGTATTTGAAGTGTGACAAGCATTTAAGATTTCTGATACTTAGCTAAAAGTAATTTAGGGATTCAGTAATCCTAGTTCTTGCTGGTGGAACAACTGAATAAAAGGACCTTGACAGGAAAGAAACCTTGAAGAATTAAATAGTGCATTCTCTTTCAGTTTGTAATCATTCATATTATGATACCCTGGACTCCCATGGGTGACTGAGGCTGTGTTATACCACAGACTATTTGAGTAAGTGTTGTCATTGCCTCAAAGAACTGTCACACCTTTCAGGTGTCTTTGACTTTGGCCTCAAAATTGCCTGAAAAATTTCCCATCATTTTCCCTGAACACTCTCCATGTACCTGTGCATTTCCCACTCTTTTTATTTTTCTTTCCTTTTAATTACTTCTATTTTTTTAAGGTTTGTTTTTAACTCAAACCATTGGAATAAAGTTAAGTGGCAGCGTACTTCAGCTCAGAAGTGAGAGTAAATGGCCAAAATGAAAGGAGTGGGAGCTGTGATAAACTGGCAGAGTAACCTTAACTACACCCAAAATGTGAGTAGGGAAAAGATGTTTGAAAAGACAAAGTGATTACACCTGTCTCTGTTGCACAGAAGGTTGCACCAGTAACGAATCTACAAAGGGAGTTGTTCACTCCACTAGACTAGTGGAGACAACTGAAATGAGAGGAAGGGACAGCCTTCATTCTCCCTCAGTTTATAAATATTTTGGCAAGGTATGAGAAATTTTTAATGATTGTGTGCTGTGTCTCCCCAACTATTTGAAAGATACTCCATTACACTTGCCTCTCTTTCTGATGCAGCAGCAGCCAGAACAGAACAAGTGTTCTGAGGGAATGGAAGAAAGAGGATGCTGGCTTATTACAAGAATGTTCAAAACCCAAAACTCCCAAAGAGTTTCTGGGTGAATGCAAATTCAGTTCCCTGATGCCAACATATGCAGAACATAGAGTGTAATTTGCCTTATCAAAGTTAACAAGATATAATGTTACTAAATGTGTGAATTGGAAAATGTGTGTAGATATTGCCTTGGTCATGCCCTGTGAACCTGCCCCTGGGAGGTGTGAGGGTACCCACACTCTGCTGCTGCTGTTGGTGCATCTAATTCCAGCCTGGGCCATAATAATAATGAAGCAAGACTTAACACAAGTAGCAGCACAGGAGAAATACAATTGCAGTTTGCAGAAGTACAATTCTGCATATCCTGTTGGGAGAAAAGGGAAGTGCCTGTGCAGCTCATGGGAGTTTGAGGCGTTCTTAGAGTCAACCCAGAGATGACTGCTTAGGCTATTAGTTATGATTCTGCACATGTTTCAATTGTAAGATTCTTGTAAGAGTTGAAGTGGTTTTCATAGTGAAGGCAGGCTATCTATCAATATATTATTGCTTAGATAACCTGTTCATCTTGTGAATCAACAGGTCTCAGAATACCATCATGTTTTTCTTCAGAGGATTTATATTCCTTTAGTACACAGACTCTTACTGATGTACTCCTTAAAAGGTTCCACATTGTCTTAACATATTCTTGTTAATGCATACACTTGTACTTTGGGGTTCCCAGATTTCTCAGGGGCAGAGGAAATTCAAGTTATGTATCAGTAGTAAAAGAACACATGTGCATATATGTCTATGTACAGTTCATTTCTACCTACTTGCTGCTAATGTTTTAGCATCTGTCTAGTTACTGCAATGTTGATGGTTGTTATCAAACTTGTTTACTTAAAATTGTTTGATTCTCTCCAGGCTACAAAACTGTACAGCTGCACAGCTCCTCTCCTGCTCCAAGACTTGCTCTTGGCAGATGCAGCTGGTTGACTGACATCAGAGTGGAAGAGGAGCTGAAATGAAGTCATGGGACTTCAGGGAATGTGCGAGTTGCCTGTGAAAGAGGAAATTAATCTGTATCTGTTTATCTACTTGACAGTCAACCATTATGGGCAGTTGATAAAATACTTTAAGAGAATGTCACCTCTGCTTAGGGAAGTACTTGAAGATGGGGAAAAGCAGGGCCTGTTCATTTTGGATATGCATTCTCTGCCTCTCCCCTACCTTATGGCCCAGTGGCAGGTTGATGTAGTGAATTAAGGGTTGATTTTGAAACTTGAGAGGAAAAAAATATATTTTTTCTAAGACAATTTTGAGAGATTATCTAAGATGAAAGTTTGATGTTCATTTTCTGCATGTGAATGTGGACCTCTAATACTCAGTCTAAAAAACTACTTCAGCAAATGTACCCCATAACACTCATAATAGTCAGAGGAAGGGCAGAAGCTCAATCGTCCTTTGAAATGACACAAATAGATCTTTCCTGGAGTGCTTATTGTGAGTTGTATACAATTTAGGTATAAGTCAGATTGTCAGCAAGATAAATGTGTTACATTGATTCAAATAATGCTCAAAATGATTGTGTTAGTTTATTGCAGACTTGAAAATTAACTAGAGGCTGGTGGAAAATTCACTCAAAACAAATACCCCTTTTAAGTGAGACTGTAACAAAATCTGACACACTTCTTACCTTTCCTTTGATAAATTACTTTATTGCAAATGTCTGATTACTGGATCCAAGGAATAATCATTTACCTATCACTGATCACCTTCTCACACAAGTCCTAGATGAGGTATCAGTCCAGGGTTTTGGTAATGTCACAGGAGGAACTTGTGTTGTTAAGTTCCTGCCTGAGCTTCATGGCTCCTCTATGACATTTAGGGGTGCTGGCTGTACTCAGAAGGTGGAAAAGATGGTAGGCCAAATTCTGATTGCAGGCTGCAAGAAATCAGTTATGTTGCAAGGTGGTGTGCTATAAAGACTCAATACATTTGCAGCTGTTGCTGGTTTGGAGTAAATTTTAAGGATTACGAAGTTGGGTATCACTGGGGCTTTACAAGGACTGCACACTAGAGGGAAATAGCATCCAATCCAGAACATGTCACAGACTTGGGGATCTTGCTGGCAGTATGGCCAAGTGAACTTTCAGTGTCACAGCTGCTTGAATTCAAAACTGAAGGAAACTGTAAGTTCTGATGTGGCAATCTATTCTATGCTTTCTTTAGATTTTAATATGTATGTAATGAATTTTAAGTGAAGTTATGAATACTCTAAACTTTATCCACTTCCCTGAATGGTCAGAAGGTGTTTACGGAATGTAGGGCAGCTCTAGAGTAATTGTAGTGCCTCTAAAAGGGGACTGAGCCAGCTGGTCATCAGCAGTTATAAAACACTTCCCTTAGTCTTCCGTGACTTCACATGTAAGTTTTGCAATTTGAAAGCCCAATTAAGCTGATGCAGAGGATAAAGGACTTTGCTTAAAAATAAGGTCCTCCAGGAACTGAGATGAAGGTGGTTCCATTTTTAAATGCTGAAACGAAAGACACCAGGGCTGTGGTATCTCATTTGGCAACAGCAATTTCATCCACTCTAAGCAGAACAAGTTTTTATTCTCAGCTTTCCTGTTCATGTAAATGGTGTGTTGCATCAAGGAATTTATTCAGCTTGTGAAAAAGTTTCCAGTTTCTTGCTGGAACAGTTCTCATATTCAGTCCTTCCTTGGTCCCACAAGACAGATGTGCCAGCAGAGTATGGGAAGCAGCACCAGGGCAGGAATGAGCAGTGAGGGGTGCAGGTGTTTGATCCTGGAGGGACACTAAAGTCAAATGAGGCAGATCACAGGACAGCAGAGGGAGAGGAGACAGCAAGGGGTGGCTCGGAAATGCAAGGAGAGAGCTGGGGCACAGAGAGGATTTGGGCAGCACAGAGCCCAGGGACAGAGGGAATCAGGGACACACTGTCTGAGGAGTTCTGTACCAGTAATGAAGGAGAGCAGAATATAGCATGCAGAGGAGGCAGTAGATGGTAGAAAAAAAAATAAATAAGGTTAGAGAACTGCCCTCATGATAAGAACGGTTAATCAGTAGGACATTTTCTGGTCTGAAAGCTTCATGAGATTTACCTGAGATAAAAGCCTTGAAGTGTAGCAGCTGAGGAGGATATGCTTGGAGAATTCACAAAGAGGTTGGAGAAACTATTAGTTTGAACCATGACAGGGCCTTTTCATCATTTTCATTCTCGCCATAAGACACATTGAGGCAGTATATACACTTAGGAAACTAATTACTATAAGCCTAGCAGGCCAGACCTAGATTACTTACCAAAACCAAATCTTATGAAGGATCAAAGTATTAAGAGATTTCAAATGCCAGTGAGTTATGATGCTTGTCAGTTTTCAATATCAAGTAATGATAAAACCAAGTGGCTGTAACAAATTATTTTGTGTCCAGTTGAATAGATAATGATGACTATCCATCCCAAACGTGCTGCTGTTTAAAGTTTAGCTGCTGCACTAAGAAACTGAAGCTGTATCAACCAAGATGCCAAGCTCAATTTTGATTGTGCTATGTGATAATTCACCTCTGTAGTCACTTTCTTTTTTATGGAAGTGAAATTACTTGAAAACTATGAATTCAGCTTTTCCAGCATGAAAACTCTAATGCAGTATGGATTTGGGGACCATATGAAAATATTGGTTTTGTTGGAGATCTGCTTTTCTCCTGATTAAATCTTCTTGCAATGGCCAGGTGACAGCTAAATCATACTGTTCTGGGAAAGCAAGAAGATTTGTTTAATTTGAGTAGGCAGGATTGACTTTGAAGTTCTTCACGAGCTAGAGGCTGAGCTTAATTATTCCCTGAAAGTACAGGAAATTATTCTGGTCTATGTGCAAATGGAAAAGGTGCTCCCACCCATTTTTGACATTTTGTGGTTGCTGTGAAAGAGGAAATTGTAATCTTACTGCTTCTTTAACACTATAAAACACCTTTACAGGAGTCACTGTTAGATTGAGCCATCTTTGAACCTGGCAAAGAAGACTGAGGGGCTTGGGGGTTTTGAGGTGGTCGGGTTTTTTGATGTTAGGTTTTTTTTAAGTCTGTTGCCTTTTGTTGAAATGGAAAGTAGTTGGTAACACATGAATATTCAGCATCTTCTAAGTAAAACTGATAACGTTATTGTTGTGCACATGGTAGCCACAATTCCTATGAGAAAGAGGTGTTCTCAAAGGCATTGAAGAAGAAGGAACCTGAAATTATGTGTTTCCAGTGAAAGTCTTTTCTTTTGGAGAGTAATTTCAGCCATCAGGCAGTGCAGTTATTAGACTTACTTTTTTCTGCCGTTACATTTTCTTCTGTATTATACTACAGTATAAAAACAAAAATAAGAAAAAAAAAAGTGGTCTTGCACCATAGCAAGTGAACTGTAGAAACATAAAAGATACAGGAAATTTGTATCTTCTTGGTTTTGAGATTGCTTAAGGGGAATGGGGATTTGTGTATTATTTTTATAATGGATCAAAACAGCAACAGCAAATTCCCCTCAGTCATATTGATTCAAATTTGGTAGCCAAGGGAAACAATCAGAATCAGTAAATAGAACTTGTTCCTTTGTTTGATTTAATGAGTAACTTTAAGCTCACTTGATATACATCATTGTGAGTTTGGGCATGTGTAATTTATAATTATAGTGCAACTCTTCACAGCTTGGCATCTTTCAATTTTCTAGTTCCAGACCTCTGCCTGTGAGTGTTATACTTTGCACCTATTTGCAGAAGGATCAGAGTACATGTTAAGACAGTTTCTAGACAGCCCAGATAGACACCAGGATAAACATATCTATGCAGACCTGAACAGAAATGCAAAAGCAGAAGCAGCAAAGCCTCCCTGTTTTGCCTTCTGAGTCTGGCGGGTCCACGGGTGTGAGGAGTCAGACATTCTGGCTCCACTCTGGAGTCATTTCTGATACAGAAAGTGTCTGCTGGAGGAGTGACGGAACAATATGGTGTTTAAAAATGTATAAAATCATAATTTGTTTGGGAAAGCTAATCATGCCATAAATTGCTGAACTAAATGTGGTCTACCTTACTCAGAATTTGCCTTCTGACTGTGGCTTATGGCAGGCACTTTGGAAACTGCAAAGCAGATACATGTAAAATAATGGTTTCATATCGTTTTTCTTCCCTGAGGTCAGATTTTAAACTGACCTATTCAGATATCAACTTGACCCTAGAGGATGAGATAAAATTTTCTTTTTCAATGTTCCTTTCTGTCATTATAATTCAGGGTATCCTTACTATACATGTATAAACATCCAATCCCAACTGACACAGGATAGATTCCTATATGCTCATCTTTGCATCTCTGGTGTGGAGTGGCAGAGCGTTTCATGGTGTAATTGTGCACAGTGAGAGCATTTATTCAGTGATTTCAACTCCACCATCCTTCATTTTCATTAGCTTTCCCTTTACTCTTGCTTTATGATGTGTGTGGAATGGTAATGTCGTATCTATCTTTCCTGTCGTTTTAGTTTGGAATATGTCCTTTTCATGTCCTTTGTTGTTTGTCTCTTTTCCAAGATAAACTGTCTAAGCCTTACAGTCTCTCTTTGTGTGAGAGTTTCTCTATGCTTGTATTGCTTTTATTGTCCTTCTTTAGTGCAGCATATAGCATTCCAGAGGAGGCTGGATTAGAATGTATTGCACATCTTCTTCCACTCATACCTAATGCATCTTAATGCGATTACAGTGCAAAAGAGGCTCTCACGGAGCTTCCTTTGCTACAATAGCCGGGTCCAAACCTTTAAGAAGTGCAAATAGTTCAAATTCTTTCCTTCCCTCTGCATATCTTTCACCATTGCCTATTCAGCCAGTGTGGCAAAATTCCCCCAGAATTCTTCACAGCTTTCCCTGAAGTAGATCTGTTATTTGCAAATACTGCTGCTTTGTTCATCTGCACTGCATTAATAAATATATTAAACTTTGGATTGAATATGAAACCTTGGGGCATTTTACTGGTCAATACATTATACTTGTCACAAATGATTACCTAGTGAAACTGTGATGCTTTTGGATCATTAGTTCTTTTTAATGTTTACCTTGTTACTGTATTTTATTGACAAGAAACAACATTTCTGGTGCTATGTGTATATTTTACTAAATACAGAGGGAAAAGTCGAGAACAAAAACTACTCACTAATCCTGTTGTTGTTGTTGTTAAATCCTTTTTTACTTGGAGCAATGTTTTTAGTTTCCTCACAACAAAATAAATTGTTTTTCGCCTGCTGAAGTCAGAGTGAAAGTTTCACTCAAACATGGCAAACATTCAAACTGAAATCATGTTTTATGACTGCACATTAGTACTGCCGTTCCCCTTCCCCTATAAAATCCTGCTGATGGTATTAGATAATTCTAGCTTTAGTGCAAGCTCTGAGCTTAGTGTTTTTCCTTTATTCTATTTGGAAGGTTAAGCCCAAATATGAGCCCAGAGGACCCTGTTCATCGCTGTTGGAATCTAATGAGTTCTAGCTAGGTTATGGGTCTCTTAAATTAGCAAACAGCTCCACAGCCTAACAATGCCACCTGTTTTTAAGATGAATTCTGCTGAAACCTGAATTCCCCTGAAAGTGGCACCTATACACACACCTCATTCCTGACAGATGGAAACTGAGGGCTCTGGCTCTCTAAAAATGCACTAAAGCAAAGACAGTGTTTGAATACAAACAGCCATAATATCTCACAATCACTAGGAAGGATTTGTGGCTTTCTTCCCCTTTAAAATTAAACTCCAACCCTTAGATGGCACATGGACTGACGGGTGAGACCTCATATGTAATAAAAATTCCTGCATTTCTTTTCTGAAGGAAAGGACAATCCTCCTCCCTGATGGTATCCTTGCACATCCCCTCAGCAGGAACCCACCAGTCTTCCCATTCCCCTCCTTTTTCCAGTAAAATCACCCAGCTTGCCCTGTGAGACTGTTACTGACATCCACAAGTGTTTATTGCTGTAAACTCACTGCTATTTCCAAATGCAAATTCTCACCAGCCACATCTGGAAATAGAGTGGGTAGGCAAAAGGAAGTACTGGAGGTGGAGTGCTCATGGAAGGATAAAGGTGCCATTTAAAGAAATGCCAAATGAGGGACCTTGTCTGGCTCTTCTAAGGCAGTGAAAATAAGTAAACCTTTATTCTAATTGGAATGCAGCAGATTGGTGTTCCTGGATTATCTTTTCTATAATCAAGAGAAGAGGTGACCTGACAAGGTAAAGAGGAAATGGTTTTAATTCTCCTTGATGCACTTCAGAGTCTCTTCCGCAGTGAATGAAGAGGCTTAACCTCACACACCCACCCTCGTTCCAGCCCCATCTCTGGCGTGGGAAGTGAACCCCTCAGTTCTCTCCCAGCCCTTTGCCCGCTGAGGAGCTGCTCCCGAGGCTGGAGCCTGCTTGGCACCTGAAGGGCTCCCATGGCCAGGTGGGGCTGTGGTGCCATGGGTGGGCTGCACAGGACAGATGTGCCACTGCTAAGGCCTCATGGCTTCTCTGCCCTTTTGTTTGGTACTGCAGTGCAAACCCCACAGGAATAGAAACTTCTGTTAACAGCCTCATTGTCACCTCACCTGCTATATCTTTTGCAAATCAAGTTAAAGGGCAAGCATTCAGAAACTGGTTATTTCCCTTAATGATTCTTTAATGACTATTTCAAAATTAGCACTGTCTGAACCCTTGCTATATTATTAGTATAAGATTCCCAATGATTTTTTTCTGCTCAGAAAAACTAGAGGAGTGATTATATGTCTTTATTTTTCTATTACTCAAATTTCAGACTTAGAACTGGACTTAAAAAACCTATGTAGATGATTGATATACTTTAGATATTATCCAGTATTCTAACCAGTTTGAATTAGTCTTTAGCAATCCTGCACCTATCTGCCTTATAAATCACACAACTTCGGAATATTGGTTTCTAATGACACCTTCTTTGAATTTTTCTTTCCTCTTTTGAGATAGATAAAATTGATGCTGCAAAGTAGAATTTTACACCTGGTGGCCACTCATTACATTTCCCCGTTTAAGGCCAGTGAGTATTATGCTTAGTTTCTTTCTCATTAATAAGATAATGGTGCATTCTGTTGTGGCTCTCCCACCCCACAACAAACTGTTTTGAACCAGATCATCAACTGCAGTGAGCTCCATTCTAAATGAAAATTACTTTCCAGGTGTTTAAATTCATTATCTCACTGCAGTGGAAACAGAGGTAGTTGGATTATACAGAATGTAAAACCCAATAAACTGTGCTGTAATTAGACAATTCCAATTCTATGATTGGAAGTCATAAGGATTTATGTGTAATCAAGACAGAATCAGGGCAAGCAATGAATAAACACATAAGAAGTGAATAAAAGAATGTTGAAAGATGTCTAACCTCAGACAAAGAAGATAATAAGGATTTTAATGGTGCCAGAAGGATACAGATTCTCAAGGGTGTGTTATCTGAAATCTTTTGTGCCAAAAAGGAGTACACGGAGGATCACTTCTAGAACAGGGAAGGTCATTCTGATCTTGCAGAACAAAACCAAGTCCAAGTGTTCAGTCTCAACTATTCTATGTACTTAACAGCAATTTAGCCTGTCTTTATCACTGCTTCTCCCAGTTGTCAAATTTGGATTATTCAGCTTTTGTAAAAAGACTTTCCAATATTTGAAGGAAAAGTGTTGTGGGTTTGGGGTTTTTTTATGGAAAGATACAACCATTTTAGAATTTATGAGGAGTCCAGATTATGCTTTCTTGTGTTTGGGCAACCACACCAGCAAGTACATAAAATTATGGGTTAAAAAAAGTTAACATGGGTTAAAAAGTTATGGGTATAAAATGATCCTAGTTTAGCTATCCTCAGTTTCTATAAAAATCTATGTCATTTCATAAAGTCTTCATATTGAGTAGGATCATATCCAAAGGGTTGAAATAATAAAAATAATAAGGATTGCCTACAGCCTGGGAGTGCTTATAAGCAGTAAGTAATGTTAATGCCAATATCCCTTTAGGCAAGTGAAAATGGAATTGTAACTGGTGTGATGAGAGTTCTGTATTGCTAACAAATTGATGTCAAGGTGCACTCATCTCTGACTATGTAATGCAATTTATATGTATATTTTTATTTATTAGTGGCTTCAGATACAATTTGTCTGTCTCAAAAGCAAATGGAAATTTTGACAAGAGTTTGTACAAAGTGATCAGAGAAGGGAGAATCTTGAAGAAAGCAGATAGAAAGTTATCTGTTGGAAACTATTCAGCAAACAATTTTTATGGTTTTTTTAATGCTATGCACGTCGCATCCAGTTTGTGAGGTACTGTGTGAGCTGCATGGATATAGTACTATGGCAGTGTTTGGTCTTGGATCAGATGGCATTGGAATCCTACATCATTGCTTGGTGCTCTGCATTCATGTTTTAATAATGCTACAGTTACTGGGCCATTTTGCTGACACAAATGGTAAGAAGTGGTTATTCAATTCCTCCTTCTCCTTCTTTTCTCCTTTTCTCACACTCTCATTTTGAATCCCCTTGGCAAACTGAATCTGTAGAAGAGGGGACAAGTC